>CM076607.1:60336434-60483805 GCA_038502775.1 Hippodamia convergens | reverse complement strand
ACCTAAATCCGTTGAAATTTTCCCCAAAAACTTGATTATTTTAGATTTTAAATAAGTTCTTCTGAAATTCACAAAAACGTCTAAAAGGATAGAGGAAACAGTAGTATCGGTTTCAAATTTGGCACACAGATGGACTAGGACACCTATATCCGTTGACAGTTTCCCAAAAACTTGATTATTTTAGATTTTAAACAAGTTCTTCTGAAATTCACAAAAACGTCTAAAAGAATAGAGGAAACAGTAGTATAGCTTTCAAATTTGGCAAACTTGAATCCGTTGACAGTTTGCCGAAAACTTGATAATTTTAGATTTTTAACAAGTTCTTCTGAAATTCACAAAAACGTCTCAAAGGATACAGGAAACAGTGGTATCGGTTTCAAAATTTGGCCCACAGGTGGACAAGACAACTTCATCCGTTGACAATTTCCCAAAATCTTG
This sequence comes from Hippodamia convergens, assembly GCA_038502775.1. Classification (NCBI taxonomy): domain Eukaryota; kingdom Metazoa; phylum Arthropoda; class Insecta; order Coleoptera; family Coccinellidae; genus Hippodamia; species Hippodamia convergens. The sequence goes on along the minus strand of CM076607.1, from coordinate 60,483,367 downwards.
ATTATTTTGGATTTTGAAAATGTTCTTCTGAAATTCACAAAAACGTCTAAAAAGGATAGAGGAAACAGTAGTATCGTTTCAAATTTGGCACACAGGTGGATTAGGACACCTGAATCCGTTGACAGTTTCCAAGAACTTGATTATTTTAGATTTTTGAACAAGTTTTTTCTGAAATTCACAAAAAAGTCTGAAAGGATAGAAAAACAGTCTCATCGGTTTCACATAGGTGGACTAGGACACCTAAATCCAATGAAATTTTCCATAAACTTGATTATTTTAGATTTTAAACAAGTTCTTCTGAAACTCACAAAAAACGTCTCAAAGGATACAGGAAACCAGCGGTATCGGTTTCAAATTTGGCACACAGGTGGACAAGGACAACTTAATCCGTTGACAATTTCCCAAAATCTTGATTATTTTAGATTTTGAAAATGTTCTTCTGAAATTCACAAAATTGTCTCAAAGGAAACAGGAAACAGTGGTATCGGTTTCAAATTTGGCACACAGGTGGACTAGAACACCTAAATACGTTGACAGTTTCCCAAAAACTTGATTATTTCAGAGTTTAAACAAGTTCTTCAGAAATTCACAAAACTTCTACAAGGATAGAGGAAACAGTAGTATCGGTTTCAAATTTGTCACACAGGTGGACTAGGACACCTAAAACCGTTGACAGTTTCCCAAAAACTTGATTATTTTAGATTTTAAACAAGTTCTCCTGAAATTCACAAAAACGTCTAAAAGAATAGAGGAAACAGTAGTATAGCTTTCAAATTTGGCAAACTTGAATCCGTTGACTGTTTGCCGAAAAACTTGATTATTTTTAGATTTTTAACAAGTTCTTCTGAAATTCACAAAAACGTCTCAAAGGATACAGAAAACAGTGGTATCGGTTTCAAATTTGGCACACACAGGTGGACAAGGACAACTTAATCCGTTGACAATTTGTCCAAAATCTTGATTAATTTAGATTTTGAAAATGTTCTTCTGAAATTCACAAAATTGTCTAAAAGGATACAGGAAACAGTAGTATCGGTTTCAAATTTGGCACACAGGTGGACTAGAACACCTAAATCCCGTTGACAGTTTCCCAAAAACTTGATTATTTCAGAGTTTAAACAAGTTTTTCTGAAACTCACAAAAACTTCTACAAGGATAGAGGAAACAGTAGTATCGGTTTCAAATTTGGCACACAGGTGGACTAGGACACCCTAAAACCGTTGACAGTTTCCCAAACACTTGATTATTTGAGATTTTTAAACAAGTTCTCCTGAAATTCACAAAAACGTCTAAAAGAATAGAGGAAACAGTAGTATAGCTTTCAAATTTGGCAAACTTGAATCCGTTGACAGTTTGCCGAAAACTTGATTATTTTAGATTTTTAACAAGTTCTTCTGAAATTCACAAAAACGTCTCAAAGGATACAGGAAACAGTGGTATCGGTTTCAAATTTGGCACACAGGTGGACAAGGACAACTTCATCCGTTGACAGTTTTCCCAAAACTTGATTATTTTAGATTTTGAAAATGTCTTCTGAAATCACAAAAACGTCTGAAAGGATAGGGGAAACAGTAGTATAGGTTTCAAATTTGGCACATAGGTGGATTAGGACACCTGAATCCGTTGAAATTTTCTCAAAAACTTGATTATTTTAGATTTTAAATAAGTTCTTCTGAAATTCACAAAAACGTCTGAAACGATAGAGGAAAACAGTAGTATCACTTTCAATTTGTGAAATTCACAAAAATGTCTAGAAGGATAAAGGAAACAGTCTTATCGGTTCAAATTGGCACATAGGTGGATTAGGACACCTAAATACGTTGACATTTTCCCAAAAACTTGATTATTTTAGATTTTAAAACAAGTTCTTCTGAAATTCACAAAAACGTCTCAAAGGATACAGGAAACAGTAGAATATCGGTTTCAAATTTGTTACACAGGTGGACAAGGACAACTTTATCCGTTGACAATTTCCCAAAGTCTTGATTATTTTAGATTTTGAAATGTTCTTCTGAAATTCACAAAATTTTCTAAAAGGATACAGGAAACAGTAAGTATCGGTTTCAAATTTGCACACAGGTGGACTAGAACACCTAAATCCGTTGACAGTTTTCCCAAAAACTTGATTATTTCAGAGTTTAAACAAGTTCTTCTGAAATCCACAAAAACTTCTACAAGGATAGAGGAAACAGTATTATCGTTTTCAATTTGGCACACAGTTGGACTAGGACACCTAAAACCGTTGACAGTTTCCCAAAAACTTGATTATTTTAGATTTTAACAAGTTTTTCTGAAATTCACAAAAACGTCTACAATGATAGAGGAAATAGTCGAATCGGTTACAATTTGGCACACAGGTGGACTAGGACACCTAAATCCGTTGACAGTTTCCCAAAAACTTGATTATTTCAGATTTTAAACAAGTTCTTCTAAATTCACAAAACTTCTACAAGGATAGAGGAAACAGTAGTATCGGTTTCAAATTTAGCACACAGTAGGTGGACTAGGATACCTAAATAAATTGACAGTTTCCCAAAAACTTGATTATTTTAGATTTCAAAAAGTTTTTCTGAAATTCACAAAAAAGTCTGAAAGGATAGAAGAAGCAGTCTCATCGGTTTCACAGAGGTGGACTAGGACACTAAATCCAATGGCAATTTTCCAAAAACTTGATTATTTTAGATTTTAAACAAATTCTTCTGAAACTCACAAAAAACGTCTGGAAGGATAGAGGAAACAGTCTTATCGGTTTCAAATTTGGCACATAGGTGGACTAGGATTGAATATTTTAGGTTTTAAATAAGTCAAATTTTGGCACACAGGTGTACTAGGACACCTTAATCCGTTGACAGTTTCCCAAAAACTTGATTATTTTTTATTTCAAAAAAGTTTTTTGAAATTCACAAAAAAGTCTGAAAGGAAGAGGAAACAGTAGTAAACGTTTCAAATTTGGCACATAGGAGGATTAGGACACCTAAATCCGTTGAAATTTTCCCAAAAACTTGATTATTTTAGATTTTAAATAAGTTCTTCTGAAATTCACAAAAACGTCTAAAAGGATAGAGGAAACAGTAGTATCGGTTTCAAATTTGGCACACAGATGGACTAGGACACCTATATCCGTTGACAGTTTCCCAAAAACTTGATTATTTTAGATTTTAAACAAGTTCTTCTGAAATTCACAAAACGTCTAAAAGAATAGAGGAAACAGTAGTATAGCTTTCAAATTTGGCAAACTTGAATCCGTTGACAGTTTGCCGAAACTTGATAATTTTAGATTTTTAACAAGTTCTTCTGAAATTCACAAAAACGTCTCAAAGGATACAGGAAACAGTGGTATCGGTTTCAAATTTGGCCCACAGGTGGACAAGGACAACTTCATCCGTTGACAATTTCCCAAAATCTTGATTATTTTGGATTTTGAAAATGTTCTTCTGAAATTCACAAAACGTCTAAAAGGATAGAGGAAACAGTAGTATCGGTTTCAAATTTGGCACACAGGTGGATTAGGACACCTGAATCCGTTGACAGTTACCAAGAACTTGATTATTTTAGATTTTGAACAAGTTTTTCTGAAATTCACAAAAAAGTCTGAAAGGATAGAAGAAACAGTCTCATCGGTTTCACATAGGTGGACTAGGACACCTAAATCCAATGACAATTTCCATAAACTTGATTATTTTAGATTCTAAACAAGTTCTTCTGAAACTCACAAAAACGTCTCAAAGGATACAGGAAAACAGCGGTATCGGTTTCAAATTTGGCACACAGGTGGACAAGGACAACTTAATCCGTTGACAATTTCCCAAAATCTTGATTATTTTAGATTTTGAAAATGTTCTTCTGAAATTCACAAAATTGTCTCAAAGGATACAGGAAACAGTGGTATCGGTTTCAAATTTGGCACACAGGTGGACAAGGACAACTTCATCCGTTGACAATTTCCCAAAATCTTGATTATTTTGGATTTTGAAAATGTTCTTCTGAAATTCAAAAAACGTCTGAAAGGATAGAGGAAACAGTAGTATCGGTTTCAAATTTGGCACACAGGTAGGTGGACTAGGATACCTAAATAAATTGACAGTTTCCCAAAAAACTTGATTATTTTAGATTTTGAAAATGTTCTTCTGAAATTCCAAAAACGTCTAAAAGGATAGGGGAAACAGTAGTATAGGTTTCAAATTGGCACACAGGTGTACTAGGACACCTAAATACTTTGACAGTTTCCCAAAAACTTGATTATTTCAGATTTGAAAATGTTCTTCTGAAATCACAAAAACGTCTGGAAGGATAGAGGAAACAGTAGTAAAGCTTTCAAATTTGGCAAACTTGAATCCGTTGACAGTTTGCCGAAAACTTGATTATTTCAGATTTTCAACAAGTTCTTCTCAAATTCACAAAAACGTCTAAAAGAATAGAGGAAACAGTAGTATCGGTTTCAAATTTGGCACACAGGTGGACTAATACACCTGCATCCGTTGACAGTTTCCCAAAAACCTGATTATTTAATATTTTAAAAAGTTTTTCTGAAATTCACAAAAACGTCTAGAAGAATAGAGGAAACAGTAGTATCGGTTACAAATTTTGGTACACAGGTGGATTAGGACACCTGAATCCGTTGACAGTTTCCCAAAAACTTGATTATTTTAGATTTTGAACAAGATCTACTCTTCTGAAATCACAAAAACGTCCAAAAGAATAAAGGAAACAGTAGTATCGGTTACAAAATTGGCACACAGGTGGATTAGGACACCTGAATCCGTTGACAGTTTCCAAGAACTTGATTATTTTAGATTTTGAACAAGTTTTTCTGAAATTCACAAAAAAGTCTGAAAGGATAGAAGAAACAGTCTCATCGGTTTCACATACGTGGACTAGGACACCTAAATCCAATGACAATTTTCCAAAAACTTGATTATTTTAGATTTTAAACAAGTTCTTCTGAAACTCACAAAAACGTCTGGAAGGATAGAGGAAACAGTCTTATCGGTTTCAAACTTGGCACATAGGTGGACTAGGATTGAATATTTTAGGTTTTAAATAAGTCAAATTTGGCACACAGGTGTACTAGGACACCTAAATCCGTTGACAGTTTCCCAAAAACTTGATTATTTTTTATTTAAAAAAAGTTTTTTTTGAAATTCACAAAAAAGTCTGAAAGGATAGAGGAAACAGTAGTATCGGTTCGAAATTTGGCACATAGGAGGATTAGGACACCTAAATCCGTTGAAATTTTCCCAAAAACTTGATTATTTTAGATTTTAAATAAGTTCTTCTGAAATTCACAAAAACGTCTAAAAGGATAGAGGAAACAGTAGTATCGGTTTCAAATTTGGCACACAGGTAGGTGGACTAGGATACCTAAATAAATTGACAGTTTCCCAAAAACTTGATTATTTTAGATTTTGAAAATGTTCTTCTGAAATTCACAAAAAACGTCTAAAAGGATTGGGGAAACCGTAGTATAGGTTTCAAATTTGGCACACAGGTGTACTAGGACACCTAAATACGTTGACAGTTTTCCCAAAAACTTGATTATTTCAGATTTTGAAAATGTTCTTCTGAAATTCACAAAAACGTCTGGAAGGATAGAGGAAACAGTAGTAAAGCATTCAAAATTGGCAAACTTGAATCCGTTGACAGTTTGCCGAAAACTTGATTATTTCAGATTTTCAACAAGTTCTCTCAAATTCACAAAAACGTCTAAAAGAATAGAGGAAACAGTAGTATCGGTTTCAAATTTGGCTCACAGGTTACTAGGACACCTAAATCCGTTGACAGTTTCCCAAAAACTTGATTATTTTTTTATTTCAAAAAAGTTTTTTGAAATTCACAGAAAAGTCTGAGAGAATATAGAAACAGTTTTATCGGTTTAAAATTTGGCACATAGATGGATTAGGACACCTGAATCCGTTGAAATTTTCCCAAAAACTTGATTTTTTTAGATTTTAAATAAGTTCTTCTGAAATTCACAAAAACGTCTAAAACGATAGAGGAAACAGTAGTATCACTTTCAAATTGTGAAAACTCACAAAAAACGTCTGGAAGGATAGAGGAAACAGTCTTATCGGTTTCAAATTTGGCACATAGGTGGATTAGGACACCTAAATCCGTTGAAATTCCCAAAAACTTGATTATTTTAGATTTTAAAAAGTTCTTCTGAAATTCACAAAAACGTACTAAAGAAAAAGAGGAAACAGTAGTATAGCTTTCAAATTTGGCAAACTTGAATCCGTTGACAGTTTGCCGAAAACTTGATTATTTCAGATTTTCAACAAGTTCTTCTGAAATTCACAAAAACGTCTAAAAGGATAGAGGAATCCGTACTATCGGTTCAAATTTGGCTCACAGGTGTACTAGGACACCTAAATCCGTTGACAGTTTTCCCAAAAAACTTGATTATTTTTTTATTTCAAAAAAGTTTTTTTGAAATTCACAGAAAAGTCTGAGAGAATAGAGGAAACAGTTTTATCGGTTAAAATTTGGCACATAGATGGATTAGGACACCTGAATCCGTTGAAATTTCCCAAAAACTTGATTTTTTAGATTTTAAATAAGTTCTTCTGAAATTCACAAAAACGTCTAAAACGATAGAGGAAACAGTAAGTATCACTTTCAAATTGTGAAACTCACAAAAACGTCTGGAAGGATAGAGGAAACAGTCTTATCGGTTTCAAATTTGGCACATAGGTGGATTAGGACACCTAAATCCGTTGAAATTTTCCCAAAAACTTGGATTATTTTAGATTTTAAAAAGTTCTTCTGAAATTCACAAAAACGTCTAAAAGAATAGAGGAAACAGTAGTATAGCTTTCAAATTTGGCAAACTTGAATCCGTTGACAGTTTGCCGAAAACTTGATTATTTCAGATTTTCAACAAGTTCTTCTGAAATTCACAAAAACGTCTAAAACGATAGAGGAAACAGTAGTATCACTTTCAAATTGTGAAATTCACAAAAATGTCTAGAAGGATACAGGAAACAGTCTCATCGATTTCAAATTTGGCTACATAGATATACGGGGACAACTTAATCATTTGACAATTTAACAAAATAATGATTTTGGCACACAGGTGGACTAGGACACCTAAATCCGTTGACAGTTTCCCAAAAATTTGATTATTTTTTATTTCAAAAAAGTTTTTTTGAAATTCACAGAAAAGTCTGAAAGAATAGAGGAAACAGTCTTATCGGTTTAAAATTTGGCACATAGGTGGATTAGGACACCTGAATCCGTTGAAATTTTCCCAAAAACTTGATTTTTCTAGATTTTAAATAAGTTCTTCTGAAATTCACAAAAACGTCTAAAACGATAGAGGAAACAGTAGGATCACTTTCAAATTGTGAAACTCACAGAAAAGTCTGGAAGGATAGAGGAAACAGTCTTATCGGTTTCAAATTGGCACATAGGTGGATTAGGACACCTAAATCCGTTGAAATATTCCCAAAACTTGATTATTTCAGATTTAAACAAGTTCTTCTGAAATTCACGAAAACGTCTGAAAGGATAGAGGGAACACAGTCTTATCGGTTTCAAATTTTGCATATAGGTGGACAAGGACACCTACATCCGTTGAAATTTTTCCCAAAAACTTGATATTTTAGATTTTAAATAAGTTCTTCTGAAATTCACAAAAACGTCTGAAACGATAGAGGAAACAGTAGTATCACTTTCAAATTGTGAAATTCACAAAAAATGTCTAGAAGGATAGAGGAAACAGTCTCATCGGTTTCAAATTTGGCACACAGGTGGACTAGGACACCTAAATACGTTGAAGGTTTCCCAAAAACTTGATTATTTTAGATTTTAAACAAGTTTTTCTGAAATTCACAAAAACGTCTACAATGATAGGGGAATAGTCGAATCGGTTACAAATTTGGCAAACAGGTGGACTAGGACACCTAAATCCTTGACAGTTTCCCAAGAACTTGATTATTTCAGATTTTAAACAAGTTCTTCTGAAATTCACAAAACGTCTAAAAGGATAGAGGAATCCGTACTATCGGTTTCAAATTTGGCACACAGGTGTACAAGGACACCTAAATCCGTTGACAGTTTCCCAAAAACTTGATTATTTTTTATTTCAAAAAAGTTTTTGAGAATTCACAGAAAAATCTGAGAGAATAGAGGAAACAGTCTTATCGGTTTAAAATTTGGCACATAGGTGGATTAGGACACCTGAATCCGTTGAAATTTTCCCAAAAACTTGATTTTTTTAGATTTTAAATAAGTTCTTCTGAAATTCACAAAAACGTCCTAAAACGATAGAGGAAACAGTAGTATCACTTTCAAATTGTGAAACTCACAGAAAAGTCTGGAAGGATAGAGGAAACAGTCTTATCGGTTTCAAATTTGGCACATAGGTGGATTAGGACACCTAAATCCGTTGACAGTTTCCCAAAAACTTGATAATTTTAGATTTTAAACAAGTTCTTCTGAAATTCACAAAAACGTCTAAAAGAATAGAGGAAACAGTAGTATAGCTTTCAAATTTGGCAAACTTGAATCCGTTGACAGTTTGCCGAAAACTTGATATTTCAGATTTTCAACAAGTTCTTCTGAAATTCACAAAAACGTCTAAAAGGATAGAGGAATCCGTACTATCGGTTTCAAATTTGGCTCACAGGTGTACTAGGACACCTAAATCCGTTGACAGTTTCCCAAAAACTTGATTATTTTTTTATTTCAAAAAAGTTTTTTTGAAATTCACAGAAAAGTCTGAGAGAATAGAGGAAACAGTTTTATCGGTTTTAAAATTTGGCACATAGATGGATTAGGACACCTGAATCCGTTGAAAATTTTCCCAAAAACTTGATTTTTTTAGATTTTAAATAAGTTCTTCTGAAATTCACAAAAACGTCTAAAACGATAGAGGAAACAGTAGTATCACTTTCAAATTGTGAAACTCACAAAAACGTCTGGAAGGATAGAGGAAACAGTCTATCGGTTTCAAATTTGGCACATAGGTGGATTAGGACACCTAAATCCGTTGAAATTTTCCCAAAAACTTGATTATTTTAGATTTTAAAAAGTTCTTCTGAAATTCACAAAAACGTCTAAAAGAATAGAGGAAACAGTAGTATAGCTTTCAAATTTGGCAAACTTGAATCCGTTGACAGTTTGCCGAAAACTTGATTATTTCAGATTTTCAACAAGTTCTTCTGAAATTCACAAAAACGTCTAAAACGATAGAGGAAACAGTAGTATCACTTTCAAATTGTGAAATTCACAAAAATGTCTAGAAAGATACAGGAAACAGTCTCATCGATTTCAAATTTGGCACATAGATATACGGGGACAACTTAATCATTTGACAATTTAACAAAATAATGATTTTGGCACACAGGTGGACTAGGACACCTAAATCCGTTGACAGTTTCCCAAAAATTTGATTATTTTTTATTTCAAAAAAGTTTTTTTGAAATTCACAGAAAAGTCTGAAAGAATAGAGGAAACAGTCTTATCGGTTTAAAATTTGGCACATAGGTGGATTAGGACACCTGAATCCGTTGAAATTTTCCCAAAAACTTGATTTTTCTAGATTTTAAATAAGTTCTTCTGAAATTCACAAAAACGTCTAAAACGATAGAGGAAACAGTAGGATCACTTTCAAATTGTGAAACTCACAGAAAAGTCTGGAAGGATAGAGGAAACAGTCTTATCGGTTTTCAAATTTGGCACATAGGTGGATTAGGACACCTAAATCCGTTGAAATTTTCCCAAAAACTTGATTATTTCAGATTTTAAATATTGTCCCCCCCCATATTCGCAGGGAGACAACAGCTTTGAATTTTTGGAACAAATTCAATTCCTTTCTAAATTCGTTTCCCATAATCACCTATATTCCAGATAATAGGGTCCCCAGATTGAAGTCGCGTAAACCTTTTTGGTAAAATTTTTCTGACTAATATGAATAGAAGCGACAAAGAAATGTGGCAATCTGAATGGAATGTATCCAATTTTTTCAATAAAGATTTTATTTCTGATCCTTCCATCAGAGTTCCTGGTTTTGACCTTCCCAGGAGAATATGGTCTGTTCTAAATCGCATTAGAACAGGCCATGGACGTTGCAATAGCATGCTCTTCCGATGGAATTCGGTTGAGAGTCCTAGTTGTGAGAGTGTGGGGAAAATGAGGAGACTATAGAACATCTTATAAATAGTTGTCCCATTTATAAATTTCAAGATGGTTTCGAGGCTATACATAAAGTAACGAATGCATTTCTAAAATGAGTGGTTAATTTCAAAATTATTTGATTTATTGAATATTCGGTTTCTTTCCTGCTTTTTTTTTTTTTTCTTTTTTCATTTCAGATTAAGAATCGCGAACCGTTTTGGGAAGAATCTATCGACGAATAACATGAAGATGATCTCACACTGATGTCTTTCAAGATTTTTCCTGATATTTAATATTTTATGTTATTTTTTTTACGGGGTGGCAGGTTTTTTCGGCTGAGGGTTTTTTCACCTGGCTCTATAGTATCATATGATACTAGTGATCATAGTATCGTATGATTCTATAGTATCATACGAAGAATGTTATGATACCCCGTTCTTTTTTTCACCTCAGCTTAGGTACTTTTTGTTTCAACATTTATTGTATCCCTAACTTTGAAAGCGATTTTTTCACCCCCTGTATCATGAATCGCGATTTCGATTACATCAATCTTACATCTTGAAAAATCCCAAAAATGAAAATTTTCCATCTAAAAACCTCGAAGTTATTATTGTTTCAGCAGAGCTCTATTTTCGATTTTTTTTTCGAATTTTCCCGCTCAGAGAGAATTTTCCAACCAAAACTGAAAAATGTTACATCAAAATAACTTCAAATTTTCTAAGGAATCTATTTCTGCAATAAAAAAATGGTGTTCTAATTTGAAAAACGGAAGTTGACGTCATTTCCTGGAAAAACCGGAGGTGCTCATGCCTTGAAACTATTTTAGATCTCATCAGCATCGTGAAATACTTATAAGTGCTGAATTTCATGAAAATACGTTCAGTAGTTTCCCGTATAAATTTGGGTGAGGTTCCTCTTGAAAGACCCTGTATAAATATAAAATTGTATGAAGTGAGTATTGCCTCAGTTGATTGTAAGATGGAAATTGAACAACAACAAACCGTTTTATCGGTGGATAATTTAGATATACTGGAAAAAGAAAGACCCTCGAAACATGGTGATTTGTTTCCTGATAGTTGCAGAATTTTAATGACAGGACCAAGTGGATCAGGTAAATCAAATGCTCTTTTGAGTTTATTGTTATCCCCGAACGGATTACGTTTCAAGAATATCTATATTTATTCTAAAAGCCTATACCAACCCAAATATCATTTACTGGAGAAGGTGCTGAAAGGGTGTGCCAGAAATAGGTTATCATCCTTTCAAGGAGATTGATGATATAATTGATCCCAATGACGCTGAAAAAAATTCAATCATTATTTTCGATGATGTTGTAGGAGACAAACAAGATAAGATCAAAGCATATTACTCTATGGGCCGACATAAAGCAATCGATGTTGCGTTATTATGTCAGACATACGTGATGGCTAGCAAACATTTATGTCGTGATAATATGAATATTATTGTGTTATTTAAACGAGATGAAACTAATTTGAAACATGCATTCGATGAACATGTCTCTCCAGATATGACCTTTGAAGAATTCAAAACATCTGTGTGCGTTTTGTTGGAATGCAAACAAGTATGATTCATTGTTGTTGTTAAAAACTTCGATATTAACGGAGGACACTATGGTCAAGGGTTTGATCGATATATAAAAATTTCTTCGAAACAATAAAAATGACTTATACCGAAAAAATCGTCTGATATTTAAAATAACAACCCATTATTTACTATAGTGGATGACAACGATAATGAAAGTACATAAATATATTGACTTCTATGAATCACATTCAGTATAAGTGAACCCTAGTCAAAATGAAGAGTGATCTTGAGAATCAAAGAAAACGTAAAATACAACAACTTGTGAAGGATGTGAGGACAAAGTTTCTTAAGCCGCATCCACATTATGCCGCTGTGTGCCGAGTGGCTTTACCAATCAGAAAAATTCCATCGGCAAAGCCAACGAGAGAGGACGCATTCACATATGCGTTGACTTCCCCGTCGGCATTCATTCAGTCGCACAAAGTTCTCCTACGAGGATTTACTGATTCTTTCAGCCTCAGTTATTATAAATTGAAAATGAAAAAAAATTGCGGCGAAAGCGACGGTTTTGGGTACGGCCAAGTCTTCGAATCAGAGAACGGTACTGATGGATCAATTGTAGGACTTTTCGTTTGTCCATTCCATCCTAGCAACATGCGTGTACACCCTCTGAATATCTGAATCGCCACTGAAGCTGAAGCTGCTCGAGGCCAGCAGTTGGCACATCCTCACTATACATTTCCATTGGCTTCTTTTGATGGAGGACCGACAGTTGAGCGATTTCTTCAGCGGCACACAGCCGACGATCCATCCACATACAGAGCGGCTTTGAGGTGCGGTCTTGCCGCTCGGCACACAGCGGCATAATGTGGATGCGGCTTTACATTCAAACTAGGATAACATGAAGATGATAAAGCAATCTCCCAATTATTTCAACCAATTACCAAACAACTACATAGTATAGAAGATAAACAAATAGCTGGTTTATTGAAAACAACACAGCTCCATACAGGTCCAACACAGCTCCATACAGGTCCAACACAGCTTCATACAGCACACCTGACAGGTCCAACAAAGCTTCATACAGCACACCTGACAGGTCCAACACAGCTTCATACAGCACACCTAGCAGATCCAACACAGCTTCATGCCAGTCCGGCACAGCTTCGAACAGCTAAGCTGACAGGTTCAAATCTGCTTCAGAGAGACCCTCTGACAGTTCCATCTCATTTTTTATCTAGCTTTCTGAGCCCCAAAGTTGTGTCACCAATTCCACACCTTCAGCATACATTTGACGCATTCAGTTCATCTACACCTACAGGAAAAACATCATATCCAACTTCAGCTTTCAAACCTGAATCATTATTCCAAAACCCTCGTATGACAAATCTCCTAGATTTCTACCCACAAATATTTGAAGCTGAAACTGAGGAAGAAGAGGATGTTTTCCCTGATAAAACCAAAGAAGAAATGCAACAAATCCAAGATGATGTAGAGGATCATTCGACTGTCGATGAATACTTAGAGCAGAATCCAGTATCCAGTATCCAGTTGGAGCAAGAAAATACGTTTCATCAATATGGTTATCGAAAGATCAGAGTAATTCAAATGATCCAACATATGGGACCTAAATACGATGCCAAAATTTCGAAATGGTTTCTTGGTAGCAAGGTTATCAATTTCGATAAAAAAACTAGTGAAAAATCATAGACAATTATGAACGACTTCCAGGCACAGCAGGGTTCTACAGTTTATTATTCGATAAAAAACCATCCGATTTTACAAAAGATGATTTACAATATTATAAAACAATTTTGAATTTAACGAACGTTCATAGAAGAGATTTCGATGCTACAAAGCAACGACGTGGAACGAATGGATATAAATGGCTTGAAACCTCTTACTTACTTCCAATCAAGGAGGAAGTTTGATGTCATATAACGAAAAACCAATCGAATATATTTTATTATGATGATGTAAACGAGATAATTGATCGTTTGCAATTACTTTATGCATCGAAAGAAGCAGGTAATACATCTCTTGATAATGAAATACAATCTATAATCGAAGAACTCTACGTGAATCCAATATAATATATATAATAATGGGAATTAAAAGAAATCTCAGTTTCAAAATGCCTCTCAATAAGTTTGGAAGTACCTCTCATGCAGAAGAAAATAAATTTAAACATAAACGTTTTGAACATCACAGTTTTCCCTTAACAGCTGAAGGAAAATATGATTTCGGTAATCGTAAACTATGTAATGTTGAAATACCTACAGAAAAAAAAGATGTGGTAATTAAAGATTTCCTTGATCTTGAGTTGGCCAAAGTTACCAGCTCTTTGAAAGCCATTGAAGAGAAAATTATGCAAAACCATTTTGAAAAAATCAGTCTGAATTCTGAACTGGAAAACAAATTCGTGAAATTGAAATACAATTTAGAGAAAGACTTCGAAAAATTTGTTGAAACATACAGAAAAACAATGACAGTAAGTATGGATATGAAATTGAATCTGATAAGAAATGAATTGAGGACTCTAAAAAACAGGATTTCCACTCCTTATTCAATCACCGACAATGAAGCATCATCACTCTAAAGAAAAAATTCGAGTGAACTGCATAGGCCTGCTCGAAAAAATTTTTTACGTAGACGTACAATCATAAAAGGTATAGATGATTTATGGCAGGGTGATTTAAACTGAGTATTTATGCTAGTGAAAATGGCAATCATAAAATTTATCCTTGTTATAATTGATTGCTTTTCCAAATTCATATGGGTTAGAGCATTGAAAACGAAAGGTGCAGAAGAAGTATCTAGGGCATTTACAGAAATATTGAAAGAGAGTGCACGAAGTCCTAAAAACTTACAAACAGATCAAGGAAAGGAATTTTTCAATAGCATGTTGAAAAACCTGATGAAGAAATATAATATTAATCATTATAACACGTATAATGTGAAAAAAGCTGCAATTGTTGAACGAGTTATACGAACAATCAAAGAAAACATATTCAAAACATTTTAGTTTGAATGGCACATACAGATGGTTAGATATTTTACCTACTATCATTCATGAATACAATAATGTGAAACATAGAACAATTGGTATGAAACCTAGTGAAGTAAACGAGACAAAATGAACAATTATCTCCCCTCAAAACGATACAATCATATAAAATTGCCGCTCATGGTAAATTTAAAGTTGAAGATATGGTGAGAATAAGCAAGTTCAAACATGTTTTCAGTAAGGGTTATTTGCCGAATTGGACAACTGAAATATTCAAAATCAGCAAGATTCAAATTACCAATCCTGTTACCTATCTGCTTGATGATTTACAAGGACAACCTATTAGAGGAGCTTTTTATGAACCAGAACTTCAAAAGCAAATATTCTGATGTATATCTAGTTGAAAAAATTTTACGTAAAAAAGGAAAAAAAGTACTGGTCAGGTGGTTAGGATTGGACAAATCACATGACTCCTGGATCAATAAATCAAACAAATTGAAAAAAAGCTATCATTCCAAAAAAATCCTCGTGAAAGAGGACACTTGAAAGTTATCTATTAATTGACTTTTTACAAGTTTAGCTTGTTATGTTGAAAAATTTTCAGTTTCGTAGCTTTCAGCAGATTCGGAAAGGAGAAATTGATGTAGTTTTTTGTCATTTCTTTCAAATTTTGTGACATTTCTGTCATAAATATTCATAAACCTCCGAACATTTTTTGGCCAAGAAATCTTAATGTTGATGCATTTCCAAAATGCTTTCGATTTATTCTGAATAATCGGTTTCTTTTTTGCTTTTGTCTTTTTTCATTTCAGATTGAGAATTACGAGTCGTTTTGGGAAGAATCTGTGTATCCGAGCCCATCGACGGATAACATGAAGATCACACTGATGTCTTTCAAGATTTTCCTGATATTTGATATTTTATGTTATTTTGTTTACGGGGAGGCAGGTTTTTTCGGCTGAGGTTTTTTCCCCTGGCTGTATAGTATCGTATGATACTAGTGTTGATAGTATCGTATGATTCTATAGTATCATACAAAGAATGTTATGATACCCCGTTCTTTTTTTACCTCAGCTTAGGTACTTTTGTTTCAACATTTATTGTATTATTTTAGCTCTCTTTTTCATAAGAATATATATATATATATTCCAAGTTTTGACTTCGATTGAACATCATGTTCGGGTATCAGGACACAGCATCATTTGATACAGTGTATGATTCCATTACTATGGATATGGAAAAAAATTTTTTTGAACACAAATCTTACAACGACTGAACACGTCATTGATTGTGGATTAAGTGGTGTAAGAAATTTTGAACCATCTGTAAGGATATCCAATAATGAAGACTCACAGAACTTAGGACGAAAAGTGTCTATATCATTTGATTCTAAGCAATGGCTGCTGTTTATTGAGATCCTCAAACTGAATGAAGCCAACGACATCAGATTTATTGAAAACATTTCTATTGTAACTACCACAGTAAATGGGTTCAAATATTACATGTTTCGAGAAATGATAATAATTTATATTTTATTTCACAAGATGTAACGAATATTGTAGAACTTCATGATCAATTTATAATATCTAGATTAGAAATGTTATCTAATCTCAATTTTTAAGCCTACTACAAAAATTTTTTGAATGCTATAGTTGCCATGAAAAAACAAAGTGTAAAGTCTATTGATGAATTAATTACAATTTTTTGTAATCTCAATTCATCGATTGAAAATATTGATTTTATGTGATTGCATGATTTTCATCAAAGACAAAATAAAATACTCAATGAAATTGAATGTCAATTGAATACGTCATAATAAATAAAATTTTTCCTTGATATCTCTTTGTTTGGACAGTATGTGTCTCAAGAATGATTCGTAATAACCACAGCATCCTCATGTAGTCATAGTAAAGAATTTTCCGTTCCTGGTTTGTGGAATAGGTCTGAAATTAGGAAATACTTATTTCAAGCATCCTGAGATTATCTGTGGTTACGGTGAAGAAACTGCGCACCCAAATCACTGATATAAAAAGCTGAATAAACTGAGTAAATTCTTCAGTGGATGTTGATGAATCAATAACAAAGTGTTTTGTTGATCTCTACCAAATCAAATGTGGGTATTATCTGCTTTTATTGAAAAAAAGGAAATCTATTTTTTCTACCTTCCAGAAAAAAAATGGTTCTTGATAAAATTAATGAGAGTGGTGCTCTTTCAGTTAAAAATAAAGAAGTTGTGCTATGAACACATTGGAACTCAACTGGATTCATGCAATATTGGATGCAAAACTGGTACGACCGTATATACGGTCGTAGAGATTGTATTCTTTTAGAACTTGCAGATAAAAAAAATTTTTTTTACCAAAAAGAGCAACATTGGTTTTGAAAGAACATTTGGATGAGCTGAACAGTCAGAAATATGGAATAAAATTTATTGGAAAGAGGAGATCGTAGGACTCACAAAATCAACACCGCTGTTCCAGATTGAGTTGATGGAATAATAGAGGTATGTGACATTTCTTTATTCCATAGAGCTATGCAACTTCTTGTTCGAGAGAAAGACATAAATATAATAAGAACTTGGATACGTTTGATAAATAAGCACATTTGTTTATTCAATAAAAATATTGACAATAATGTGGATCATGGGCAAAAATAAAAATTCAAACAGCTTTATGTGTCATTTGAAACGATATAAAATCCAACTGAAATCTTCTATTAATTATAAAGGAGCCGGAATCAGTAGAAAAACGGAGCGATCGAGTGAAATGGCAAGATATTTGTTCATTTTTCAGTGTCGGATCAGAACAGGTGTAGTAATTAATTTAAAACATTATACTTTTAACTGAATTTCTACAAGATGCATTTCACCTCTTGAAACGAAGAGTACAAATTGCTTTCGAAAAAAATGATATTGTTAAAATTAATACTGTTTTTTGTGGACAATTTATTAAAAAAAGCGGTGATGAAGAACTGATAGATTTCAAATATTTTCCAACTAAAAATGAAATTATCGATAAAAGTACAAACTTGAAGGAGTGGTATGAAAAAAATGTAGTAGATCCAATAAATATCAAACTCCAATCGTTTCAAGAGAAAGAAAGCGGATTGCACTTCATTCAATAGTTGCATTAGAAGTCAATATGAATAAAGTTGGAATAGGAAATGGTGGAAGTTCATTTATACGTTTACCTGAAGAAATAGCATGCAAACGCGCTTGTATAAATATTCAAAACTATGATGATGAGTTTTGTTTCATGTGGAGCATCATCGCAGGTTTATATCCAACATCTGACTCACACAATTGAACATTGTCCTATCCTCACCCGAGAACTATCTTCAAATTTAATGATATTGAATTTCCAATGGCATTTAAAGATATATCTAAGTTTGAAAACTGAATGAATTATCAGTAAACGTGTTTTCTCTGCAAATGGATGAGCATAAAAAATTCACAGTAATTCCCACACGCATTTGTACTTCGAAAATTCCAAAATAAACATGTGAATTTGCTACTCATACAGAATTACTATCAACCTGAAAATGTTCGAGAAGACAATTCAATCGATAGGGAGATAAAATACCATTTTGTATATATAAAAAATTTATCCAGACTAATAGCAGGTCAAGTGAACAAACATAAACGTAAGCTATGGCTATGTGATCAATGCTTGAATGCTTCTGATTTAAAGATGAATAACCATATCAAACTGTGTTCAAAACATCAATCCTGTCGCATAGAGTTTCCAGAAAAAAAGTCATATTTCTTTCACTAACTACCGTTATAAACAAAGAAGCCCTTTGTTTTATATTGTGATTTTGAATCTTATTTAGAACCTATGAACGAAGTGAAATTCAATTCGATTAGATATCAAAAACATACTGCTATAAGTGCAGGATTTTATTTGAAAAGTATGTATGAAGAATTAATTCCCTCATTTTTCGACAGTTATAACTGGTGTGAATTGCATGGAGTGGTTTTTCTTCTAAATTAGCGGAATTAACAGACACTTTATATCAAAAAATTAAATTTGTGAAACCTATGAATATATGATGATGATTGTGATGATAAAACTATTTGTCATATATGTAGAAAAAAATTCACACCAGACGATATAATTGTTAAGGATCATGACCATTTCAATGGGAAATACAGAGGACGAGCTCATAATTATATGTAACCTGAATTACAAAAAAAGTTTCGTTATTCCAGTAGTGTTTCACAACGTTGGAGGATATGATGCACATTTCATAATAAAAGAACTAGCAAAACGTGGTTTTGTTTCTTTTCTACCTTTGAATATGGAGAAATATATTAGTTTCACAAAATAAGATTCTGAAACAAAAATACAGCTTAGGTTTATCGATAGTTTTCGTTTTTTGAACAGTTCACTTGAAAATCTAGCTTCATATTTGAGATTAGATCAGTACACTGAGTTGAAAAATCAATTTCCAATTTGAGTGTGGACAACTTGAAACTGTTAACCAGGAAGGGTGTTTTTCCATACGATTACATAGATAGTATAGACAAATTATGTGAACCTTGTTCTGCCATCTAGAGAAAAATTTTATAATCAATTGAATTATTGATGGATAAGGAGGAACAATATCTTCATGCTCAACAGGTTTGGTCCACATTCAAGTGTCATACAATGAAAGATTACATAATGCTATATCTTAAAACTGATATATTACTTTTAGCTGATATCTTTGAACAATTCCTGATAGTTGCATTAAAGAATATGAGTTAGATCCTATTCAATATTATACTTTGTCTGGATATACATGGGATTGTATGTTAAAAATCACGAATATTGAATTAGAAATTATCAAGGATATTGATATGTTACTTTTCATAGAAGATGGAATAAGAGGTGGTATTAGTCAATGTTCCAATAGATTATCCCATGCAAATAACAAATATATGGGATCTAAGTATAATAAACAGAAAAAGAAAAATACCTGCTCTATCTTGATGTGAACTACTTATACGGATTCGCTATGAGTCAATTTTTACCCTATGGGGGATTCGAGTGGGTTGAAACAAATATTGATATCCTAAGTATACCTGATGATGCTCCTAAAGGTTATATATTAGAGGTCGATTTGGAATATCCTCAGCATATTCATGATCTTCATAAAGATCTACCGTTTTGTGCAGAATCGCGCATACCTCCAGATTCAAAAATAAAACAATCCAAATTACTAACAACTTTATTTCCAAAGAAAAATTACATTCTACACTATCGAAATCTGAAACAAGCTCTTATTCATGGACTGATACTCAAAAAAATTCATGGAGTCCTTAAATTCAAACAGTCTGCCTGGCCCAAAGTTTATATTGATAAAAATAACATTTCTGAGACAAGCTGCATGTTATGATTTCGAAAAAAACTTATTCAAATTGATGAACAATGCTGTATTTGGGAAAAAAACTATTGAAAATATTAGGAAACATCGAACTGTTAAATTAGTTAATCAGTGGAATGGAAGATTTGGAGCGAAGAATCTTATTGCAAGTCCCCTTTTCAATGTAGAACAATATTAGATGAGGATTTGATAGCAATCGAAATGCAAAAACGACTACTCATATTTGATAAACCAATATGTTGGATGGATGTCAGTATTAGATATTTCGAAGATATGTCTATATGAATTCCACTATGATTATTTCTTACCTACCTTCAAGGATTGTATATTGAACTATGTAGATATGAGAGTTTAACATATGAAATTAGTAATCAAGATCCATACGAGCAAATCAGAAAAGATTGTTTTACTCGAGTTGATACATCAGACTATCCTCCTGATAATGTTTACAATATTCCAAGAGTGAATAAAAAAGTTCTTGGACTTATGAAAGATGAAAATAACGGTTTAATAATGACAGGATTTCGTTGGATTACGTTCAAAAATGTACTCTTATTGTGTGGACTCCAAAGAACTTGAAAAAATCAAGGGATTTAAAAAAGAATGGTGTGAAAAGTTTATCATTTGATGATTTTTTACAGTGCTTACTGAATGATAGTGTAATGTATATCAAACAGAGAAATATAGTTTCTGAGTGTCATAATGTTTTCTCAGTAGAACAGAAAAAGATTGCTTTATGCTATAAAGATGACAACGTTACATAATTCCACAATCCCACAACATTACATTACAGCATTACACAATTAAAATTCTATGTATTTTTTTCTTCCATAAGATGAAATCATTCATCAGCGATATTGGAGAAGGTGCCATACAAGATTACTGCAGCTTCCAACCTGAACTTTGTTGAAAAATTTAAAGAAGAATTCCCTCTCGAATTTGAAGAAGCCAACGACATTCCTTGCAAAACGTGGTTACTATGGGTAAATTTATTGCCTTCTTAAAAGGCCAAGCCAAAACCATTTCATTTCATAAATCTAATTGTGTTCGATTATAATGATGTTATATTGAACTACTTCAAGAGAAGCAGCAAATGGAGATCTTAATATTCACCCATCAATTTCGAAGCAAAAAATCAAATCAAAGTTTTGTCTTGAAAATAACTTCCATTGAAAACACCCAATTTTTTGATGGATGTTTTTTGTTATGTAGACCTTTCATTTCTGCATCAGTATAAAAAATGTTACATTTAGAATCAGGGCTATTGATTGATATAACTTATGGTTATGAATCTGAATATTACCTTCAAAAGGAAGACCACTTGAGAAATAATACAATAACTTACAATCATCCTACACTGAAATTTCTTTCTATGTGTAAAATTTGTGCAAATCTGACTCTTAAGCACCCTTTCTTATATTTTTTTAAACTGAAAAGTAATGATTTGAAACCGCATGTTACAGATATTGATTTAATGTGTTATGAATCTATGCCTCAAAATTGATATGAAGTTCAAGTTTTCTCACACACTTTTTTGAATGTTGATTTTTTTCTATTTAGATTTAAAATATGTACCAATAGTATTGAAACACCTTGTAATGTTAATAAATATATTTTACTAACCCAAATAATTTTTGTTTTATATATTCATATACTTCAGGATTACTATAGCATCCTGAAAATCCAAATTGCTCATCATGAAACATTTCTCGCAATACCATGATTTTTAAATTACTCATTATCTTCTCATGAGTAATATTATGCTCAGGATCAAAATTGAAGGAAATTCCATGATTCTGCAGTTCATCCAATAGGTCACATAATAAGTAAATTCACCACAATATGAAGCTAGTCCAATTATTTCATCAGCAAATGCATTCAACGGTTTATAATTCGACCAAATATTAATTATAGGATGATATATATCTAATAACATCTGAACGTTCACTATGTTCATATGGCAACAATCCATTTCCAAAATCTTCCAGAATAAATTTCTTCACTTCGTCACTGCGTCGATGAACGCATCATTCTTCTTTTTATGATCGAAAACTTGCTTTATAATTGTCTCGGTGCAAATTAATTGTATGAGTTATCGAAAAACAAAGTTTGGCGTGAATAATCCTATATCAGATAGAATTCTCGTAAATACTAATTCACTGTCATGATACACTAGAGCCAAATGCAACTCCTGACACAGATATCTATGGAAAATTTTATATTTTTTAACCTCGTACACTTACTTCCATGTTTTCAAGCAGTTTGTCGGGTACTGATCGAGTTAACTTCTAAATTATATTCATATATATCTGTTCCCCCCACACTCATCAGTCCCCAAAAGCTATGTTTCTTATCATTCTTATCAATAGAAAAACCGCACTACTGAAATTACCTTGTCATTCAGAGGGATTACTGCAGCAATTGAAAAATCTTCTGAACAGGATCATATCAAATTTTGATTTGATATGATCCTGTTCAGAAGATTTTTTGTAATTATCAGTGACACCATGTAGGAATTAATCAAAAATTACTTGAATATGATAGATAATCCATTCTAGTACTATTTTATTCTTAAATGTATTAAGATTGTAATAAGATCGATCATTTTTTTTATGATCATTATATGAACGTGATATGTAATATATTGAAATCAATACAGAATATTGTAAGCCTATTGTCTTTATATTTACAAGCCGGACACCGGCCCTCCCGATAGTCAGGTTTCCGGGGCACCCGCCCCCCGGGGGTCAGAACCGGGTAACCGGGGGTCCGCCGGGTCTTCTGGGGGGGTGGTGTTGGCTCATTAGGGTTCTTGTCTGTCTGTCTGCTGTCTGTTTGCCGAGCAGCAGCTCAAGATCCCAACACCACGTCACTCTCTCGCTCGCCCGCTCTCTCTCTCTCCCTCTCTCTCTGCCCCTCTTTCTCCATCGTTCTACATACACATTTCGTGTATGTAGTCGGCGAAGTGGCCGAGCGATCCAACAGCGTGGCGGCTGATAACAGACCGAGGAAGTCCAAGTTCGAATCCGAGCGAGGGAATCTTGAGTTTTTTAAAAATTACATATCATCACGATAACAAGGTTGGGTCAGTGAGTATGTGTGGTCATGTGTGTGTGTGTGTGTGTGGTCATCGCTATCAGCGATTGCACCAAATCGCAGTTTTAAAATGTTCCATCTTGCACGTATAGGGGACCTATTGAAGCACTTCCGGCGCAATCCCGCTTTACTCCTCTACTGTAACCGATTGGACTCTTTCCTCTATCATTGTGTACGGTTTTGTGAATTTCAGAAAAACTTGTTTAAAATCTGAAATAATCGAGTTTTCGAGAGAACTGTCAACGGATTTAGGTGTCCTAGTCCACCTGTGTGCCAAATTTGAAACCGTTGAGACTGTTCCTCTATCATATCAGACGTTTCCGTGAATTTCAGAATGATCAAGTTTTTGTGAAACTGTCAACGGATTTAGGTGTTCTAGTTCACCTGTGTGCCAAATTTGAGTCCGATAATCCTGTTTCCTTTATCCTTTTAGAGGTTTTTGTAAATTTCAGAAGAACTTGTTCAAAATCTAAAATAATCAAGTTCTTGGGAAACTGTCAACGGATTTAGGTGTCCTAGTCCACCTGTGTGCCAAATTTGAAAATGTTATTACAATTTCCTCCATCATTATAGACGTTTTTTTGAATTTCGGAAAAAATTGTTCAAAATCTAAAATAATCAAGTTTTGGAAATCTGTCAACGGATTTAGGTGTCCTTGTTCACCTGTATGCCAAATTTGAAACCGATACTCTGTTTCCTCTATCCTTCTAGACGTTTTTGGGAAATTCAGAAGAAGATCTTGTTTCAAATCTGAAATAATCAAGTTTTTGGAAATCTGTCAACGGATTTAGGTGTCCTAGTCCACCTGTGTGTCAAATTTGAAACCGATGAGACTGTTTCCTCTATCTTTTTAGACATTTTTGTGAATCTCCCATTTTGAAACTGATTCTACGAGTTCCTCTATCGTTTTAGACGTTTTTGTGAATTCCAGAAGAACTTGTTCAAAATCTAAAATAATCATGTTTTTGAGAAACTGTCAACGGATTTAGGTGTCCTAGTCCACCTGTGTGCCAAATTTGAACCGATGAGACTGTTTCCTTTATCGTATTAGACGTTTTTGTGAATTTCAGAAAAAATTGTTTAAAATCTGAAATAATCAAGTTTTTGGGAAACTGTCAACAGATTTAGGTGTCCTAGTCCACCTGTGTGCCAAATTTGAAACCGATGAGACTGTTTTCTCTATCCTTTTAAACATTTTTGTGAATTTCACAATTTGAAACTGATACTACGATTTCCTCTATCGTTTTAGACGTTTTGTGAATTCCAGAAGAACTTGTTCAAAATCTAAAATAATCAAGTTTCTGGAAATCTGTCAACGGATTTAGGTGTCCTTGTCCACCTGTGTGCCAAATTTGAAACCGATACTACTGTTTCCTCTATACTTCTAGACATTTTTGGGAAATTCAGAAGAACTTATTTTAAATCTAAAATAATCAAGTTTTTGGGAAACTGTCAACGGATTTAGGTGTCCTAGTCCACCTGTGTGTCAAATTTGAAACCGATGAGACTGCTTCGTTTATCCTTTAGACATTTTTGTGAATTTCACAATTTGAACTGATACTACTGTTTCCTCTATCCTTTCAGACGTTTTTGTGAATTTCAGAAAAACTTGTTCAAAATCTGAAATAATCAAGTTTTTGGGAAACTGTCAACGGATTTAGGTGTCCTAGTACACCTGTGTGTCAATTTGAAAACCGATGAGACTGCTTCTTCTATCCTTTCAGACGTTTTTGTGAATTTTAGAAAAAATTGTTCAAAATCTGAAATAATCAAGTTTTTTGGAAACTGTCAACGGATTAAGATGTCCTAGTCCACCTGTGTGCCAAATTTGAAACCGATACTACTGTTTCCTGTATCCTTTTAGACGCTTTTGTGAATTTCAGAAAAAATTGTTTGAAATCTGAAATAATCAAGTTTTTGGGAAACTGTCAACGGATTTAGGTGTCCTAGTCCACCCGTGTGCCAAATTTGAAACCGATGAGACAGTTTGCTCTATCCTTTTAGACATTTTTAGGAATTTCACAATTTGAAATGATACTACGATTTCCTCTATCGTTTCAGACGTTTTGTGAATTCCAGAAGAACTTGTTCAAAATCTAAAATAATCAAGTTTTTGGAAATCTGTCAACGGATCTAGGTGTCCTTGTCCACCTGTGTGCCAAATCTGAAACGATACTACTGTTTCCTCTATCCTTCTAGACGTTTTGGGAAATTCAGAAGAACTTTTTCTAAATCTAAAATAATCAAGTATTTGGGGAACTGTCAACAGATTTAGGTGTCCTAGTCCACCTGTGTGCCAAGTTTGAAACCGATAAGACTGTTCCCTCTATCATATCAGACGTTTCCGTGAATTTCAGAAAAACTTTTTCTAAATCTAAATAATCAAGTATTTGGGGAACTGTCAACAGATTAAGGTGTCCTAGTCCACCTGTGTGCCAAGTTGAAACCGATAAGACTGTTCCTTCTATCATATCAGACGTTTCCGTGAATTTCAGAAAAACTTTTTTCTAAATCTAAAATAATCAAGTATTCGGGGAACTGTCAACGGATTTAGGTGTCCTTGTCCACCTGTGTGCCAAATTTGAAAACCGATACTACTGTTTCCTTTATCCTTCTAGACGTTTTTGGGAAACTCAGAAAAACTTGTTCAAAATCTAAAACAATCAAGTTTTCGCAAACTGTCAACGGATTTATGTGTTCTAGTTCAACTGTGTGCCAAATTTGAAACCGATAATACTGTTTCCTTTATCCTTTTAGACGTTTTTGTGAATTCCAGAAGAACTTGTTCAAAATCTAAAATAATCAAGTTTCTGGAAATCTGTCAACGGATTTAGTTGTCCTTGTCCACCTGTATGCCAAATTTGAACCGATACTACTGTTTCCTCTATCCTTCTATACGTTTTTGGGAAATTCAGAAGAACTTGTTTTAAATCTGAAATAATCAAGTTTTTGGAAAACTGTCAACGGGTTTAGGTGTTCTAGTTCACCTGTGTGCCAATTTTGAGTCCGATGATACTGTTTCCTTCATCCTTTTAGAGGTTTTTGTAAATTTCAGAAGAACTACATAGTTCAAAATCTAAAATAATCAAGTTCTTGGGAAACTGTCAACAGATTAAGCCCGGTCGTCCACTGCAAGTGTTTTCGAGCGATTTATGGCTCTCGCGAAACGAGCGTATACGTGCGGCAAGTTGCTACAGATCCCAAGCAATGTATCCCAATGCAGCTGCGTCCAGTACAGGCGACTTCGAGCGGGCGTACACGAGCGGCTACGAGCTTCGCCGCTTGATCCGCCTGAAATGGGATCTGTAGCGTGTCTACGCTCGAACGCTAGAAGCGCTGGCTCTATTTACGAAGTAAAATCCTTTCCGCGTAGAGAAATTCGTATAGAATTCGTTGGACATGGATCCTCCTCAAAACTATCTTTAATGAAATTAATTTCATTTTTTTTTTTCAGTTGTAGATGAATTAAATGACCCCAATCATAAAGTGTTTTCATAAAGCTGTTTTAACACTCATTTGATATCGATTGGCGTGTCTTTTTTTCTGAACACACTTGTCCCTCATATGAATGAAATTCAAGGAAATCTTGATGTCAAATTTTGTGTGATGAAAAGTCTGTGGTGCAATGCCTAAAGACTTGAAGACGGTATGCCGATGATGTTTTCGTGATTTGACAACATGGCAAAGAAGAATCAAGTGGTTTCAGAAAAAAGTCACACAACAATCGATATCTAAATATATATTCAAATCAGTCAAATGAGTGGTATTATAAAAACACTTAACGGTGGGGCTCATTTAATTTCATCTACAAATGAAAATAAGAAATAATTTCATTAAAAGTATTCTTGAGGATATTAAATATCCAACGAATTTCATCTGAAAAATTAATTCAAATTTAGAGAATATATTGATAATTAGGGACCAACAAGAAACCGTCAAGAAGTAATATGTCATTATAAACCCTTAAATGCACTTTGTTGCCATTTGGCAACATATCAATTTTCAGCTTGTACCTTCAATACAGAAAACTATTTATTCGTTCTTTCGCTTTGTTGTCGTATGGCAACACAGTGCTGGCCTGTAATTATAACCGCGGCTTGTCTCTAGTGTTCTGCGACTTGAAAATCGCGAAAAACTGTGAAGACATTCTCGCATGCGTTGAAGTTTGAGTGATTCGTAGTTATTTGAAAGTGCGAAAAATGTGGTGTTGCTCTTTGCCTGAGTAAAAACAATAATTGTTTCAAAAATTTCGATAACCATGATCCCTATGTTTTCATGTTCATGTTTTATTCAAACCAAATTTGTGCAATGTAGCCATCTGGCAGCAAACCGAACTTCTTCACATAGTAAATGAAATTTTATAGTTGGAATTTTTTTATTATTTTTCTGTTATTTCCCACTGATTCACGAGGAATATGAGCTATTCGGAACTCAAAAATAAAAAAATCGTGCATTTAAGGTTAATTTGATTTCTCATGTTCATGGACTTTCAGGAAAAATTCAAAGAATTGGTTCTAAATTCAATATGAGAACCGTTTTCAAAACGCGAAATGATTTAAGATCCAAACTTTCAAAAACTAAACCTTCAAATAAGAAATTGTATTTACAATATTCCTTGTATTTATGGAAAAACCTATACCTACACGAGAAACATCAACACCTTTCGAAATTAGAAAATTAGAATAACATAAAATGTGATTTTGAATCTTATTTAGAACCTATGAACGAAGTGAAATTCATTCGATTAGATATCAAAAACATACTGCTATAAGTGCAGGATTTTATTTGAAAAGTATGTATGAAGAATTAATTCCCTCATTTTTCGACAGTTATACTGGTGTGAATTGCATGGAGTGGTTTTCTTCTAAATTAGCGGAATTAACAGACACTTTATATCAAAAAATTAAATTTGTGAAACCTATGATTATATGATGATGATTGTGATGATAAAACTATTTGTCATATATGTAGAAAAAAATTCACACCAGACGATATAATTGTTAAGGATCATGACCATTTCAATGGGAAATACAGAGGACGAGCTCATAATTATATGTAACCTGAATTACAAAAAAAGTTTCGTTATTCCAGTAGTGTTTCACAACGTTGGAGGATATGATGCACATTTCATAATAAAAGAACTAGCAAAACGTGGTTTTGTTTCTTTTTACCTTTGAATATGGAGAAATATATTAGTTTCACAAAAATATGATTCTGAAAACAAAAATACAGCTTAGGTTTATCGATAGTTTTCGTTTTTTGAACAGTTCACTTGAAAATCTAGCTTCATATTTGAGATTAGATCAGTACACTGAGTTGAAAAATCAATTTTCCAATTTGAGTGTGGACAACTTGAAACTGTTAACCAGGAAGGGTGTTTTTCCATACGATTACATAGATAGTATAGACAAATTATGTGAACCTTGTCTGCCATCTAGAGAAAAATTTTATAATCAATTGAATTATGATGGGATAAAGTGAGGAACAATATCTTCATGCTCAACAGGTTTGGTCCACATTCAAGTGTCATACAATGAAAGATTACATAATGCTATATCTTAAAACTGATATATTACTTTTAGCTGATATCTTTGAACAATTCCCTGATAGTTGCATTAAAGAATATGAGTTAGATCCTATTCATTATTATACTTTGTCTGGATATACATGGGATTGTATGTTAAAAATCACGAATATTGAATTAGAAATTATCAAGGATATTGATATGTTACTTTTCATAGAAGATGGAATAAGAGGTGGTATTAGTCAATGTTCCAATAGATTATCCCATGCAAATAACAAATATATGGGATCTAAGTATAATAAACAGGAAAAAGAAAAATACCTGCTCTATCTTGATGTGAACTACTTATACGGATTCGCTATGAGTCAATTTTTACCCTATGGGGGATTCGAGTGGGTTGAAACAAATATTGATATCCTAAGTATACCTGATGATGCTCCTAAAGGTTATATATTAGAGGTCGATTTGGAATATCCTCAGCATATTCATGATCTTCATAAAGATCTACCGTTTTGTGCAGAATCGCGCATACCTCCAGATTCAAAAATAAAACAATCCAAATTACTAACAACTTTATTTCCAAAGAAAAATTACATTCTACACTATCGAAATCTGAAACAAGCTCTTATTCATGGACTGATACTCAAAAAAATTCATGGAGTCCTTAAATTCAAACAGTCTGCCTGGCCCAAAGTTTATATTGATAAAAATACATTTCTGAGACAAGCTGCATGTAATGATTTCGAAAAAAAACTTATTCAAATTGATGAACAATGCTGTATTTGGAAAAACTATTGAAAATATTAGGAAACATCGAACTGTTAAATTAGTTAATCAGTGGAATGGAAGATTTGGAGCGAAGAATCTTATTGCAAGTCCCCTTTTAAAATGTAGAACAATATTAGATGAGGATTTGATAGCAATCGAAATGCAAAAACGACTACTCATATTTGATAAACCAATATATGTTGGAATGTCAGTATTAGATATTTCGAAGATATGTCTATATGAATTCCACTATGATTATTTCTTACCTACCTTCAAGATTGTATATTGAAATATGTAGATACTGAGAGTTTAACATATGAAATTAGTAATCAAGATCCATACGAGCAAATCAGAAAAAGATTGTTTTACTCGATTTGATACATCAGACTATCCTCCTGATAATGTTTACAATATTCCAAGAGTGAATAAAAAAGTTCTTGGACTTATGAAAGATGAAAATAACGGTTTAATAATGACAGATTTCGTTGGATTACGTTCAAAAATGTACTCTTATGTGTGTGGACTCCAAAGAACTTGAAAAAATCAAGGGAATTAAAAAGAATGTTGTGAAAAGTTTATCATTTGATGATTTTTTACAGTGCTTACTGAATGATAGTGTAATGTATATCAAACAGAGAAATATAGTTTCTGAGTGTCATAATGTCTTCTCAGTAGAACAGAAAAAGATTGCTTTATGCTATAAAGATGACAAACGTTACATAATTCCACAATCCCACAACATTACATTACAGCATTACACATAAAAATACTATGTATTTTTTTCTTCCATAAGATGAAAATCATTCATCAGCGATATTGGAGAAGGTGCCATACGAGATTACTGCAGCTTCCAACCTGAACTTGTTGAAAAATTTAAAGAAGAATTCCCTCTCGAATTTGAAGAAGCCAACGACATTCCTTGCAAAACGTGGTTACTTATGGGTAAATTTATTGCCTTCTTAAAAGGCCAAGCAAAACCATTTCATTTCATAAATCTAATTGTGTTCGATTATAATGATGTTATATTGAACTACTTCAAGAGAAGCAGCAAATGGAGATCTTAATATTCACCCATCAATTTCGAAGCAAAAAATCAAAATCAAAGTTTTGTCTTGAAAATAACTTTCCATTGAAAACACCCAATTTTTTGATGGATGTTTTTTGTTATGTAGACCTTTCATTTCTGCATCAGTAAAAAAATGTTACATTTAGAATCAGGGCTATTGATTGATATAACTTATGGTTATGAATCTGAATATTACCTTCAAAAGGAAGACCACTTGAGAAATAATACAATAACTTACAATCCTCCTACACTGAAATTTCTTTCTATGTGTAAAATTTGTGCAAATCTGACTCTTAAGCACCCTTTCTTATATTTTTTTAAACTGAAAAGTAATGATTTGAAACCGCATGTTACAGATATTGATTAATGTGTTATGAATCTATGCCTCAAAATTGATATGAAGTTCAAGTTTTCTCACACACTTTTTTGAATGTTGATTTTTTTCTATTTAGATTTAAAATATGTGTATGTACCAATAGTAATTGAAACACCTTGTAATGTTAATAAATATATTTTACTAACCCAATAATTTTTGTTTTATATATTCATATACTTCAGGATTACTATAGCATCCTGAAAATCCAAATTGCTCATCATGAAAACATTTTCTGCAATACCATGATTTTTTAAATTACTCATTATTTCTCATGAGTATATTATGCTCAGGATCAAAATTGAAGGAAATTCCATGATTCTGCAGTTCATCCAATAGGTCACATAATAAGGTAAATTCACCACAATATGAAGCTAGTCCAATTATTTCATCAGCAAATGCATTCAACGGTTTATAATTCGACAAATATTAATTATAGGATGATATATATCTAATAACATCTGAACGTTCACTATGTCATATGGCAACAATCCATTTCCAAAATCTTCCAGAATATATTTCTTCACTTCGTCACTGCGTCGATGAACGCATCATTCTTCTTCTTATGATCGAAAACTTGCTTTATAATTGTCCTCGGTGCAAATTATTGTATATGAGTTATCGAAAAACAAAGTTTGGCGTGAATAATCCTATATCAGATAGAATTCTCGAAAATACTAATTCACTGTCATGATACACTAGAGCCAAATGCAACTCCTGACACAGATATCTATGGAAAATTTTATATTTTTTAACCTCGTACACTTACTTCCATGTTTTCAAGCAGTTGTCGGGTACTGATCGAGTTAACTTCTAAATTATATTCATATATATCTGTTCCCCCACACTCATCAGTCCCAAAAAAGCCTATGTTTCTTATCATTCATTATCAATAGAAAAACCGCACTACTGAAATTACCTTGTCATTCAGAGGGATTACTGCAGCAATTGAAAAATCTTCTGAACAGGATCATATCAAATTTTGATTTGATATGATCCTGTTCAGAAGATTATTTGTATTTATCAGTGACACCAAGTAGGAATTAATCAAAAATTACTTTGAATATGATAGATAATCCATTCTAGTACTATTTTATTCTTAAATGTATTAAGAAAGTAATAAGATCGATCATTTTTTTTATGATCATTATATGAACGTGATATGTAATATATTGAAATCAATACAGATTATTGTAAGCCTATTGTCTTTATATTTACAAGCCGGACACCGGCCCTCCCGATAGTCAGGTTTCCGGGGCACCCGCCCCCCAGGGGGTCAGATCACCGGGTAACCGGGGTCCGCCGGGTCTTCTGGGGGGTGGTGTTGGCTCATTAGGGTTCTTGTCTGTCTGTCTGCTGTCTGTTTGCCCGAGCAGCAGCTCAAGATCCAACACCACGTCACTCTCTCGCTCGCCCGCTCTCTCTCTCTCCCTCTCTCTCTGCCCCTCTTTCTCCATCGTTCTACATACACATTTCGTGTATGTAGTCGGCGAAGTGGCCGAGCGATCCAACAGCGTGGCGGCTGATAACAGACCGAGGAAGTCCAAGTTCGAATCCGAGCGAGGGAATCTTGAGTTTTTTTAAAAATTACATATCATCACGATAACAA
The DNA here is from genome assembly GCA_038502775.1 of Hippodamia convergens. Taxonomy (NCBI): domain Eukaryota; kingdom Metazoa; phylum Arthropoda; class Insecta; order Coleoptera; family Coccinellidae; genus Hippodamia; species Hippodamia convergens. The sequence goes on along the minus strand of CM076607.1, from coordinate 60,450,896 downwards.
GGTTGGGTCAGTGAGTATGTGTGGTCATGTGTGTGTGTGTGTGTGTGGTCATCGCTATCAGCGATTGCACCAAATCGCAGTTTTAAAATGTTCCATCTTGCACGTATAGGGGACCTATTGAAGCACTTCCGGCGCAATCCCCGCTTTACTCCTCTACTGTAACCGATTGGACTCTTTCCTCTATCATTGTGTACGGTTTTGTGAATTTCAGAAAAACTTGTTTAAAATCTGAAATAATCGAGTTTTCGAGAAACTGTCAACGGATTTAGGTGTCCTAGTCCACCTGTGTGCCAAATTTGAAACCGTTGAGACTGTTCCCTCTATCATATCAGACGTTTCCGTGAATTTCAGAATGATCAAGTTTTTGTGAAACTGTCAACGGATTTAGGTGTTCTAGTTCACCTGTGTGCCAAATTTGAGTCCGATAATCCTGTTTCCTTTATCCTTTTAGAGGTTTTTGTAAATTTCAGAAGAACTTGTTCAAAATCTAAAATAATCAAGTTCTTGGGAAACTGTCAACGGATTTAGGTGTCCTAGTCCACCTGTGTGCCAAATTTGAAAATGTTATTACAATTTCCTCCATCATTATAGACGTTTTTTTGAATTTCGGAAAAACTTGTTCAAAATCTAAAATAATCAAGTTTCTGGAAATCTGTCAACGGATTTAGGTGTCCTTGTTCACCTGTATGCCAAATTTGAAACCGATACTACTGTTTCCTCTATCCTTCTAGACGTTTTTGGGAAATTCAGAAGAACTTGTTTCAAATCTGAAATAATCAAGTTTTTGGAAATCTGTCAACGGATTTAGGTGTCCTAGTCCACCTGTGTGTCAAATTTGAAACCGATGAGACTGTTTCCTCTATCTTTTTAGACATTTTTGTGAATCTCCCATTTTGAAACTGATTCTACGAGTTCCTCTATCGTTTTAGACGTTTTTGTGAATTCCAGAAGAACTTGTTCAAAATCTAAAATAATCATGTTTTTGAGAAACTGTCAACGGATTTAGGTGTCCTAGTCCACCTGTGTGCCAAATTTGAAACCGATGAGACTGTTTCCTTTATCGTATTAGACGTTTTTGTGAATTTCAGAAAAAATTGTTTAAAATCTGAAATAATCAAGTTTTTGGGAAACTGTCAACAGATTTAGGTGTCCTAGTCCACCTGTGTGCCAAATTTGAAACCGATGAGACTGTTTTCTCTATCCTTTTAAACATTTTTGTGAATTTCACAATTTGAAACTGATACTACGATTTCCTCTATCGTTTTAGACGTTTTTGTGAATTCCAGAAGAACTTGTTCAAAATCTAAAATAATCAAGTTTCTGGAAATCTGTCAACGGATTTAGGTGTCCTTGTCCACCTGTGTGCCAAATTTGAAACCGATACTACTGTTTCCTCTATACTTCTAGACATTTTTGGGAAATTCAGAAGAACTTATTTTAAATCTAAAATAATCAAGTTTTTGGGAAACTGTCAACGGATTTAGGTGTCCTAGTCCACCTGTGTGTCAAATTTGAAACCGATGAGACTGCTTCGTTTATCCCTTTAGACATTTTTGTGAATTTCACAATTTGAACTGATACTACTGTTTCCTCTATCCTTTCAGACGTTTTTGTGAATTTCAGAAAAACTTGTTCAAAATCTGAAATAATCAAGTTTTTGGGAAACTGTCAACGGATTTAGGTGTCCTAGTACACCTGTGTGTCAAATTTGAAACCGATGAGACTGCTTCTTCTATCCTTTTAGACGTTTTTGTGAATTTTAGAAAAAAATTGTTCAAAATCTGAAATAATCAAGTTTTTGGGAAACTGTCAACGGATTAAGATGTCCTAGTCCACCTGTGTGCCAAATTTGAAACCGATACTACTGTTTCCTGTATCCTTTTAGACGCTTTTGTGAATTTCAGAAAAAATTGTTTGAAATCTGAAATAATCAAGTTTTTGGGAAACTGTCAACGGATTTAGGTGTCCTAGTCCACCCGTGTGCCAAATTTGAAACCGATGAGACAGTTTGCTCTATCCTTTTAGACATTTTTAGGAATTTCACAATTTGAAACTGATACTACGATTTCCTCTATCGTTTCAGACGTTTTTGTGAATTCCAGAAGAACTTGTTCAAAATCTAAAATAATCAAGTTTTTGGAAATCTGTCAACGGATCTAGGTGTCCTTGTCCACCTGTGTGCCAAATCTGAAACGATACTACTGTTTCCTCTATCCTTCTAGACGTTTTTGGGAAATTCAGAAGAACTTTTTCTAAATCTAAAATAATCAAGTATTTGGGGAACTGTCAACAGATTTAGGTGTCCTAGTCCACCTGTGTGCCAAGTTTGAAACCGATAAGACTGTTCCCTCTATCATATCAGACGTTTCCGTGAATTTCAGAAAAACTTTTTCTAAATCTAAAATAATCAAGTATTTGGGGAACTGTCAACAGATTAAGGTGTCCTAGTCCACCTGTGTGCCAAGTTTGAAACCGATAAGACTGTTCCTTCTATCATATCAGACGTTTCCGTGAATTTCAGAAAAACTTTTTCTAAATCTAAAATAATCAAGTATTCGGGGAACTGTCAACGGATTTAGGTGTCCTTGTCCACCTGTGTGCCAAATTTGAAACCGATACTACTGTTTCCTTTATCCTTCTAGACGTTTTTGGGAAACTCAGAAAAACTTGTTCAAAATCTAAAACAATCAAGTTTTCGCAAACTGTCAACGGATTTATGTGTTCTAGTTCAACTGTGTGCCAAATTTGAAACCGATAATACTGTTTCCTTTATCCTTTTAGACGTTTTTGTGAATTCCAGAAGAACTTGTTCAAAATCTAAAATAATCAAGTTTCTGGAAATCTGTCAACGGATTTAGTTGTCCTTGTCCACCTGTATGCCAAATTTGAAACCGATACTACTGTTTCCTCTATCCTTCTATACGTTTTTGGGAAATTCAGAAGAACTTGTTTTAAATCTGAAATAATCAAGTTTTTGGAAAACTGTCAACGGGTTTAGGTGTTCTAGTTCACCTGTGTGCCAAATTTGAGTCCGATGATACTGTTTCCTTCATCCTTTTAGAGGTTTTTGTAAATTTCAGAAGAACTACATAGTTCAAAATCTAAAATAATCAAGTTCTTGGGAAACTGTCAACAGATTAAGCCCGGTCGTCCACTGCAAGTGTTTTCGAGCGATTTATGGCTCTCGCGAAACGAGCGTATACGTGCGGCAAGTTGCTACAGATCCCAAGCAATGTATCCCAATGCAGCTGCGTCCAGTACAGGCGACTTCGAGCGGGCGTACACGAGCGGCTACGAGCTTCGCCGCTTGATCCGCCTGAAATGGGATCTGTAGCGTGTCTACGCTCGAACGCTAGAAGCGCTGGCTCTATTTACGAAGTAAAATCCTTTCCGCGTAGAGAAATTCGTATAGAATTCGTTGGACATGGATCCTCCTCAAAACTATCTTTAATGAAATTAATTTCATTTTTTTTTTCAGTTGTAGATGAATTAAATGACCCCAATCATAAAGTGTTTTCATAAAAGCTGTTTTAACACTCATTTGATATCGATTGGCGTGTCTTTTTTTCTGAACACACTTGTCCCTCATATGAATGAAATTCAAGGAAATCTTGATGTCAAATTTTGTGTGATGAAAAGTCTGTGGTGCAATGCCTAAAGACTTGAAGACGGTATGCCGATGATGTTTTCGTGATTTGACAACATGGCAAAGAAGAATCAAGTGGTTTCAGAAAAAAGTCACACAACAATCGATATCTAAATATATATTCAAATCAGTCAAATGAGTGGTATTATAAAAACACTTAACGGTGGGGCTCATTTAATTTCATCTACAAATGAAATAAGAAATAATTTCATTAAAAGTATTCTTGAGGATATTAAATATCCAACGAATTTCATCTGAAAAATTAATTCAAATTTAGAGAATATATTGATAATTAGGGACCAACAAGAAACCGTCAAGAAGTAATATGTCATTTAATTTGATTTCTCATGTTCATGGACTTTCAATATGAGAACCGTTTTCAAAACGCGAAATGATTTAAGATCCAAACTTTCAAAAACTAAACCTTCAAATAAGAAATTGTATTTACAATATTCCTTGTATTTATGGAAAAACCTATACCTACACGAGAAACATCAACACCTTTCGAAATTAGAAAATTAGAATAAAATAAAATGTAGAGATATTGGTAGATCGCGATCATGTGACTTCCAATAGGCGATCACATGATGGATTGGAATAACACGAAAAATCTAATGATGGAACCTGACAGTTATAAAAGAATGATAATTTTTTAAATTGTTCGGTGGGTGTGGATCGTATTTGGAATGATTTGTTGAAAATGGAACTGATTTCAGGGAATTTTGAAATGAAGTAGCAATAATTTCACCATCATAGTTATTAACATTAATTTAGGATCATCATGGATTGGTGAATGTCAATTGGGAAATCAATAATTCTCAATATTACGTAAAGCTCATGTTGAGAAATTGTCTGAAAAGGGAGTCTGATATGAACTCCGAAACGTTACAAAGCTTGAGAGTTCGGAGTGTTGTCCCAATGAAGTTTTATCGTTTCTCAAATACATTCAGAAATATTCTTTGCTTCTTCCCATAGGAATTGAAAAATCGCTCAGGATATTTTTCTAATTATTGATTTTGGAGATGTTTGAATTCTCCCAAGGATTTTTGGTTCTGAAAATCGGGTGCATCCAATAACGGCAGGACCTCTGTGTTTCCGTCGTCTTTTGACTAAATAACTTGACTCTAGAATGTACAAGTCCTCCGGATTCAAAGCATATTGCAGACAATGCTAAAAGAATACGAACGATGTCATTTTCGAAGACAAACTATGGTCTTTGTTGGTTATATCACTGAATCGAACGCAAGAAGCCGCAACCGTCGCCGCTGCCAGTGGACGAACCCTGCAGCCCATTGCCGCCTGAGTTGTAGCAGCTACGGACGCTTGTTTCGCGTGAGCGCGTTGCCGCCTAAATACGCTTGCAGTAGACGACCGGGCTTAGGTGTCCTAGTCCACCTGTATGCCAAGTTTGAAACCGATAAGACTGTTTCCTCTATCATTTCAGATGTTTTCGTGAATTTCAGAAAAACTCGTTCAAAATATCAATCAAGTTTTCGCGAACTGTCAACGGATTTAGGTGTTCTAGTTCATCTGTGTGCCAAATTTGAAACCGGATACTACTGTTTCCTCTATCCTTCTAGACGTTTTTGGGAAATTCAGAAGAACTTGTTTTAAATCTGAAATAATCAAGTTTTTGAGAAACTGTCAACAGATTTAGATGTCCTAGTCCACCTGTGTGCCAAATTTGAAACCGAGAAGACTGTTTCCTTTATCGTATTAGAATTTGTGAATTTCAGAAAAAATTGTTCAAAATCTGAAATAATCAAATTTTTGGGAAACTGTCAACGGATTTAGGTGTCCTAGTCCACCTGTGTGTCAAATTTGAAACCGATGAGACTGCTTCGTCTATCCCTTTAGACATTTTTGTGAATTTCACAATTTGAACTGATACTACTGTTTCCTGTATCCTTTCAGACGTTTTTGTAAATTTAAGAAAAACTTGTTTAAAATCTGAAATAATCATGTTTTTGAGAAACTGTCAACGGAATTAGGTGTCCTTGTCCACCTGTGTGTCAAATTTGAAACCGATGAGACTGCTTCCTCTATCCTTTTAGACGTTTTTGTGAATTTCAGAAAAAATTGTTCAAAATCTGAAATAATCAAGTTTTTGGGAAACTGTCAACGGATTTAGGTGTCCTTGTCCACCTGTGTGCCAAATTTGAAACCGATACTACTGTTTCCTCTATACTTCTAGACATTTTTGGGAAATTCAGAAGAACTTGTTTTAAATCTAAAATAATCAAGTTTTCGGGAAACTGTCAACGGATTTAGATGTCCTAGTCCACCTGTGTGCCAATTTTGAAACCGATAGTACTGTTTCCTGTATCCTTTTAGACGCTTTTGTGAATTTCAGAAGAACTTGTTCAAAATCTAAAATAATCAAGTTTTTGAAAATTTTCAACGGATTTAGGTGTTCTAGTTTACCTGTGTGCCAAATTTGAAACCGACAAGACTGTTTCCTTTATCGTATTAGACGTTTTTGTGAATTTCAGAAAAAATTGTTCGAAATCTGAAATAATCAAGTTTTTGGGAAACTGTCAACGGATTTAGATGTCCTAGTCCACCTGTGTGCCAAATTTGAAACCGATACTACTGTTTCCTGTATCCTTTGAGACGCTTTTGTGAATTTCAGAAGAACTTGTTCAAAATCTAAAATAATCAAGTTTTTGAAAATTTTCAACGGATTTAGGTGTTCTAGTTTACCCGTGTGCCAAATTTGAAACCGACAAGACTGTTTCCTTTATCGTATTAGACGTTTTTGTGAGTTTCAGAAAAAATTGTTTGAAATCTGAAATAATCAAGTTTTTGGGAAACTGTCAACGGATTTAGGTGTTCTAGTTTACCTGTGTGCCAAATTTGAAACCGATGAGACTGTTTCCTCTATCCTTTTCGACATTTTTAGGAATTTCACAATTTGAAACTGATACTACGATTTCCTCTATCGTTTCAGACGTTTTTGTGAATTCCAGAAGAACTTGTTCAAAATCTAAAATAATCAAGTTTTTGTAAATCTGTCAACGGATTTGGGTGTCCTTGTCCACCTGTGTGCCAAATTTGAAACCGATACTACTTTTTCCTCTATCCTTCTAGACGTTTTTGGGAAATTCAGAAGAACTTGTTATAAATCTAAAATAATCAAGATTTTGAGAAACTATCAACGGATTTAGGTGTCCCAGTCCACCTGTGTGCCAAATTTGAAACCGATGAGACTGTTTCCTTTATCGTATTAGACGTTTTTGTGAATTTCAGAAAAAATTGTTTAAAATCTGAAATAATCAAGTTTTTGGGAAACTGTCAACGGGTTTAGGTGTTCTAGTTCACCTTTGTGCCAAATTTGAAACCGATGAGACTGTTTCCTTTATCCTATTAGAGGTTTTTGTAAATTTCAGGAGAACTAGTTCAAATCTAAAATAATCAAATTCTTGGGAAACCGTCAACAGATTTAGGTGTCCTAGTCCACCTGTGTGCCAAGTTTGAAACCGATAAGACTGTTTCCTCTATCATTTCAGATGTTTCCGTGAATTTCAGGAAAACTTTTTCTAAATCTAAAATAATCAAGTATTTGGGGAACTGTCAACGGATTTAGGTGTCCTTGTCCACCTGTGTGCCAAATTTGAAACCGATAAGACTGTTTCCTTTATCGTATTAGACGTTTTTGTGAATTTCAGAAAAAATTGTTTAAAATCTGAAATAATCAAGTTTTTGGGAAACTGTCAACGGGTTTAGGTGTTCAAGTTCACCTTTGTGCGAAATTTGAAACCGATGAGACTGTTTCCTTTATCCTATTAGAGGTTTTTGTAAATTTCAGGAGAACTAGTTCAAAATCTAAAATAATCAAGTTCTTGGAAACTGTCAACAGATTTAGGTGTCCTAGTCCACCTGTGTGCCAAATTTGAAACCGATACTACTGTTTCCTCTATACTTCTACACATTTTTGGGAAATTCAGAAGAACTTGTTTTAAATCTAAAATAATCAAGTTTTTGGGAAACTGTCAACGGATTTAGATGTCCTAGTCCACCTGTGTGCCAAATTTGAGTCCGATGATACTGTTTCCTTTATCCTTTTAGAGGTTTTTGTAAATTTCAGAAGAACCGATAAGACTGCTTCCTCTATCCTTTTAGACGTTTTTGTGAATTTCAGAAAAAATTATTCAAAATCTGAAATAATCAAGTTTTTGGAAACTGTCAACGGATTTAGGTGTCCACCTGTGTGCCAAATTTGAAACCGATACTACTGTTTCCTCTATACTTCTAGACATTTTTGGGAAATTCAGAAGAACTTGTTTTAAATCTAAAATAATCAAGTTTTTGGGAAACTGTCAACGGATTTAGATGTCCTAGTCCACCTGTGTGCCAAATTTGAGTCCGATGATACTGTTTCCTTTATCCTTTTAGAGGTTTTTGTAAATTTCAGAAGAACCGATAAGACTGCTTCCTCTATCCTTTTAGACGTTTTTGTGAATTTCAGAAAAAATTATTCAAAATCTGAAATAATCAAGTTTTTGGGAAACTGTCAACGGATTTAGGTGTCCACCTGTGTGCCAAATTTGAAACCGATACTACTGTTTCCTCTATACTTCTAGACATTTTTGGGAAATTCAGAAGAACTTGTTTTAAATCTAAAATAATCAAGTTTTTGGGAAACTGTCAACGGATTTAGGTGTTCTAGTTTACCTGTGTGCCAAATTTGTAACCGATTTTACTATTTCCTCTAACATTGTAGTCGTTTTTGTGAATTTCAGGAAAACTTGTTCAAAATCTGAAATAATCAAGTTCTTGGGAAACTGTCAACGGATTTAGGTGTCCTAGTACACCTGTGTGTCAAATTTGAAACCGATGAGACTGCTTCTTCTATCCTTTTAGACGTTTTTGTGAATTTTAGAAAAAATTGTTCAAAATCTGAAATAATCAAGTTTTTGGGAAACTGTCAACGGATTAAGATGTCCTAGTCCACCTGTGTGCCAAATTTGAAACCGATAAGACTGTTTCCTTTATCGTATTAGACGTTTTTGTGAATTTCAGAAAAAATTTAGGTGTTCTAGTTCACCTGTGTGCCAAATTTGAGTCCGATGATACTGTTTCCTCTATCTTTTTAGAGGTTTTTGTAAATTTCAGGAGAACTAGTTCAAAATCTAAAATAATCAAGTTCTTGGGAAACTGTCAACAGATTTAGGTGTCCTAGTCCACCTCTGTGCCAAGTTTGAAACCGATAAGACTGTTTCCTCTATCATTTCAGATGTTTCCGTGAATTTCAGAAAAACTTTTTCTAAATCTAAAATAATCAAGTATTTGGGGAACTGTCAACGGATTTAGGTGTCCTTGTACACCTGTGTGCCAAATTTGAAACCGATAAGACTGTTTCCTTTATCGTATTAGACGTTTTTGTGAATTTCAGAAAAAATTGTTTAAATTCTGAAATAATCAAGTTTCTGGGAAACTGTCAACGGGTTTAGGTGTTGTAGTTCACCTGTGTGCCATATTTGAAACCGATACTACTGTTTCCTCTATACTTCTACACATTTTTGGGAAATTCAGAAGAACTTGTTTTAAATCTAAAATAATCAAGTTTTTGGGAAACTGTCAACGGATTTAGATGTCCTAGTCCACCAGTGTGCCAAATTTGAGTCCGATGATACTGTTTCCTTTATCCTTTTAGAGGTTTTTGTAAATTTCAGAAGAACCGATAAGACTGCTTCCTCTATCCTTTTAGACGTTTTTGTGAATTTCAGAAAAAATTATTCAAAATCTGAAATAATCAAGTTTTTGGGAAACTGTCAACGGATTTAGGTGTCCACCTGTGTGCCAAATTTGAAACCGATACTACTGTTTCCTCTATACTTCTAGACATTTTTGGGAAATTCAGAAGAACTTGTTTTAAATCTAAAATAATCAAGTTTTGGGAAACTGTCAACGGATTTAGATGTCCTAGTCCACCTGCGTGGCAAATTTGAAACTGATACTACTGTTTCCTGTATCCTTTTAGACGCTTTTGTGAATTTCAGAAGAACTTCTTCAAAATCTAAAATAATCAAGTTTTTGAACATTGTCAACGGATTTAGGTTTTCTAGTTTACCTGTGTGCCAAATTTGTAACCGATTTTACTATTTCCTCTAACATTGTAGTCGTTTTTGTGAATTTCAGAAGAACTTGTTCAAAATCTAAAATAATCAAGTTTTTGAAAATTGTCAACGGATTTAGGTGTTCTAGTTTACCTGTGTGCCAAATTTGTAACCGATTTTATCCTCTAACATTGTAGTCGTTTTTGTGAATTTCAGGAAAACTTGTTCAAAATCTGAAATAATCAAGTTCTTGGAAATCTGTAAACGGATTTAGGTGCCCTAGTACACCTGTGTGATAAATTTGTAACCGATTGGACTATTTCCTCTATGTTTTTAGACTTTTTGTGAATTTCAGAAAAAATTGTTCAAAATCTGAAATAATCAAGTTTTCGCAAACTGTCAACGTATTTAGGTGTCCTAGTAAACCTGTGTGCGAAATTTGAAACCGATAATACTGTTTCCTCTATCATTTCAGACGTTTTTGTGAATTTCAGAAAAACTTGTTTAAAATCTAAAATCATCAAGTTTTTGAGAAACTGTCAACACATTCAGTTGTCCTTGTCTACCTGTGTGCCAAATTTGAAACCGATACTACTGTTTCCTCTATCCTTTCTAGACGTTTTTGGGAATTCAGAAGAACTTGTTTTAAATCTGAAATAATCAAGTTTTGGGAAACTGTCAACGGATTTAGGTGTCCTTGTCCACCTGTGTGCCAAATTTGAAACCGATACTACTGTTTCCTCTATCATTCAGACGTTTCCGTGAATTTCAGAAAAACATTTTCTAAATCTGAAATAATCAAGTATTTGGGGAACTGTCAACGGATTTAGGTGTCCTTGTACACCTGTGTGCCAAATTTGAAACCGATAGGACTGTTTCCTCTATCATTTCAGATGTTTCCGTGAATTTAAGAAAAACATTTTCTAAATCTGAAATAATCAAGTATTTGGGGAACTGTCAACGGATTTAGGTGTCCTTGTACACCTGTGTGCCAAATTTGAAACCGATAAGACTGTTTCCTTTATCGTATTAGACGTTTTTGTGAATTTCAGAAAAAATTTAGGTGTTCTAGTTCACCTGTGTGCCAAATTTGAGTCCGATGATACTGTTTCCTTTATCTTTTTAGAGGTTTTTGTAAATTTCAGGAGAACTAGTTCAAAATCTAAAATAATCAAGTTCTTGGGAAACTGTCAACAGATTTAGGTGTCCTTGTACACCTGTGTGCCAAATTTGAAACCGATAAGACTGTTTCCTTTATCGTATTAGACGTTTTTGTGAATTTCAGAAAAAATTGTTTAAATTCTGAAATAATCAAGTTTCTGGGAAACTGTCAACGGGTTTAGGTGTTGTAGTTCACCTGTGTGCCATATTTGAAACCGATACTACTGTTTCCTCTATACTTCTACACATTTTTGGGAAATTCAGAAGAACTTGTTTTAAATCTAAAATAATCAAGTTTTTTGGGAAACTGTCAACGGATTTAGATGTCCTAGACCACCACAGTGTGCCAAATTTGAGTCCGATGATACTGTTTCCTTTATCCTTTTAGAGGTTTTGTAAATTTCAGAAGAACCGATAAGACTGCTTCCTCTATCCTTTTAGACGTTTTTGTGAATTTCAGAAAAAATTATTCAAAATCTGAAATAATCAAGTTTTTGGGAAACTGTCAACGGATTTAGGTGTCCACCTGTGTGCCAAATTTGAAACCGATACTACTGTTTCCTCTATACTTCTAGACATTTTTGGGAAATTCAGAAGAACTTGTTTTAAATCTAAAATAATCAAGTTTTGGGAAACTGTCACGGATTTAGATGTCCTAGTCCACCTGTGTGGCAAATTTGAAACTGATACTACTGTTTCCTGTATCCTTTTAGACGCTTTTGTGAATTTCAGAAGAACTTGTTCAAAATCTAAAATAATCAAGTTTTTGAAAATTGTCAACAGATTTAGGTGTTCTAGTTTACCTGTGTGCCAAATTTGTAACCGATTTTACTATTTCCTCTAACATTGTAGTCGTTTTTGTGAATTTCAGAAGAACTTGTTCAAAATCTAAAATAATCAAGTTTTTGAAAATTGTCAACGGATTTAGGTGTTCTAGTTTACCTGTGTGCCAAATTTGTAACCGATTTTACTATTTCCTCTAACATTGTAGTCGTTTTTGTGAATTTCAGGAAAACTTGTTCAAAATCTGAAATAATCAAGTTCTTGGAAATCTGTAAACGGATTTAGGTGCCCTAGTACACCTGTGTGATAAATTTGTAACCGATTGGACTATTCCTCTATGTTTTTAGACGTTTTTGTGAATTTCAGAAAAAAATTGTTCAAAATCTGAAATAATCAAGTTTTCGCAAACTGTCAACGTATTTAGGTGTCCTAGTAAACCTGTGTGCGAAATTTGAAACCGATAATACTGTTTCCTCTATCGTTTCAGACGTTTTTGTGAATTTCAGAAAAACTTGTTTAAAATCTAAAATCATCAAGTTTTTGAGAAACTGTCAACACATTCAGTTGTCCTTGTCTACCTGTGTGCCAAATTTGAAACCGATACTACTGTTTCCTCTATCCTTCTAGACGTTTTTTTTGAAATTCAGAAGAACTTGTTTTAAATCTGAAATAATCAAGTTTTTGGGAAACTGTCAACGGATTTAGGTGTCCTTGTCCACTGTGTGCCAAATTTGAAACCGATACTACTGTTTCCTCTATCATTTCAGACGTTTCCGTGAATTTCAGAAAAACTTTTTCTAAATCTAAAATAATCTGACTGAGACTGTTTCTTCTATCCTTTTAGACATTTTGGTGGAATTCACAATTCGAAACTGATACTACTGTTTTCTCTATCGTTGTAGACGTTTTTAGGAATTTCAGAAGAACTTGTTTGAAATCTAAAATAATCAAGATTTTCGGAAACTGTCAACGGATTTAGGTGTCCTAGTCCACCTGTGTGCCAAATTTGAAACCGCTAAGACTGTTTCCTCTATCGTTTTAGACGTTTTTGTGAATTTCAGAAAAAAATTGTTCAAAATCAGAAATAATCAAGTTTTCGCAAACTGTCAACGGATTTAGGTGTTCTAGTTCAACTGTGTGCCAAATTTGAAACCGATAATACTGTTTCCTCTATCCTTTTAGACGTTTTTGTGAATTCCAGAAGAACTTGTTCAAAATCTAAAATCATCAAGTTTTTGAGAAACTGTCAACTTATTCAGTTGTCCTTGTCCACCTGTGTGCCAAATTTGAAACCGATACTACTGTTCAGTCTTTCCTTCTAGACGTTTTCGGGAAATTCAGAAGAACTTGTTTAAAATCTAAAATAATCAAGTTTCTGGAAAACTGTCATCGGAATTAGGTGTTCTAGTTCACCTGTGTGAGAAATTTGAGTCCGATAATACTGTTTCCCTTATCCTTTCAGAGGTTTTTGTAAATTTCAGAAGAACTTGTTCAAAATCCAAAATAATCAAGTTCTTGGGATGGAAACTGTCAACGGATTTAGGTGTCCTAGTACACCTTTGTGCCAAATTTGAAACCGATAAGACTGTTCCCTTTATCATATAAGACGTTTCCCTGAATTTCGGAAAAACCTTTTTTGAATCTGAAATAATCAAGTATTTGGGAAACTGTCAACGGATTAAGGTGTCCTTGTCCACCTGTGTGCCAAATTTGAAACCGATACTACTGTTTCTTGTATTTTTTCAGACATTAGTGTGAGTTTCAGAAGAACTTGTTTAAAATCTAAAATAATCAAGATTTGGGAAACTGTCAACGGATTTAGGTGTCCTAGTAAACCTGTGTGCCAAATTTGAAACCGATAAGACTGTTTCTCCTCCATCGTTTTAGACGTTTTTGTGAATTTCAGAAAAAATTGTTTAAAATCTGAAATAAACAAGTTTTTGGGGAACTGTCAACGGATTTAGGTGTCCTAGTCCACCTGTGTGCCAAATTTGAGTCCGATGATACTGTTTCCTTTATCCTTTTAGAGGTTTTTGTAAATTTCAGAAGAACCGATAAGACTGCTTCCTCTATCCTTTTAGACGTTTTTGTGAATTTCAGAAAAAATTATTCAAAATCTGAAATAATCAAGTTTTTGGGAAACTGTCAACGGTTTTAGGTGTCCAACTGTGTGCCAAATTTGAAACCGATACTACTGTTTCCTCTATACTTCTAGACATTTTTGGGAAATTCAGAAGAACTTGTTTTAAATCTAAAATAATCAAGTTTTTGGGAAACTGTCAACGGATTTAGATGTCCTAGTCCACCTGTGTGCCAAATTTGAGTCCGATGATACTGTTTCCTTTATCCTTTTAGAGGTTTTTGTAAATTTCAGAAGAACCGATAAGACTGCTTCCTCTATCCTTTTAGACGTTTTTGTGAATTTCAGAAAAAATTATTCAAAATCTGAAATAATCAAGTTTTTTGGGAAACTGTCAACGGATTTAGTGTGTCCACCTGTGTGCCAAATTTGAAACCGATACTACTGTTTCCTCTATACTTCTAGACATTTTTGGGAAATTCAGAAGAACTTGTTTTAAATCTAAAATAATCAAGTTTTGGGAAACTGTCAACGGATTTAGATGTCCTAGTCCACCTGTGTGGCAAATTTGAAACTGATACTACTGTTTCCTGTATCCTTTTAGACGCTTTTGTGAATTTCAGAAGAACTTGTTCAAAATCTAAAATAATCAAGTTTTTGAAAATTGTCAACGGATTTAGGTGTTCTAGTTTACCTGTGTGCCAAATTTGTAACCGATTTTACTATATTCCTCTAACATTGTAGTCGTTTTTGTGAATTTCAGAAGAACTTGTTCAAAATCTAAAATAATCAAGTTTTTGAAAATTGTCAACGGATTTAGGTGTTCTAGTTTACCTGTGTGCCAAATTTGTAACCGATTTTACTATTTCCTCTAACATTGTAGTCGTTTTTGTGAATTTCAGGAAAACTTGTTCAAAATCTGAAATAATCAAGTTCTTGGAAATCTGTAAACGGATTTAGGTGCCCTAGTACACCTGTGTGATAAATTTGTAAATGATTGGACTATTTCCTCTATGTTTTTAGACGTTTTTGTGAATTTCAGAAAAAAATTGTTCAAAATCTGAAATAATCAAGTTTTCGCAAACTGTCAACGTATTTAGGTGTCCTAGTAAACCTGTGTGCGAAATTTGAAACCGATAATACTGTTTCCTCTATCGTTTCAGACGTTTTTGTGAATTTCAGAAAAACTTGTTTAAAATCTAAAATCATCAAGTTTTTGAGAAACTGTCAACACATTCAGTTGTCCTTGTCTACCTGTGTGCCAAATTTGAAACCGATACTACTGTTTCCTCTATCCTTCTAGACGTTTTTGGGAAATTCAGAAGAACTTGTTTTAAATCTGAAATAATCAAGTTTTTGGGAAACTGTCAACGGATTTAGGTGTCCTTGTCCACCTGTGTGCCAAATTTGAAACCGATACTACTGTTTCCTCTATCATTTCAGACGTTTCCGTGAATTTCAGAAAAACTTTTTCTAAATCTAAAATAATCTGACTGAGACTGTTTCTTCTATCCTTTTAGACATTTTGGTGGAATTCACAATTCGAAACTGATACTATTGTTTCCTCTATCGTTGTAGACGTTTTTAGGAATTTCAGAAGAACTTGTTTGAAATCTAAAATAATAAACAAGATTTTCGGAAACTGTCAACGGATTTAGGTGTCCTAGTCCACCTGTGTGCCAAATTTGAAACCGCTAAGACTGTTTCCTCTATCGTTTTAGACGTTTTTGTGAATTTCAGAAAAAAATTGTTCAAAATCAGAAATAATCAAGTTTTCGCAAACTGTCAACGGATTTAGGTGTTCTAGTTCAACTGTGTGCCAAATTTGAAACCGATAATACTGTTTCCTCTATCCTTTTAGACGTTTTTGTGAATTCCAGAAGAACTTGTTCAAAATCTAAAATCATCAAGTTTTGAGAAAACTGTCAACTTATTCAGTTGTCCTTGTCCACCTGTGTGCCAAATTTGAAACCGATACTACTGTTCAGTCTTTCCTTCTAGACGTTATCGGGAAATTCAGAAGAACTTGTTTAAAATCTAAAATAATCAAGTTTCTGGAAAACTGTCATTGGAATTAGGTGTTCTAGTTCACCTGTGTGAGAAATTTGAGTCCGATAATACTGTTTCCCTTATCCTTTCAGAGGTTTTTGTAAATTTCAGAAGAACTTGTTCAAAATCCAAAATAATCAAGTTCTTGGGAAACTGTCAACGGATTTAGGTGTCCTAGTACACCTTTGTGCCAAATTTGAAACCGATAAGACTGTTCCCTCTATCATATAAGACGTTTCCCTGAATTTCGGAAAAACCTTTTTTGAATCTGAAATAATCAAGTATTTGGGAAACTGTCAACGGATTAAGGTGTCCTTGTCCACCTGTGTGCCAAATTTGAAACCGATACTACTGTTTCTTGTATTTTTCAGACATTAGTGTGAGTTTCAGAAGAACTTGTTTAAAATCTAAAATAATCAAGATTTTGGGAAACTGTCAACGGATTTAGGTGTCCTAGTAAACCTGTGTGCCAAATTTGAAACCGATAAGACTGTTTCTCCTCCATCGTTTTAGACGTTTTTGTGAATTTCAGAAAAAATTGTTTAAAATCTGAAATAAACAAGTTTTTGGGGAACTGTCAACGGATTTAGGTGTCCTAGTCCACCTGTGTGCCAAATTTGAGTCCGATGATACTGTTTCCTTTATCCTTTTAGAGGTTTTTGTAAATTTCAGAAGAACCGATAAGACTGCTTCCTCTATCCTTTTAGACGTTTTTGTGAATTTCAGAAAAAATTATTCAAAATATGAAATAATCAAGTTTTTGGGAAACTGTCAACGGATTTAGGTGTCCAACTGTGTGCCAAATTTGAAACCGATACTACTGTTTTCTCTATACTTCTAGACATTTTTGGGAAATTCAGAAGAACTTGTTTTAAATCTAAAATAATCAAGTTTTTGGGAAACTGTCAACGGATTTAGATGTCCTAGTCCACCTGTGTGCAAATTTGAGTCCGATGATACTGTTTCCTTTATCCTTTTAGAGGTTTTTGTAAATTTCAGAAGAACCGATAAGACTGCTTCCTCTATCCTTTTAGACGTTTTTGTGTGAATTTCAGAAAAAATTATTCAAATTCTGAAATAATCAAGTTTTTTGGGAAACTGTCAACGGATTTAGGTGTCCACCTGTGTGCCAAATTTGAAACCGATACTACTGTTTCCTCTATACTTCTAGACATTTTTGGGAAATTCAGAAGAACTTGTTTTAAATCTAAAATAATCAAGTTTTTGGGAAACTGTCAACGGATTTAGATGTCCTAGTCCACCTGTGTGCCAAATTTGAGTCCGATGATACTGTTTCCTTTATCCTTTTAGAGGTTTTTGTAAATTTCAGAAGAACCGATAAGACTGCTTCCTCTATCCTTTTAGACGTTTTTGTGAATTTCAGAAAAAATTATTCAAAATCTGAAATAATCAAGTTTTTGGGAAACTGTCAACGGATTTAGGTGTCCACCTGGTGTGCCAAATTTGAAACCGATACTACTGTTTCCTCTATACTTCTAGACATTTTTGGGAAATTCAGAAGAACTTGTTTTAAATCTAAAATAATCAAGTTTTGGGAAACTGTCAACGGATTTAGGTGTTCTAGTTACCTGTGTGCCAAATTTGTAACCGATTTTACTATTTCCTCTAACATTGTAGTCGTTTTTGTGAATTTCAGGAAAACTTGTTCAAAATCTGAAATAATCAAGTTCTTGGGAATCTGTCAACGGATTTAGGTGCTCTAGTACACCTGTGTGATAAATTTGTAACCGATTGGACTATTTCCTCTATGTTTTTTAGACGTTTTTGTGAATTTCAGAAAAAAATTGTTCAAAATCTGAAATAATCAAGTTTTCGCAAACTGTCAACGGATTTAGGTGTTCTAGTTCAACTGTGTGCCAAATTTGAAACCGATAATACTGTTTCCTCTATCCTTTGGGACGTTTTTGTGAATTCCAGAAGAACTTGTTCAAAATCTAAAATCATCAAGTTTTTGAAAAACTGTCAACAGATTTAGGTGTCCTTGTCCACCTGTGTGCCAAATTTGAAACCGATAATACTGTTTCCTCTATCCTTTTGGACGTTTTTGTGAATTCCAGAAGAACTT
Organism: Hippodamia convergens; assembly: GCA_038502775.1. Classification (NCBI taxonomy): domain Eukaryota; kingdom Metazoa; phylum Arthropoda; class Insecta; order Coleoptera; family Coccinellidae; genus Hippodamia; species Hippodamia convergens. The sequence continues at coordinate 60,433,032 of CM076607.1, read as the reverse complement.
GTTCAAAATCTAAAATCATCAAGTTTTTGAAAAACTGTCAACACATTCAGTTGTCCTTGTCCACCTGTGTGCCAAATTTGAAACCGATGACTGTTGCCTCTATCCTTTTAGACATTTTTTGGAATTTCACAATTTGAAACTGATACTACGTTTTCCTCTATCATTTCAGACGTTTTGTGAATTCCAGTAGAACTTGTTCAAAATCTAAAATAATCAAGTTTTTGGAAATCTGTCAACGGATTTAGGTGTCCTTGTCCACCTGTGTGCCAAATTTGAAACCGATACTACTGTTTCCTCTATCCTTCTAGACGTTTTTGGGAAATTCAGAAGAACTTGTTATAAATCTAAAATAATCAAGTTTTTGAGAAACTGTCAACAGATTTAGGTGTCCTTGTCCACCTGTGTGCCAAATTTGAAACCGATACTACTGTTTCCTCTATTCTTTCAGACATCAGTGTGAGTTTCAGAAGAACTTGTTCAAAATCTGAAATAATCAAGTTCTTGGGAAACTGTCAACGGATTTAGGTGTCCTAGTCGACCTGTATGCCAATTTTGAAACCGATACTACTGTTTTCTCTATTCTTTTAGACGTTTTTTGTGAATTCCAGAAGAACTTGTTCAATTTAGATTTAAAATAATCAAGTTTTCGGAAATCTGTCAACGGATTTTAGTGTCCTTGTCCACCTGTGTGCCAAATTTGAAACCGATACTACTGTTTCCTCTATCCTTCTAGACGTTTTTGGGAAATTCAGAAGAACTTGTTTTAAATCTAAAATAATCAAGATTTTCGGAAACTGTCAACGTATTTAGGTGTCCTAGTAAACCTGTGTGCCAAATTTGAAACCGATAAGACTGTTTCTCTATCTGTTTTAGTACTGTGGTTTATGTGAATTTCAGAAAAAATGTTTTTAATCTAAAATAATCAAGTTTTTGGGAAACTGTCAACGTATTTAGGTGTCCTATTAAACCTGTGTGTGCCAAATTTGAAACCGATAAGACTGTTTCCTCTATCGTTTTAGACGTTTTTGTGAATTTCAGAAAAAATTGTTTAAAATCTAAAATAATCAAGATTTTCGGAAATTGTCAACGGATTAAGGTGTCCTAGTCCACCTGTGTGCCAAATTTGAAACCGACAAGACTGTTTCCTTCATCGTATTAGACGTTTTTGTGAATTTCAAGAAAAATTGTTTGAAATCTGAAATAATCAAGTTTTTGGGAAAGTGTCAACGGGTTTAGGTGTTCTAGTTCACCTGTGTGCCAAATTTGAGTCCGATGATACTGTTTCCTTTATCTTTTTAGAGGTTTTTGTAAATTTCAGGAGAACTAGTTCAGAATCTTGGCACCTGTGTGTGATAAGTTTGAAACCGATAAGACTGTTTCCTCTATCATTTCAGATGTTTCCGTGAATTTCAGGAAAAATTTTCTAAATCTGAAATAATCAAGTATTTGGGGAACTGTCAACGGATTTAGGTGTCCTTGTACACCTGTGTGCCAAATTTGAAACCGATAAGACTGTTTCCTTTATCGTATTAGACGTTTTTGTGAATTTCAGAAAAAAATTTAGGTGTTCTAGTTCACCTGTGTGCCGAATTTGGGTCCGATGATACTGTTTCCTCTATCTTTTTAGAGGTTTTTGTAAATTTCAGGAGAACTAGTTCAAAATCTAAAATAATCAAGTTCTTGGGAAACTGTCAACAGATTTAGGTGTCCTAGTCCACCTGTGTGCCAAGTTTGAAACCGATAAGACTGTTTCCTCTATCATTTCAGATGTTTCCGTGAATTTCAGAAAAACTTTTTCTAAATCTAAAATAATCAAGTATTTGGGGAACTGTCAACGGATTTAGGTGTCCTTGTACACCTGTGTGCCAAATTTGAAACCGATAAGACTGTTTTCTTTATCGTATTAGACGTTTTTGTGAATTTCAGAAAAAATGTTTAAATTCTGAAATAATCAAGTTTCTGGGAAACTGTCAACGGGTTTAGGTGTTGTAGTTCACCTGTGTGCCATATTTGAAACGATACTACTGTTTCCTCTATACTTCTACACATTTTTGGGAAATTCAGAAGAACTTGTTTTAAATCTAAAATAATCAAGTTTTTGGGAAACTGTCAACGGATTTAGATGTCCTAGTCCACCAGTGTGCCAAATTTGAGTCCGATGATACTGTTTCCTTTATCCTTTTAGAGGTTTTTGTAAATTTCAGAAGAACCGATAAGACTGCTTCCTCTATCCTTTTAGACGTTTTTGTGAATTTCAGAAAAAATTATTCAAAATCTGAAATAATCAAGTTTTTGGGAAACTGTCAACGGATTTAGGTGTCCACCTGTGTGCCAAATTTGAAACCGATACTACTGTTTCCTCTATACTTCTAGACATTTTTGGGAAATTCAGAAGAACTTGTTTTAAATCTAAAATAATCAAGTTTTGGGAAACTGTCAACTTGTTTAAAATCTGAAATAATCAAGTTTTTGGGAAACTGTCAACGGATCTAAATCCGTTGGACTAGGACACCTAAGTGTCCTAGTCCACCAAATTTGAAACTGATTCCTCCATCGTTCTAGACGTTTTTGTGAATTTCAGAAAAACTTGTTGAAAATCTAAAATAATCAAGTTTTTCAGAAATTGTCAACGGATCTAGGTGTCCTAGTCCATTTGTGTGCGGAATTTGAAACTGTTTCCTCTATCATTTTAGACGTTTTTGTGAATTTCAGAAAAACTTGTTTAAAATCTAAAATCCTCAAGTTTTTGAGAAACTGTCAACACATTCAGTTGTCCTTGTCAGCCTGTGTGTCAAATTTGAAACCGATGAGACTGTTTCCTCTATCAAAAGGATAAATGATACGTTTTTGTGAATTTCAGATGAACTTGTTCAAAATCTAAAATAATTAAGTTTTCAGAAATTGTCAACGGATGTAGGTGTCCTAGTTCATCTGCGTGCGAAATTTGAAACCGATAATACTGTTTCCTCTATCCTTTCAAACGTGTTTGTGAATTCCAGAAGAACTTGTTAAAATCTGAAATAATCAAGTTTCTAGAAATCTGTCAACGGATTTAGGTGTCCTTGTCCACCTGTGTGCCAAATTTTTAACCGATACTACTATTTCCTCTATCGTTTTAGACGTTTTTGTGAATTTCAGAAAAACTTGTTTAAAATCTAATATAATCAAGATTTTGGGAAACTGTCAACGGATTTAGGTGTCCTAGTACACCTGTGTGCCAAATTTGAAACCGATACTACTGTTTCCTCTATTCTTTCAGACATCAGTGTGAGTTTCAGAAGAACTTGTTCAAAATCTGAAATAATCAAGTTCTTGGGAAAATGCCAATTTTGAAACCGATACCACTGTTTCCTCTATTCTTCTGGACGTTTTTGTGAATTCCAGAAGAACTTGTTCAAAATCTAAAATAATCAAGTTTTCGGAAATCTGTCAGAGGATTTAAGTGTCCTTGTCCACCTGTGTGCCATATTTGAAACCGATTGGACTCTTTCCTTCATCATTTCAGACGTTATTGTGAATTTCAGAAAAACTTGTTCAAAATCTGAAATAATCAAATTCTTGGGAAACTGTCAACGGATTTAGGTGTCCTAGTCAACCTGTGTGCCAAATTTGAAACCGATTGTACTATTTCCTTCATCATTTCAGACGTTATTGTGAATTTCAGAAAAACTTGTTCAAAATCTGAAATAATCAAGTTCTTGGGAAACTGTCAACGGTTTTAGGTGTCCTAGTCCACCTGTGTGCCAAGTTTGAAATCGATAAGACTGTTTCCCCTATCATTTCAGACGTTTTCGTGAATTTCAGAAAAACTTGTTCAAAATCTAAAATAATCAAGTTTTCGCAAACTGTCAACGGATTTAGGTGTCCTTGTCCACCTGTGTGCCAAATTTGAAACCGATACTACTTTGAAACTGATTCTACTGTTTCCTCCATCGTTCTAGACTTCTAATTTCAGAATGAATTTTTGAAGAACTTGTTAAAAATCTAAATCATCAAGTTTTTCAGAAATTGTCAACGGATCTAGGTGTCCTAGTTCATTTGTGTGCAAAATTTGAAACCGATAATACTGTTTCCTAGATCCTTTCAAACGTTTTTGTGAATTCCAGAAGAACTTGTTTAAAATCTAAAATAATCAAGTTTCTATAAATCTGTCAACGGATTCAGGTGTCCTTGTCCACCTGTGTCCCAAATTTTTAACCGATAGGACTATTTCCTCCATCATTATAGATGTTTTTTTGAATTTCAGAAAAACTTCTTCAAAATCTAGAATGATCAAGTTCTTGGGAAACTGTCAACGGATTTAGGTGTCCTAGTCCACCTGTGTGCCAAATTTGTAACCGATTGGACTATTTCCCCTATCATTGTGGACGTTTTTGTGAATTTCAAAAAAAATTTGTTCAAAATCTGAAATAATCAAGTTCTTTGGGAAACTGTCAACGGATTTAGGTGTCCTCATCCACCTGTGTGCCAAATTTGTAACCGATGCGACTATTTCCTCTATCATTGTAGACGTTTTTGTGTGAATTTCAGAAAAACTTATTCAAAATACAAAATGATCAAGTTCTTGGGAAACTGTGAACGGATTTAGGTGTCCTAGTTCACTTGTGTGCCAAATTTGATACCGATAAGACTGTTTTTTCAATCATTTTAGACGTTTATGTGAGTTTCAGAAAAACTTGTTCAAAATCTAAAATAATATATAAGTTCTTGGGAAACTGTCAACGGATTTAGGTATCCTAATCCACCTGTGTGTCAAAATTGTAACCGAAAATACTGTTTCCTCTATTCTTTCAGACGTTTGTGAATTTCAGAAAAACTTGTTCAAAGTCTGAAATAATCAAGTTTTTCAGAAATTATCAATCAGGATCAGGACTAGTCCAGTGTCCTAGTCAATCTGGGTGCGAAATTTGAAACGATAATACTGTTTCCTCTACCATTTCAGACGGTTTTTGTGAATTTCAGAAGAACTTGTTTAAAACTAAAATCATCAAGTTTTTGAGAAATTGTCAACACATTCAGTTGTCCTAGTCCACCTGTGTGCCAAATTTGAAACCGATGAGACGCTTCCTCTATCAAAAGGATTAAAGATACGTTTTTGTGAATTTCAGATGAACTTGGTAAAAATCTGAAATAATCAAGTTTCTGGAAAACTGTCAACGGATTTAGGTGTCCAAGTCCACCTGTGTGCCAAATTTGAAACCGATACTACTGTTTCCCCCTATCCTTTTAGACGCTATTGTGAATTTCAGAAGAACTTGTTTTAAAATCTAAAATAATCAAGTTTTTGCGAAACTGTCAACGGATTTAGGTGTTCTAGTTCACCTGTTGCCAAATTTGAAACCGATGATACTGTTTCCTCTATCCTTTCAGACGTTCTCGTGAATTTCAGAAGAACTTGTTTGAAATCTAAAATAATCAAGTTTCTTGCAAGCTGTCAACGGATTTAGGTGTCCTTGTCCACCTGTGTGCCAAATTAGAAACCGATAATACTGTTTCCTCTATCCTTTCAAACGTTTTTTGTGAATTCCAGAAGAACTTGTTAAAATCTAATATAATCAAGTTTCTAGAAATCTGTCAACGGATTTAGGTGTCCTAGTCCACCTGTGTGCCAAATTTGTAACCGATAGGACTATTTTCTCCATCATTATAGATGTTTTTTTGAATTTCGGAAAAACTTCTTCAAAATCTAAAATGATCAAAGTTCTTGGGAAACACTGTCAACGGATTTAGGTGCCCTAGTCCACCTGTGTGCCAAATTTGTAACCGATTGGACTATTTCTCCTATCATCGTAGACGTTTTTGTGAATTTCAGAAAAATTTGTTCAAAATCTGAAATAATCAAGTTCTTGGGAAACTGTCAACGGATTCAGGTGTCCTAGTATACCTGTGTGCCAAATTTGTAACCGATAGGGACCATTTCCTCCATCATTATAGACGTTTTTTTGAATTTCGGAAAAACTTGTTCAAAATCTGAAATAATCAAGTTCTTGGAAAACTGTCAACGGATTTAGACGACCTAGTACGACCTAGTCCACTCTGTGCGAATTTGAAACCGATACTACTGTTTTCCTCTCTATCGTTTCAGACGTTTTGTGGAATTTCAGAAGAACTTGTTTAAAATCCAAAATAATCAAGTTTTCGGCAAACTTGTCAACGAATTCAAGTGTTCTAGTCGACCTGTTTGCCAATTGTTGAAAGCGATACTACTGCTTCCTCTATCTTTAGACGTTTCTGTGAATTTCTTGAGATTTTTCAACAAATAAAAATCAAAAATAATCAAGTTTTTGGGAAACTGTCAACGAATTTAGGTTTAGTAGTCCACTGTGTGTGCCAAATTTGTAACCGATGCGACTATTTCCTCTATCATTGTAGACGTTTTTGTAAATTTCAGAAAAACTTGTTAAAATACAAAATGATCAAGTTCTTGGGAAACTGTCAACGGATTTAGGTGTCCTAGTCATCCAGCTGTGTGCCTGAAATTTGAAACCGATAAGACTGTTTTTTCTATCATTTTAGTCGTTTATGTGAGTTTCAGAAAAACTTGTTCAAAATCTAAAATAATAAATAAGTTCTTGGGAAACTGTCAACGGATTTGGGTGTCCTAATCCACCTGTGTGTCAAATTTGTAACCGATACTACTATGCCTTCCCCTATTCCTTCAGACGTTTTTGTGAATTTCAGAAGAACTTGTTTAAAATCTAAAAAAATCAAGTTTTTGGGTAACTGTCAACGGGTTTAGGTGTCCTAGTCTTCCTGTGTGTCAAATTTGAAACCGATAAGACTGTTTCCTCTTTTCTTTTAGACGTTTTTGTGAATTTCAGAAGAACTTGTTCAAAATCTAAAATAATCAAGTTTTTGGGAAACTGTCAACGGATTTATGTGTCCTAGTCCACCTGTGTGCCAAATTTAGAAAGCGATACCACTGTTTCCTCTATCCATTTAGACTTTTTTGTGAATTTCAGAAAAACTTGTTTAAAATTTAAAATAATCAAGTTTTGGGAAACCGTCAAGGGATTAAGGTGTCCGAGTCCAGCTGTGTGCCAAATTTGAAACCGATAAGACTGTTCCCTCTATCATTTCAGACGTTTCCGTGAATTTCAGAAAAACTTTTTCTAAATCTGAAATAATCTGACTGAGACTGTTTCCTCTATCCTTTTAGACATTTTTGCGAATTTCACAATTTGAAACTGATACTACTGTTTCCTCTTTCGAATTGTTATTACATTTTCCTGATCTACGACCACGAAATAATATAATATGATAATTTCGTTAACATAGAAAGAAAAATAATTTTTTTTCGGACTCTGAAAAATTTCGAAAAATGTATACGGAAAATGAAAATGATCCTATATCCGAAAAAAAAATTTTTTTCATCCTATATTGACGAAAGTATCAGTGTTTATTAATTCGATGACGTAGATTGAGAATATGTAATTAGAATTTCCATAACCTCAATATTTCTTAATCTACGCTCTCGAATTAGTTTATAAAATTAATTTGGTCGATGAATTCGAAAATCGAATTTTTGACAATATTTCCATATGGAAAAATTTGCGATTTTCTGCCAAAATTTTTTTTTGAATTGATCAACCAAATTATGTCTATATCTTGATTCGAGGGCGTACATTAAGAATATGCTATTAGTTTTTTTTTCTTTTGTAGAAGTTATTGCGATTTGAATTTTCCGAAAAATAGACCTCTGCGGAAAACCTTGACAAATTGAAATCTCCTTCGTAAACAAAAAGTTTATACACCATTTTACAGAGCCGGAACTCAAAATGCGCCCTTGAAAAAATTCATTTTTCAATAAATACATGTTTTTCATTATTGACCTTTATTGATTATATTCTGAAGAACTTTTTTATTTACAATAATCTCCCATATTTCTCAAAACGTAATGAACAAAAACTCAATCAACAAAATGAATAAAAAACGATAAAAAAATTATTATTTTTTTCTCAAAATAATATATACTGTACTAGGGTGTACCAAGTTCGACGGCCTATTAGATGTTTCTGGAGAACAGGACATTATTGAAATCTGAAAATTGGGATTATGTTATTGTTTGACATTATCTATCGATCTATAATATTCTTGGAACCAGACCATTTTAAGTTATACAGGGAGTGGAAAAAAAACTTTCAAATTTTTTTTTCTCTTATTTGTTTTCGAAATTGATAGAGTATGCAATTCTGAATACATTCGTGCTCAAATCGTTGCATTCGTCAAAATATTTTCCAAAATATCGAAAAAAAACTGAAGAAAAAGGGAGATAAAAGTTTTCGGTATTATGTTTGTTATTCCTAACCTATATATCGTAAGCAAAAATGGTTTTCACATTTCTGAAGGCGAAGACTGTGGAAATATTGTACATTTTCAGAATTTTGAAAAACCCGTCACAGGGTGTTCCAAATGTTGATTCATATATTGGGATCAAGATTGGCTAATATAATATAACTTTCGTTTTTCAAATCAGAACCCTATTTTTTTATGATTGCATTGGATTCTATGAAGAAAAATGATGATAATTTTCCAACATGATGATGCTCCTAAAAATAATAATTCATAGAATCTGTTTCATATCAACGATGACCTTGGTCATAGAAGATAAATTATTCAAATAACTCACTAGTGACTACCTCTTTTCTGAATTAATTCATCATTGTTCATATGGAACAGATTTCATGAATTTGACGCTACGTGCGACATGAAATCAGAAAATCCGAAATAATTAGAGAATTATTAATTCTAGGAGCATCAACATTATTGTCATTTTTCTTCGTAGAATCCAACGCAATCATTAAAAAATAGAGTTCTAATTTGAAAAACGAGAGTTATGAGCCAATCTTGATTCCAATTTTCGAACCAACCCTGTGACGGGCTATTCAGAATTCTTAAGGTGTACAATATTTCCTCAGTTTTCGCCTTCAAAAATGTGAAAACGGTTTGTACTTACGATATCTAGGTTAGGATGAACAAAGATAATACCGAATACTCTCATCTCCCTTTTTTCTTCAGTTTTTTCTCGATATTTTGGAAAGTATTTTGACGAATGCAGATTGAGAATATGTAATTAGAATTTCCATAACCTCAATATTTCTTAATCTACGCCCTCGAATTAGTTTATAAAATTAATTTGGTCGATGAATTCGAAAATCGAATTTTTGACAATATTCTCATATGGAAAAATTTGCGATTTTCGGCCAAAATTTTTTTTTTAAATGATCAACCAGATTATGTCTATATCTTAATTCGAGGGCGTAGACTAAAAATATGCTATTAGTTTTTTTTTATATTTTTTGTAGAAGTTGTAGCGATTTGAATTTTCCGAAAAATAGACCTTTGCAGAAAACCTTGACAAATCAAAATATCCTTCGTAGAGGAAAAGTGAATACACCATTTTATTCTCGAAGAAACGTACTATGATATGAAGAAAAGATCATTACTATACCATCTATGCTTTTCTCATATCTGCTCTCCAAAGTTGACCGATTTCTTCGAAAAATCGCGGAATTTTCTGAATATTTTCCAAAATAATAGAGATATCCGAATTGTAATTACATTTTCCTTATCTACGACCTCGAATCAATATAATTGGATAATTTCGTTAGCATAGAAAGAAAAATAATTTGTTTTCGGACTTGGAAATATTTCGAAAAAGGTATACCGAAAATGAAAATTATTCCAAGTCTGAAAAAAAATTTTTTCATCCTATATTGACGAAAGTAGCAGATTTTATTAATTCGATGACGTAGATTTAGAATATGTAATCAGAATTTCCATAACCTCAATATTTCTTAATCTATGCCCTCGAATTAGTTTCGAAAATCGAATTTTTGACAATATTTTCATAAAAAAAAGTTTAAGATTTTCGGCCAAAATTTTGTTTTTGAAATGATCAACCAAATTATGTCTATATCTTAATTCGAGGGCGTAGATATGCTATTAGTTTTTTTTTTTATTTTTTGTAGAAGTTATAGCGATTTGAATTTTCCGAAAAATAGACCTTCGCGGAAAACGTTGACAAATCTAAAATATCCTTCGAAGGGAAAAACTAAATACACCATTTTATTCTCGAAGAAACGTACTATGATTGGTGAAAAGATCATAACTATACCATTTATACTTTTCTTATATCTGCTCTCCAAAGTTGACCGATTTTTCCGAAAAATCGCGGAATTTTCTAAATAGATTCCAAAATAATAGAGATATCCGAATTGTAATTACATTTTCGTGATCTACGACCTCGAATTAATATAATATTATCATTCCGTTAACATAGAAAGAAAAATAATTTTTTTTCGGACTTAAAAAATTTTCGAAAAAGGTATACCGAAAATGAAAATTATTCTAGGTCCGAAAAAATTTTTTTTTTTCATCCCATATCGATGAAAGTATCAGAGTTCATTAATTCGATGACGTAGATTAAGAATATGTAATTAGAATTTCCATAACTAAATATTTCTTAATCCTACGCCCTCGAATTAGTTTATAAAATTAATTTGGTCGATGAATTCGAAAATCGAATTTTTTGACAATATTCTCATATGGAAAAATTTGCGATTTTCGGCCAAAATTTTTTTTTTTGAAATGATCAACCAAATTGTGTCTATATCTTAATTCTAGGGCGTAGATTAAGAATATGCTATTAGTTTTTTTTTTATTTTTTGTAGAAGTTATAGCGATTTGATTTTTCCGAAAAATAGACCTTTGCGGAAAACGTTAACAAACCTAAAATATCCTTAGTAGAGAAAAAGTAAATAAACCATTTGATTTTCGAAGAAACGTACTATGATATGATGAAAAGATCATAACTATACCATCTATACTTTTCTTATATCTGCTCTCCAAAGTTGACCGATTTTTCCGAAAAATCGCGGAATTTTCTGAATATTTTCCAAAATAATAGAGATATCCGAATTGTAATTTCATTTCCGTGATCTACGACCTCGAATTAATATAATATAATTATTTCGTTAACATAGAAAAAAAAATAATTATTTTTCGGACTTAAAAAATTTTCGAAAAAGGTATACCGAAAATGAAAATTATTCTAAGTCCGAAAAAAATTTTTTTTTCATCCCATATTGACGAAAGTATCAGAGTTTATTAATTCGATGACGTAGATTAAGAATTAGTTTATAAAATTAATTTGGTCGATGATTTCGAAAATCGAATTTTTGACAATATTTTCATATGGAAAAATTTGCGATTTTCGGCCAAAATTTTTTTTTAAATGATCAACCAAATCTTATCTTACTAATATTATAAATGCGAAAGTTTGTGAGGATGTGAAGATGTTTGTTACCCTTTCACTAGAGAACTACCGAATGGATTCAGATGAAGTTTCACATCATTATAGTTTATCTATCCGAATAACAAAATTTTCAAAAATTTTGTTGTATTTCAGCATAAAACAATGGGAAAATATCAAGCGAGTCGGAAAATGCCTGATATTTATCCGTTTCGTCTCATCGATACGTCGCGTAGTCGCGAATGTTATTCTTACGGTGATATGCAAAAATAACCCTTAGGCCTGGCGGTTCTGCCGATTATCCTTTATCAGCTGTCGAACTGATGACTTATAGCAAAATTGATTCTTTTATCGTTTTCAATTCTAAATGTAGATGAACTTTGTCTTTTACACAAATTAATTTGGACGCATAGTTAAAAAGTTATCACAATAAATATAAGATTGATCCGAAATCCGAATCAAGAGCGTGTGTTGCATAGACGGAATAGAGGGGAGTTAAAAGTTATAAATACGAGTTTGAATACGAGTGTCTGACACGAATCGAGCATATTGCCATAGAAATACTAACTATTGCTAATCTTATGCGTGGAGAGTGGACACATGGACACATGGATAGCGGATGAATTAAATTGTCTTAGAGAAGATATCGTTTTATATTTCATGCTTTTTAAGCACATTCGCAAATTTCAGTCAATTTATGAATATCCTCGATATATATCAATCCCTATAAATGTCATATGGATATGGAGTCAGGAGCATACGCTGATGAGAAACTGCTCGAGATAGGTGAAGGTCGAATAGAAACTGACCAAGAAGGTATGGTTCTATTCACCAATCAATTTTGTCATGTTGTAGATTCGGAAAACGCACTGATTGCTCATTTTTTTTTCCCAATTTACAAGAAAATATCCAAGATGAATATTAGCTTTGTGAAAGAACCATATTGGCACCGAGAAATAAGACAGTTGCAAAATTAAATAAAAAAATTCTGAACGAAGTAACCAGTAAAACATCAACGTTCATCTCTATCGACACAGTTATGTCATCCGAAGACTGTACGAACTACCCCGTGGAGTTTCTGTACTCTTTAGAGCTATCTGGAGTGCCATCCCATAAGCTGGAATTGGAGGTAGGCATACCCGTTTTGTTAATGCGTAACTTGGATGCACCAAGATTATGCAAGGGTACTAGATTGCGAGTGACAGAACTAGGGAGGCATATTGTAAAGGCCACAATTTTAACTGGAGAAGGTAGAGGTGACAATGTGCTTATACCACGTATCCCAATAATACCCAATAATTTACCCTTCAATTTTAAACGTTTACAGTTCCCACTGAAAGTAGCATTTTCAATGACGATCAATAAATCGCACGGGCAAACGCTAAAAGTGGCCGGGATACATTTAGGCACACCATGCTTTTCCCACGGACAACTTTACGTAGCTTGCTCACGTGTTTCTTCATCAGAAAATCTTCATGTTTTCGCTGAACAAAACAAATCACGTAACATTGTTTACAGAAGTATATTACAGTAGGTGGAAAAAACCGATAAACAACGAATGTCATTTCCTCTAATCCGTTTTATTTTGTTTTTTGTTGTTGATCCGGATTTCAATAAATTCCAAAATACCTATGAAGACTAATCCTCATCTGACATAATTTCTACAGTAACTTCTAAATGTCTCTCCATTTTTTTTTGTTAATTTATATTGCTAGATTAATATATATATAACCTATCGTGATGAAATTTGATATCCTAAATCCCAAGCAATGATAAAGGCTACTTTTCATCAACAGTCTACGCAGGCGAAGCCGCAGGCATAAGCACATAACAGCTGTTTCCAGACGACATCATTTGGCGCAACACATATATATTGTACAGGACAATTTCATGTCCCCTTTCAAGGTATTCTACAATAATTATTTATTATAATATTAAAGTTGCTTTTATATTTATCGATTGAGGCAGTACGAAGTCTGCCGGGTCAGCTAGTTATGTCTATATTTTACTTCGAGGGCGTAGATTAAGAATATGCTATTAGTTTTATTTTTTATTTTTTGTAGAAGTTATAGCGATTTGATTTTTCCGAAAAATAGACTTTTGCGGAAAACTTTGACAAATCTTAAATATCCTTGGTAGAGAAAAAGTAAATACACCATTTCATTCTCGAAGAAACGTACTATGATATGGTGAAAAGATCATAACTATACCATCTATACTTTTTTCATATCTGCTCTCCAAAGTTGACCGATTTCTCCGAAATTTTCTGAATATTTTCCAAAATAATAGAGATATCCGAATTGTAATTACATTTTCCTGATCTACGACCTCGAATTAATATAAAATGATAATTTCGTTAACATAGAAAGAAAAATAATTTTTTTCGGACTATGAAAAATTTCGAAAAAGGTATACCGAAAATGAAAATTATTCTAAATCCGAAAAAAAATTTTTTTTTCATCCCATATTGACGAAAGTTTCAGAGTTTATTAATTCGATGACGTAGATTAAGAATATGTTATTAGAATTTCCATAACCTCAATATTTCTTAATCTACGCTCTCGAATTAGTTTATAAAATTAATTTGGTCGATGAATTCGAAAATCGAATTTTTGGCAATATTCTCATATGGAAAAATTTGCGATCTTCGGCCAAAATTTTTTTTTTGAAATGATCAACCAAATTATGTCTATATCTCAATTCGAGGGCTTAGATTGAGAATATGCTATTAGTTTTTTTTTTTTTAATTTTGTGTAGAAGTTATAGCGATTTGAATTTTCCGAAAAATAGACCTTTGCGGAAAACCTTGACAAATTGAATTATCCTTCGTAGATAAAAAGTAAACACACCATTTCATTCTCGATGAATTGTACTATGATATGGTGAAAAGATCATAACTATACCATCTATACTTTTCTTATATCTGCTCTCCAAACTTGACCGATTTCTTCGAAAAATCGCGGAATTTTCTGAATATTTTAGAAAATAATAGAGATATCCGAATTGTTATTACATTTTCCCAATCTACGCCCTCGAATTAATATAATAAGATAATTTCGTTAACATAGAGAGAAATATATTTTTTTTTCGGACACTGAAAAATTTCGAAAAAGGTATACCGAAAACGAAAATTATTCTAAATCTGAAAAAAAAAAATTTTTTCATCCTACATTGACGAAAGTATCAGAGTTTATTAATTCGATGACGTAGATTAAAAATATGTAATTAGAATTTCCATAACCTCAATATGCCATTAGTTTTTTTTTTAATTTTTTGTAGAAGTTATAGCGATTTGAGTTTTCCGAAAAATAGACCTTTGCGGAAAACGTTGACAAATCTTAAATATCCTTCGTAGAGGAAGAGTAGATACACAATTTTATTCTCGAAGAAACGTACTATGATATGGTGAAAAGATCATAACTATACCATCTATACTTTTCTTATATCTGCTCTCCAAAGTTGACCGATTTTTCCGAAAAATCGCGGAATTTTCTAAATATTTTCCAAAATAATAGAGATATCCGAATTGTTATTACATTTTCGTGATCTACGACCTCCAATTAATATAATATAATTATTTCGTTAACATAGAAAGAAAAATAATTTTTTTTCGGACTTGAAAAATTTTCGAAAAAAGTATACCGAGAATGAAAATTATTCTAAATCCGAAAAAAAATTTTTTTTCATCCCATATTGACGAAAGTATCAGAGTTTATTAATTCGATGACGTAGATTAAGAATATGTAATTAGAATTTCCATAACCTCAATATTTCTTAATCTACGCCCTAGAATTAGTTTATAAAATTAATTTGGTCGATGAATTCGAAAATCGAATTTTTGACAATATTCTCATATGGAAAAATTTGCGATTTTCGGCCAAAATTTTTTTTTTGAAATGATCAACCAAATTATGTCCATATCTTAATTCGAGGGCTTAGATTAAGAATATGCTATTAGTTTTTTTTTTTGATTTTTTGTAGAAGTTAGAGCGATTTGAATTTTCCGAAAAATAGACCTTTGCGGAAAACCTTGACAAATTGAATTATCCTTCGTAGATAAAAAGTAAATACACCATTTCATTCTCGATGGATTGTACTATGATATGGTGAAAAGATCATAACTATACCATCTATACTTTTCTTATATCTGCTCTCCAAACTTGACCGATTTCTTCGAAAAATCGCGGAATTATCTGAATATTTTCCAAAATAATAGAGATATCCGAATTGTTATTACATTTGCCCTATCTACGACCTTGAATCAATATAATATGATAATTTCGTTAACATAGAAAGAAAAATAATTTTTATTTGGACTTGAAAAATTTTCGAAAAAAGTATACCGAGAATGAAAATTATTCTAAATCCGAAAAAAAAATTTTTTTCATCCTATATTGACGAAAGTATCAGAGTTTATTAATTCGATGACGTAGATTAAGAATATGAAATTAGAATTTCCATAACCTCATTATTTCTTAATCTACGCCCTCGAATTAGTTTATAAAATTAATTCGGTCGATGAATTCGAAAATCGAATTTTTGACAATATTCTCATATAGAAAAATTTGCGATTTTCGGCCAAATTTTTTTTTTGAAATGATCAATCAAATTATGTCCATATCTTAATTCGAGGGCTTAGATTTTTTGTAGAAGTTATAGCGATTTGAGTTTTCCGAAAAATAGACCTTTGCGGAAAACGTTGACAAATCTTAAATATCCTCCGTAGAGGAAAAGTAGATACACAATTTTATTCTCGAAGAAACGTACTATGATATGGTGAAAAGATCATAACTATACCATCTATACTTTTCTTATATCTGCTCTCCAAAGTTGACCGATTTTTCCGAAAAATCGCGGAATTTTCTAAATATTTTCCAAAATAATAGAGATATCCGAATTGTTATTACATTTTCGTGATCTACGACCTCCAATTAATATAATATAATCATTTCGTTAACATAGAAAGAAAAATAATTTTTTTTCGGACTTGAAAAATTTTCGAAAAAAGTATACCGAGAATGAAAATTATTCTAAATCCGAAAAAAAATTTTTTTTCATCCCATATTGACGAAAGTATCAGAGTTTATTATTTCGATGACGTAGATTAAGAATATGTAATTAGAATTTCCATAACCTCAATATTTCTTAATCTACGCCCTCGAATTAGTTTATAAAATTAATTTAGTCGATGAATTCGAAAATCGAATTTTTGACAATATTCTCATTTTAAAAAATTTGCCATTTTCGGCCAAATTTTTTTTTTTTGAAATGATCAACCAAATTATGTCCATATCTTAATTCGAGGGCTTAGATTAAGAATATGCTATTAGTTTTTTTTTTTTTAATTTTTTGTAGAAGTTATAGCGATTTGAATTTTCCGAAAAATAGACCTTTGCGGAAAACCTTGACAAATTGAATTATCCTTCGTAGATAAAAAGTAAATACACCATTTCATTCTCGATGAATTGTACTATGATATGGTGAAAAGATCATAACTATACCATCTATACTTTTCTTATATCTGCTCTCCAAACTTGACCGATTTCTTCGAAAAATCGCGGAATTATCTGAATATTTTCCAAAATAATAGAGATATCCGAATTGTTATTACATTTGCCCTATCTACGACCTTGAATCAATATAATATGATAATTTCGTTAACATAGAAAGAAAAAATTTTTTTTCGGACTTGAAAAATTTTCGAAAAAAGTATACCGAGAATGAAAATTATTCTAAATCCGAAAAAAAAATTTTTTTCATCCTATATTGACGAAAGTATCAGAGTTTATTAATTCGATGACGTAGATTAAGAATATGAAATTAGAATTTCCATAACCTCATTATTTCTAAATCTACGCCCTCGAATTAGTTTATAAAATTAATTCGGTCGATGAATTCGAAAATCGAATTTTTGACAATATTCTCATATAGAAAATTTGCGATTTTCGGCGAAATTTTTTTTTTGAAATGATCAATCAAATTATGTCCATATCTTAATTCGAGGGCTTAGATTAAGAATATGCTATTAGTTTTTTTTTTTTAATTTTTTGTAGAAGTTATAGCGATTTGAATTTTCCGAAAAATAGACCTTTGCGGAAAACCTTGACAAATTGAATTATCCTTCGTAGAGAAAAAGTAAACACACCATTTTATTCTCGAAGAATTGTACTATGATATGGTGAAAAGATCATAACTATACCATCTATACTTTTCTTATATCTGCTCTCCAAACTTGACCGATTTCTTCGAAAAATCGCGGAATTTTCTGAATATCTTCCAAAATAATAGAGATATCCGAATTGTAATTACATTTTTCCTATCTACGACCTCGAATTAATATAATATGATAATTTCGTCAACAGCGATTTGAGTTTTCCGAAAAATAGACCTTTGCGGAAAACGTTGACAAATCTTAAATATCCTTCGTGGAGAAAAAGTAGATACACAATTTTATTCTCGAAGAAACGTACTATGATATGGTGAAAAGATCATAACTATACCATCTATACTTTTCTGATATCTGCTCTCCAAAGTTGACCGATTTTTTCGAAAAATCGCGGAATTTTCTAAATATTTTCCAAAATAATAGAGATATCCGAATTGTTATTACATTTTCGTGATCTACGACCTCCAATTAATATAATATAATTATTTCGTTAACATAGAAAGAAAAATAATTTTTTTCGGACTTGAAAAATTTTCGAAAAAAGTATACCGAAAATGAAAATTATTCTAAATCCGAAAAAAAATTTTTTCCATCCTATATTGACGAAAGTATCAGAGTTTATTAATTCGATGACGTAGATTAAGAATATGTAATTAGAATTTCCATAACCTCAATATTTCTTAATCTACGCCCTCGAATTAGTTTATAAAATTAATTTGGTCGATGAATTCGAAAATCGAATTTTTGACAATATTCTCATATTAATTCGAGGGCTTAGATTAAGAATATGCTATTAGTTTTTTTTTTTTAATTTTTTGTAGAAGTTATAGAGATTTGAATTTCCCGAAAAATAGACAAATCTAAAATATCCTTCTTAGGGAAAAAGTAAATTCACCATTTCATTCTCGAAAAAACGTACTATGATACGGTGGAAAAATCATAACTATACCATCTATACTTTTCTTATATCTGCTGCTCCAAAAATCGCGGAATTTTCTGAATATTTTCCAAAATAATAGAGATATCCGAATTGTAATTATATTTTTCCTATCTACGACCTCGAATAAATATATATTATATTAATAAGATATTAATATTTAATTAATAATAATAATATATTAATAATATATATTATATTAATTGTCATATGATAATTTCGTTAACATAGAAAGAAAAATAATTATTTTTCGGACTGAAAAATTTCGAAAAAGTTATACCGAAAACGAAAATCATTCTAAATCTGAAAAAAAATTTTTTCATCCTATATTGACGAAAGTATCAGATTCGATGACGTAGATTAGGAATATGTAATTAGAATTTCCATAACCTCAATATTTCTTAATCTACGCCCTCGAATTAGTTTATAAAATTAATTTGGTCGATGAATTCGAAAATCGAATTTTTGACAATATTTTCATATGGAAAAATTTGCGATTTTCGGCCAAAATTTTTTTTTAATGATCAACCAAATTATGTCGCGGAATTTTCTGAATATTTTCCAAAATAATAGATGTTGTGACTCCATCTAGCGGACACTAGAAATATCTAGTCTATTCTATGTTCTGAGAATTGAGTAATTTTAAAAAATATCAAAGAGAGTGAATGAAGTGTCAAAAAAAATCTGCAAGAGAAACCGTTTGTATGTGCGTTTAGGTGAATAAAAGTTTGGAAAAATAAGTATTAGTGAGTTTAGCGACGAACCGACCCAGCCAGAACCAACCGGTGTGTTGGTCTTCGGTGGGTTTTCACATTTTCTGGCGACCGTGACAGGACTTTGATTTTCACATCGCAATATAGTACGGACTTTGTGGATTTTTGTGTGAATCGTTTTGAAATGGCTGACACAATTGAAGTCAAGAGGAAAACACGCAAGGTGCTCAGGTGTAGTTCCACAAAATCGGCAGGTGAATTTGAAAATTCGCTGAAAGCAATGCCGGTGCAACTCAACCAAGTGGCTGTGCTGTGGGAGTTATTCAAACGGAAATATGAGGAGATGCATGCAGTGGAATGTTCCGTCTATAATCATTTGTTGGAAGCGGACGCTGCAGAAGAGGAACTTCTCGCCGAGATGGACCAGAATGATGGTTACAGCAAAAGGTTCTACGAGATGAAGTTTCAAGTGGAGAAGTTGTTGGATCAACCACCTACTTCGGTAAATGCTCGTTCGAGGGATGGAACTAGGGGTCAGTTAGAGGATTGCCCATCTGAAGGTAAACACAAGTTCCAACTACCTATCATACAATTTAAAATGTACGATGGTAATATCCGCGAGTGGCTCGGTTTTTGGTCACAATTCAGCAAGATTCACGAAGATGCAGACATTAACGCTTGTGACAAAATCGAGTATTCAATTCAGGCTACCGTTGATAGCAGTCACGCGCGTAAAATTGTAGAAAGCTTTCCTTGTATAGGCGAAAATTACGAAAAAATAATTGATTGTTTGAAGTCCAGATTCAGCCGGGAAGATTTGCAGATCGAAGTTTATGTGCGTGAATTGCTAAAATTGGTCCTCAACAACGCACTTTTACAGGGTAAATATGACCTAACTCAGTTATACGATCGGATAGAAACACAATTACGCGCCCTAGATACTCTCGGGATAACGAGTGATAAATACGCTGCTCTATTATTTCCTCTGATTGAGTCGTGTCTACCTCAAGACCTTCTGAGAATTTGGCAACGATCTACATTCAATACAAGCCAGGACATGCAAGTTTCAGAGTCAAATTCGAATTTGAATAATTCACAAAAAAATGAATCTTCTCTGGAAGTTCGTTTTAAAAAACTAAATGCGTTTCTTGCGTACGGAAGTTGAAAATGAACTGCCAGTTGATTTGGCGAGCGAAGGATTCGGTTTGGCAGAGAATATGAGGAAACAAACGAATTCTGAGAAGAAAAATGTGCGGAGTTTGGAAACGAAAAAGACCGCAGCTGTACTTCTACATGGAGATGTCCAAAAATGTATTTTTTGTGTTGGAAGCCATGAAAGTAACTGTTGTTTTAAGGCGCAGAAAATGAGTTTAGATGCACGAAAACGTATTCTTTTAGAGAAAAAAGCGTGCTTCAAATGTTTGAAAATCGGTCATGTATCACGTAGATGTAGAATGCGTTTGAAATGTATTGTTTGTGGATATTCGCATGTACCTCTCATGTGCCAAGACATTCCTCATAAGAATCAGAAAGAAAAACCACCAGATGAAAAAATTGAGCGGAAAAACGATCAAATCCTAACGAATCAAAATTGCAATACTTATGTCTTTCTTCAGACTCTACGAATGTCTTTAAAGGGGAACAGAGGTGTAAGATCCGTGAGAGGATCGATTCAGGGTCTCAAAGGAGTTACATCCTAAGGTCCACAGCTGCTGCGCTCAATTTGAAACCGAAAAGGACGGAGAAAATTACCCACTGCCTTTTTGGAGGTACACAAGTTGACTACACTCACTTTTGCTATGACGTTACCATCAGCAGAGGCAACTATAGCCTCACATTCGAGGTTCTAAATCAACTGTGTATTTGTAACGATGTTTCGACAATATTTTATGGTCCTTGGATACAGGAACTGAAGCTAGCTGATATTGATGTCTCTGATGTAGGTGATTCAGGTCCGATAGAAATGTTAATTGGAGCAGATGTGGCTGGGTTATTCTACACTGGAAGGAGGCACAAGCTGAAAAGTGGACTGGTGGCATATGAAACTCATTTTGGCTGGACAATAGAATGCAAGGTACCAACTTCAAGTTCTTTCAGTATGCTGACGACAGTTTCAATGCTGTCAAACCCCACGATAACTGAACTTTGGCAGCTGGATATTTTGGGTATATCCGATGCGAAGGAGAGAAAGTCAAAAGAAGAAGCATTTGCAGCTGGGAAGATAATCGAGGATACTATCAAGATTGGTGATAAAGTTGAGGAAATGAGAAGAATCTCAGTTGATCGAACCTCTCGTGGGTTTTCTCCTAGTTGTTTACTGAAATCGAAATGGTGGGAGTGCCCTGACTGGTTATATCGTCAGAAAAATGACTGGGCTGTTACGAAAAAGGTGATCGTCGATGAGGGAGGCATTCTTAGAAAAGAGAGAAAGACAGAGGAGGCATTGTTAGATATTGATAATGGAGAAACCTTCCGTGGTACAGATAATTTTTTCGGAAGTTTGGATTGGGAAAAAATAACGCAACAAGCGGCCATACAGAGAATTGAGTGGGGCTTCAACCCCCCTACGGCCTCTTGGTGGGGAGGATTTTTCGAGAGACTCATTGGCGTAGTGAAACGTTTACTCAGAAGGGTCTTGGGGTCTGCATGTCTCAATTATGAAGAGCTACTAACTATAATTTGCGATTGTGAGGCGACGGTTAACGCCAGACCCCTTACATACGTGTCGTGCGATTCAGAAGACGTATCGGCGTTGACTCCTGCCATGTTTTTAAGGGAGCAAGTAGAAACTTTTTTACCTGATTGTGACGTCATCGAAAGGCAGTGTTTATCGCGAAGCATCCGGAATAGACCAAAACTAACAGACGATTTGCGTAAAAGATTCCGGTTGGAGTAGCTAAGACAATTAAAATTACTTAGTGACAAAAGAACAAATACATCTATAAAGCTGGGTCAGGTAGTGCTCGTCGGGAACGACCACAGCAAACGGTTGGATTGGCCCCTCGGCCGTGTAGTAGAGGTGATCCGTGGTAAAGACAAACTCATAAGACTAGCTCGAGTAAAAACGTGCCGCGGTGAACTGTTTCGACCTGTGCAACGCCTTTATATTTTAGAATGCGACGGAGAAGCTTCTCCAACCCAGGAAGGAGTTGGAGTAGAAGCAGCGGAAGATGCTTGCAAGAATTCACCTGCAAACAACGAAGATCCAGGACAGTGCCATTCGGGTAGTGCGGGAGTGCCCGAAACCGATCCGATAAGAATTTCGCGAAGTGGACGAAAAATAAAAGTTCCCCAAAGAATCTTAGAATAGGAATTGTATTATTGGATTATGTATTTGAATGCGAGAAATGATTTTTATTGTTTAAATTAATTTCTCGAGTGGGAGTATGTTGTGACTCCATCTAGCGGACACTAGAAATATCTAGTCTATTCTATGTTCTGAGAATTGAGTAATTTCAGAAAATATCAAAGAGAGCGAATGAAGTGTCAAAAAGAATCTGCAAGAGAAACCGTTTGTATGTGCGTTTAGGTGAATAAAAGTTTGGAAAAAATAAGTATTAGTGAGTTTAACGACGAACCGACCCAGCCAGAACCAACCGGTGTGTTGGTCTTCGGTGGGTTTTCACAATAGAGATATCCGAATTGTAATTATATTTTCCTGATCTACGACCTCGAATTTATATAATATGAAAATTTCGTTAACATAGAAAAAAAAATGATTTTTTTTCGGACTCAGAAAAATTTCGAAAAATTTATACCGAAAATGAAAATTATTCCAAGTCCGAAAAAAATTTTTTTTCATCCTATATTGACGAGAGTAGCAGATTTTATTAATTCGATGACGTAGATTAAGAATATGTAAATAGAATTTCCATAACCTCAATATTTCTTAATCTACGCCCTCGAATTAGTTTATAAAATTAATTTGGTCGATGAATTCGAAAATCGAATTTTTGACAATATTCTCATATGGAAAAATTTGCGATTTTCGGCCAAAATTTTTTTTTTTAAATGATCAACCAAATAATGTCTATGTCTTAATTCGAGAATATGCTATTAGTTTTTTTCTTTTATTTTTTGTAGAAGTTATAGCGATTTGAATTTTCCGAAAAATAAACCTTTGCGGAAAACCTTGACAAATTAAAATATCCTTCGTGGAGAAAAAGTCAATACACCATTTTATTCTCGAAGAAACGTACTATGATATGGTGAAAAGATCATAACTATACCATCTATACTTTTCTTATATCTGCTCTCCAAAGTTGACCGACTTTTCCGAAAAATCGCGGAATTTTCTGAATATTTTATAAAATAATAGAGATATCGGAATTGTTATTACATTTTCGTGATCTACGCTCGAATCAATATAACATAATTATTTCGTTAACATAGAAAGAAAAATAATTTTTTTTCCGACTTAAAAAAATTCGAAAAAGGTATACCGAAAATGAAAATTATTCTAAATCCGAAAAAAAATTTTTTTTCATCCTATATTGACGAAAGTATAAGAGTTCATTGATTCGATGACGTAGATTAAGAATATGTAATTAGAATTTCCATAACCTCAATATTTCTTAATCTACGCCCTCGAATTAGTTTATAAAATTAATTTGGTCGATGAATTCGAAAATCGAATTTTTGACAATATTTTCATATGGAAAAATTTGCGATTTTCGGCCAAAATTTTTTTTTAAATGATCAACCAAATTATGTCTATATCTTAATTCGAGGGCGTAGATTAAAAAATATGCTATTAGTTTTTTTTTTTACTTTTTGTAGAAGTTATAGCGATTTGATTTTTCCGAAAAATAGACCTTTGCGGAAAACGTTGACAAATCTAAAATATCCTTCGTAGAGAAAAAGTAAATACACCATTTTATTCTCGAAGAAACGTACTATAATATGGTGAAAAGATCATAACTATACCATCTATACTTTTCTTATATCTGCTCTCCAAAATTGACCGATTTTTTTTGGAAAAATCGCGG
This sequence comes from Hippodamia convergens, assembly GCA_038502775.1. Classification (NCBI taxonomy): domain Eukaryota; kingdom Metazoa; phylum Arthropoda; class Insecta; order Coleoptera; family Coccinellidae; genus Hippodamia; species Hippodamia convergens. Next base: position 60,408,974 of record CM076607.1, on the reverse strand, counting down.
AATTTTCTGAATATTTTCCAAAATAATAGAGATATCCGAATTGTTATTACATTTTCGTGATCTACGACCTCGAATTAATATAATATAATTATTTCGTTAACATAGAAAGAAAAATAATTTTTTTTCGGACTCTGAAAAATTTCGAAAAAGGTATACCGAAAATGAAAATTATTCTAAATCCGAAAAAAAAATTTACGAAAGTATCAGAGTTTATTATTTCGATGACGTAGATTAAGAATATGTAATTAGAATTTCCATAACCTCAATATTTCTTAATCTACGCCCTCGAATTAGTTTATAAAATTAATTTGGTCGATGAATTCGAAAATTGAATTTTTGACAATATTTTCATATGGAAAAATTTGCGATTTTCGACCAAAATTTTTTTTTTTAAATGATCAACCAAATTATGTCTATATCTTAATTCGAGGGCGTAGATTAATAATATGCTATTAGTTTTTTTTTTTAATTTTTTGTAGAAGTTATAGCGATTTGAATTTTCCGAAAAATAAACCTTTGCGGAAAACCTTGACAAATTAAAATATCCTTCGTGGAGAAAAAGTAAATACACCATTTTATTCTCGAAGAAGGTACTAAGATATGGTGAAAAGATCATAACTATACCATCCATACTCTTCTTATATCTGCTCTCCAAAGTTGACCGATTTTCCGAAAAATCGCGGAATTTTCTGAATATTTTCCAAAATGATAGAGATATCCGAATTGTAATTACAATTTCGTGATCTACGACCTCGAATCAATATAATATAATTATTTCGTTAACATAGAGAGAAAATAATTTTTTTCTCGGACTTAAAAAAATTTCGGAAAAAGTATACCGAAAATGAAAATTATTCTAAATCCGAAAAAAAAATTTTTTCATCCTATATTGACGAAAGTATCAGAGTTTATTAATTCGATGACGTAGATTAAGAATATGTAATTAGAATATCCATAACCTCAATATTTCTCAATCTACGCCCTCGAATCAGTTTATTAAATTAATTTAGTCGATGAATTCGAAAATCGAATTTTTGACAATATTTTCATATGGAAAAATTTGCGATTTTCGGCCAAATTTTTTTTTTTAATGATCAACCAAATTATGTCTATATCTTGATTCGAGGGCGTAGATTAATAATATGCTATTAGTTTTTTTTTTAATTTTTTGTAGAAGTTATAGAGATTTGAATTTTCCGAAAAAGAGACCTTTGCGGAAAACGTTGACAAATCTAGAATATCCTTCCTAGAGAAAATGTAAATACACCATTTTATTTTCGAAGAAACGTACCATGATATGGTGGAAAGATCATAACTATACCGTCTATACTCTTCTTATATCTGCTCTCCGAAGTTGACCGATTTTTCCGAAAAATCGCGGAATTTTCTGAATATTTTCCAAAATAATAGAGATATCCGAATTGTAATTACATTTTCGTGATCTACGACCTCGCAATATATTATAATTATTTCGTTAACATAGAAAGAAAAATAATTTTTTTTCGGACTTAAAAAAATTTAGAAAAAGGTATACCGAAAATGGAAATTATTCTAAATCCGAAAAAAAAAATTTTTTTCATCCCCTATTGACGAAAGTATCAGAGTTTATTAATTCGATGACGTAGATTAGGAATATGTAATTAGAATTTCCATAACCTCAATGTTTCTCGATCTACGCCCCCGAATTAGTTTATTTAATTAATTTGGTCGATGAATTCGAAAATCGAATTTTTGACAATATTTTCATATGGTCAAATTTGCGATTTTCGGCCAAAATTTTTTTTTAAAAGATCAACCAAATTATGTTTATTTCTTAATTCGAGGGCGTAGATTAAAATATGCTATTGTTTTTTTTTTTTTTTTTTTGCAGAAGTTATAGCGATTTGAATTTTCCGAAAAACAGACCTTTGCAGAAAACGTTGACAAATCTAAAATATCCTTCGTATAGAAAAATAATACACCATTTTATTCTCGAAGAAACGTACTATGATATGGTGAAAAGATCATAACTATACCATCTATACTCTTCTCATATCTGCTCTCCAAAGTTGACCGATTTTTCCGAAAAATCGCGGAATTTTCTGAATATTTTCCAAAATAATAGAGATATCCGAATTGTAATTATATTTTCGTGATCTACGACCTCGAATCGATATAATATTATTATTTCGTTAACATAGAAAGAAAAATAAATTTTTTTCGGACTCAAAAAAATTTCGAAAAAGGTATACCGAAAATGAAAATTATTCTAAATCCGAAAAAAAAAATTTTTCATCCTATATTGACGAAAGTATCAGAGTTTATTAATTCGATGACGTAGATTAAGAATATGTAATTAGAATTTCCATAACCTAAATATTTCTTGATCTACGCCCTCGAATTAGTTTATAAATTAATTTGGTCGATGAATTCGAAAATAGAATTTTTGACAATATTTTCATATGGAAAAATTTGCGATTTTCGGCCAAAATTTTTTTTTTGAAATGATCAACCAAATTATGTCTATATATTAATTCGAGGGCGTAGATTAAAAATATGCTATTAGTTTTTTTTTTTTTTTTTGTAGAAGCTATAGCGATTTGAATTTTACGAAAAATAGACCTTTGCGGAAAACGTGGACAAATCTAGAATATCCTTCGTAGAGAAAAAGTAAATACGTCATTTCATTCTCGAAGAAACGTACTATGATATGGTGAGAAGATCATAACTATACCATCTATACTCTTCTTATATCTGCTCTCCAAAGTTGACCGATTTTTCCGAAAAATCGCGGAATTTTCTAAATATTTTCCAAAAAAATAGAGATATCCGAATTGAAATTACATTTTCGTGATCTACGACCTCGAATCGATATAATATCATTATTTCGTTAACATAGAAAAAAAAATAATTTTTTTTCGGACTTAAAAAATTTCGAAAAAGGTATACCGAAAATGGAAATTATTCTAAATCCGAAAAAAAAATTTTTTTCATCCTATATTGACGAAAGAATCAGAGTTCATTAATTCGATGACGTAGATTAAGAATATGTAATTAGAATTTCCATAACCTCAATGTTTCTCAATCTACGCCCCCGAATTAGTTTATTTAATTAATTTGGTCGATGAATTCGAAAATCGAATTTTTGACAATATTTTCATATGGTCAAATTTGCGATTTTCGGCCAAAATTTTTTTTTAAAAGATCAACCAAATTATGTTTATTTCTTAATTCGAGGGCGTAGATTAAAAATATGCTATTGGTTTTTTTTTTTTTTTTGCAGAAGTTATAGCGATTTGAATTTTCCGAAAAACAAACCTTTGCGGAAAACGTTGACAAATCTAAAATATTCTTCGCATAGAAAAAGTAAATACACCATTTCATTCTCGAAGAAACGTACTATGATAAGGTGAAAAGATCATAACTATACCATCTATACTCTTATTATATCTGCTCTCCAAAGTTGACCGATTTTTCCAAAAAATCGCGGAATTTTCTGAATATTTTCCAAAATAATAGAGATATCCGAATTGTAATTACATTTTCGTGATCTACGACCTCGAGTCAATATAAAATGATTATTTCGTTAACATAGAAAGAAAAATAATTTTCTTTCGGACTTCAAAAAATTTCGAAAAAGGTATACCGAAAATGAAAATTATTCTAAATCCGAAAAAAAAATTTTTTTCATCTTATATTGACGAAAGTATCAGAGTTTATTAATTCGATGACGTAGATTAAGAATATGTAATTAGAATTTCCATAACCTCAATATTTCTTGATCTACGCCCTCGAATTAGTTTATAAAATTAATTTGGTCGATGAATTCGAAAATAGAATTTTGACAATATTTTCATATGGAAAAATTTGCGATTTTCGGCCAAAATTTTTTTTTTGAAATGATCAACCAAATTATGTCTATATATTAATTCGAGGGCGTAGATTAAAAATATGCTATTAGTTTTTTTTTTTTTTTGTAGAAGCTATAGCGATTTTGAATTTTACGAAAAATAGACCTTTGCGGAAAACGTGGACAAATCTAGAATATCCTTCGTAGAGAAAAAGTAAATACGTCATTTTATTCTCGAAGAAACGTACTATGATATGGTGAGAAGATCATAACTATACCATCTATACTCTTCTTATATCTGCTCTCCAAAACTGACCGATTTTTCCGAAAAATCGCGGAATTTTCTAAATATTTTCCAAAAAAATAGAGATATCCGAATTGAAATTACATTTTCGTGATCTACGACCTCGAATCGATATAATATCATTATTTCGTTAACATAGAAAAAAAATAATTTTTTTTCGGACTTAAAAAATTTCGAAAAAGGTATACCGAAAATGGAAATTATTCTAAATCCGAAAAAAAAATTTTTTTCATCCTATATTGACGAAAGAATCAGAGTTCATTAATTCGATGAAGTAGATTAAGAATATGTGATTAGAATTTCCATGACCTCGATATTTCTTAATCTACGCCTCGGATGAGTTTATAAAATTAATTTGGTCGATGAATTCGAAAATCGAATTTTTGACAATATTTTCATATGGCAAAATTTGTGATTTTCGGCCGAAATTTTTTTTTATTGATCAACCAAATTATGTCTATATCTTGATTCGAGGGCGTAGAGTAAGAATATGATAAGAGTTTTTTTTATTTTTTGTAGAAGTTATAGCGATTTGATTTTTCCGAAAAATAGACCTTTGCGGAAAATGTTGAAAAATATTAAATATCTTTGATAGAGAAAAAGTAAATACACCATTTTATTCTCGAAGAAACGTATCATGATATGGTGAAAAGATCATAACTATACCATCTATACTCTTCTCATATCTGCTATCCGAAGTTGACCGATTTTTCCGAAAAATCGCGGAATTTTCTGAATATTTTCCAAAATAATGAAGATATCCGAATTGTTATTACATTTTCGTGATCTACGACCTCGAGTCAATATAATATAATTATTTCGTCAACATAGAAAGAAAAATAATTTTTTTCGGACTTAAAAAAATTTCGAAAAAGGTATACCGAAAATGAAAATTATTCTAAATCCGAAAAAAAAAATTTTTCATCCTATATTGACGAAAGTATCAGAGTTTATTAATTCGACGACGTAGATAAAGAATATGTAATTAGAATTTCCATAACCTCAATATTTCTTAATCTACGCCCTCGAATTAGTTTATAAAATTAATTTGGTCGATGAATTCGAAAATCGAATGAGAAGTACGGAGATGAAAATCCTAAGAACAATAAAGGGAGTAACACTGCGGAACCAAATAAGAAGCAGTGTTATACGAGAAGAACTGGAAGTGCAGGATATTGTTCGGTTTGTACGGTCAAGACGCAGGAACTGGAGAGACCATGTGGCAAGAATGAGAAACGATCGATGGGCAAAGTGGGCAAAAAACGAAAAGCCAAACTCAAAGCGCCCCCCGGCCGACCACCAAAGAGATGGTATGAGAGTTGGACGTCCACATCGCAGGAGTCTGAATGAACAGAAGATAACAAGACATGGTCTTAAGAATAAGGAAGAAGAAGAAGAAGAAGAAGAATTTTTGACAATATTTTCATATGGAAAAATTTGCGATTTTCGACCAAAATTTTTTTTTTGAAATGATCAACCAAATAATGTCTATATCTTAATTCGAGGGCGTAGATTGAAAATATCTTTGCGGAAAACGTTGACAAATCTGAAATATCCTTCGTAGAGAAAAAGTAAATACAACATTTTATTCTCGAAGAAACGTACTATGATATGGTGGAAAGGTCATAACTATACCATCTATACTCTTTTTATATGTGCTCTCCAAAGTTGACCGATTTTTCCGAAAAATCGCGGAATTTTCTGAATATTTTCCAGAATAATAGAGATATCCGAATTGTAATTACATTTTCGTGATCTACGACGTCGAATCAATAAAATATAATTATTTCGTTAACATAGAAAAAAAAAAAATTTTTTTTCGGACTTAAAAAAATTTCGAAAAAGGTATACCGAAAATGAAAATTATTCTAAATCCAAAAAAAAATTTTTTTCATCCTATATTGACGAAAGTATCACAGTTTATTAATTCGATGACGTAGATCAAGAATATGTAATTAGAATTTCCATAACCTCAATATTTCTTAATCTACGCCCTCGAATTAGTTTATAAAATTAATTTGGTCGATGAATTCAAAAATCGAATTTTTGACAATATGTATATCCATATGGAAAAATTTGCGATTTTCTGCCAAAATTTTTTTTTTTAATTGATCAACCAAATAATGTCTATATCTTGATTCGAGGGCGTAGAGTAAGAATATGATATTAGTTTTTTTTAATTTTTTGTAGAAGTTATAGCGATTTGATTTTCCGAAAAATAGTCCTTTGCGGAAAATGTTGAAAAATCTTAAATATCTTTGATAGAGAAAAAGTAAATGAACCATTTTATTCTCGAAGAAACGTACTATGATATGGTGAAAAGATCATAACTATACCATCTATACTTTTCTTATATCTGCTCTCCAAAATTGACCGATTTCTCCGAAAAATCGCGGAATTTTCTGAATATTTTCCAAAATGATAGAGATATCTGAATTGTAATTACATTTTCGTGATCTACGACCTCGAATTAATATAATAGAATTATTTCGTTAACATAGACAGAAAAATAATTTTTTTTCATCCTATATCGACGAAAGTATCAGGTTTCATGAATTCGACAACGTAGATTAAGAATATGTAATTAGAATTCCCATAACCTCAATATTTTATGAAATATTCAGAAAATTCTGCGATTTTTCGGAAAAATCGGTCAACTTTGGAGGGGAGATATATGAAAAGTATAGATGGCATTTTTATGACCTTTTGACCATATTATAGTACGTTTCTTCGAGAATGAAATGGAAATTCACTTTTCTTCTACGGAGGATATTTCAGATTTGGTAACGGTTTCCGCGAAGTTCCTTTTTTCGTAAAATTCAAATCGTTCTCATTTCTAAAATATTTATTTTTAAAAAACCAATTTCATATTCTTAATCTACGCCCTCGAATTAGTTTATAAAATTAATTTGGTCGATGAATTCGAAAATCGAATTTTTGACAATATTTTCATATGGCAAAATTTGCGATTTTCGGCCGAAATTTTTTTTTTGAAATGATCAACCAAATAATGTCTATATCTTAATTCGAGGGCGTAGATTAAAAATATGCTATTAGTTTTTTTATTTTTTGTAGAAGTTATAGCGATTTGAATTTTCCGAAAAATAGACCTTTGCGGAAAACGTTGACAAATCTAAAATATCCTTCGTAGAGAAAAAGTAAATACACTATTTTATTCTCGAAGAAACGTACTATGATATGGTGGAAACGTCATAACTTTTCCATCTATACTCTTCTTATATCTGCTCTCCAAAGTAGACCGATTTTTCCGAAAAATCGCGGAATTTTCTGAATATTTTCCAGAATAATAGAGATATCCGAATTGTAATTACATTATCGTGATCTACGACCTCGAATCAATATAATATAATCATTTCGTTAACATAGAAAGAAAAATAATTTTTTTTTGGACTTGAAAATTATTCTATTATCTATTCTATTATCTTATTCTATTATTCTAAATCCGAAAAAAAAATTTTTTTTCATCCTATGTTGACGAAAGTATCAGAGTTTATTAATTCGATGACGTAGATCAAGAATATGTAATTAGAATTTCCATAACCTCAATATTTCTTAATCTACGCCCTCCGCCCTCGAATTAGTTTATAAAATTAATTTGGTCGATGAATTCGAAAATCGAATGAGAAGTACGGAGATGAAAATCCTAAGAACAATAAAGGGAGTAAACACTGCGGGACCAAATAAGAAGCAGTGTTATACGAGAAGAACTGGAAGTGCAGGATATTGTTCGGTTTGTACGGTCAAGACGCAGGAACTGGAGAGACCACGTGGCAAGAATGAGCAACGATCGATGGGCAAAGTGGGCAAAAAACGAAAAGCCAAACTCAAAGCGCCCCCCCGGCGACCACCAAAGAGATGGTATGAGAGTTGGACGTCCACATCGCAGGAGTCTGAATGAACAGAAGATAACAAGACATGGTCTTGAGAATAAGGAAGAAGAAGAAGAAGAAGATGAATTTTTGACAATATTTTCATATGGAAAAATTTGCGATTTTCGACCAAAATTTTTTTTTGAAATGATCAACCAAATAATGTCTATATCTTAATTCGAGGGCGTAGATTGATTCAAAGGTTACCGATTTCTCCGAAAAATCGCGGAATTTTCTAAATATTTTCCAAAATGATAGAGATATCCGAATTGTAATTACATTTTCCTGATCTACAACCTCGGATCATTATAATATAATTATTTCGTTAACATAGAAATGAAAATAATTTTTTTTCGGACTTAAAAAAATTTCGAAAAAGGTATACCGACGATGAAAATTATTCTAAGTCCGAAAAAAAATTGACGAAAGTATCAGAGTTTACTATTTCGATGACGTAGATTAAGAATATGTAATTAGAATTTCCATAACCTCAATATTTCTTTATCTACGCCCTCGAATTAGTTTATAAAATTAATTTGGTCGATGAATTCGAAAATCGAATTTTTGACAATACTTTCATATGGAAAAATTTGCGATTTTCGGCCAAATTTTTTTTTTCAAATGATCAACCAAATTATGTCTATATCTTAATTCGAGGGCGTAGATTAAAAATATGCTATTAGTTTTTTTTTTTAATTTTTTGTAGAAGTTATAGCGATTTGAATTTTCCGAAAAACAGACCTTTGCGGAAAACGTTGACAAATCTAAAATATCCTTCGTAGAGAAAAAGTAAATACATCATTTTATTCTCGAAGAAACGTACTATGATATGGTGAAAAGATCATAACTATTCCATCCATACTTTTCTTATATCTGCTCTCCAAAGAAGACCGATTTCTCCGGTAAATCGCGGAATTTTCTTAATATTTGCCAAAATAATAGAGATATCCGAATTGTAATTACATTTTCTTGATCTACGACTTCGAATTGATATAAAATGAAAATTTCGTAAACATAGAAAAAAAAAAATAATTATTTTTCGGACTCGGAAAAATTTCGAAAAATATATACCGAAAATGAAAATTATTCCAAATCCGAAAAAAAAATTTTTTTCATCCAATATTGACGAAAGTAGCAGATTTAATTAATTCAATGACGTGGATTAAGAATATGTAATTAGAATTTCCATAACCTCAATACTTCTTTTTCTACGCCCCCGAATTAGTTTATGAAATCAATTTGGTCGATGAATTCGAAAATCGAATTTTTGACAATATGTATTTCCATATGGAAAAATTTGCGATTTTCTGCCAAAATTTTTTTTATTGATCAACCAAATTATGTCTATATCTTGATTCGAGGTCGTAGATTAAGAATATGCTATTAGTTTTTTTTTTTGTGGAAGTTATATCGATTTGAATTTTCCGAAAAATAGACCTTTGCAGAAAACGTTGACAAATCTAAAATATTCTTCGTAGAGAAAAAGTGAATACACCATTTTATTCTGCAAGAAACGTACTATGATATGGTGAAAAGATCATAACTATACCATCTATACTTTTCTTATATCTGCTCTCCAAAGTTGACCGATTTCTCCGAAAAATCGCGGAATTTTCTAAATATTTTTCAAAATAATAGAGATATCCGAATTGTAATTATATTTTCGTGATCTACGACCTCGAATTGATATAAAATAATTATTTCTTTAACATAGAAAGAAAAATAATTTTTTTTCGGACTTAAAAAAATTTCGAAAAAGGTATACCGACGATGAAAATTATTCTAAGTCCGAAAAAAAATTGACGAAAGTATCAGAGTTTACTATTTCGATGACGTAGATTAAGAATATGTAATTAGAAATTTCATAACCTCAATATTTCTTCATCTACGCCCTCGAATTAGTTTATAAAATTAATTTGGTCGATGAATTCGAAAATCGAATTTTTGACAATACTTTCATATGGAAAAATTTGCGATTTTCGGCCAAATTTTTTTTTTTCAAATGATCAACCAAATTATGTCTATATCTTAATTCGAGGGCGTAGATTAAAAATATGCTATTAGTTTTTTTTTTTATTTTTTGTAGAAGTTATAGCGATTTGAATTTTCCGAAAAACAGACCTTCGCGGAAAACGTTGACAAATCTAAAATATCCTTCGTAGAGAAAAAGTAAATACATCATTTTATTCTCGAAGAAACGTACTATGATATGGTGAAAAGATCATAACTATTCCATCCATACTTTTCTTATATCTGCTCTCCAAAGAAGACCGATTTCTCCGGTAAATCGCGGAATTTTCTTAATATTTGCCAAAATAATAGAGATATCCGAATTGTAATTACATTTTCCTGATCTACGACTTCGAATTGATATAAAATGAAAATTTCGTAAACATAGAAAAAAAAAATAATTATTTTTCGGACTCGGAAAAATTTCGAAAAATATATACCGAAAATGAAAATTATTCCAAATCCGAAAAAAAAAAATTTTTCATCCAATATTGACGAAAGAAGCAGATTTTATTAATTCAATGTCGTGGATTAAGAATATGTAATTAGAATTTCCATAACCTCAATACTTCTTTTTCTACGCCCCCGAATTAGTTTATGAAATCAATTTGGTCGATGAATTTGAAAATCGAATTTTTGACAATATTCTCATATGGCAAAATTTGCGATTTTCGGCCAAAATTTTTTTTTTTAAATGATCAACCAAATAATGTCTATATCTTAATTCGAGGGCTTAGATTAGGAATATGCTATTAGTTTTTTTTTTTTTTTTTGTAGAAGTTATAGCGATTTGAATTTTCCGAAAAATAGACCTTTGCGGAAAACCTTGACAAATTAAAATATTCTTCGTAGAGAAAAAGTAAATAAACCATTTCATTCTCCAAGAAACGTTCTATGATATGGTGAAAAGTTCATAACTATACCATCTATACTTTTCTTATATCTGCTCTCCAAAGTTGACCGATTTCTCCGAAAAATCGCGGAATTTTCTAAATATTTTTCAAAATAATAGAGATATCCGAATTGTAATTATATTTTCGTGATCTACGACCTCGAATTGATATAAAATAATTATTTCGTTAACATAGAAAGAAAAATAATACTTTTTCGGACTCTGAAAAATTTCGAAAAAAGTATACCGAAAATGAAAATTGTTCTAAATCCGAAAAAAAATTTACGAAAGTATCAGAGTTTATTATTTCGATGACGTAGACTAAGAAAATGTAATTAGAATTTCCATAACCTCAATATTTCTTAATCTACGCCCCCGAATTAGTTTATAAAATTAATTTGGTCGATGAATTCGAAAATCGAATTTTTGACAATATTCTCATATGGAAAAATTTGCGATTTTCGGCCAAAATTTTTTTTTTGAATGATCAACCAAATTATGTCTGAAAAATGGACATGCTATACTATATCGACTGAGAGTCGAGTGACTTCTCAAATAATTGAAATGTTCGATGAAACAGAAAAAGAGGTCCATTATGATTTTGATCTTATAGGAAAGGGATCAAATATATATTTTCAATAAATGGAAAAACAATATATGATATTCGAGCAGATATGTGAAAAGGGCGTAGACAAGTTGTCAAAAATCATATATGATAATCAAATATTAGTCAGCAGAGGTGAGAGTAGCTTATTCCACTGGAGGATCGAATCACTTTTGCTCATATTTTTGTTTCCATGAAGCTGCCATGTGGTGACAGAGATGTCTGGAACTTAGAATCTTTCTAGTTCAACTTAATACTTCTTGCTTTTCATTGAACCAAATACATTGCATTTCAAACATTTCAGAGCCATTGTAGGTTGAGGAAGTTATGTGGCCACTTCGAACCATATTTTCACCCTTTCTAGATATTTCCTTGAATTTTATCAAAATATCTGACAGAAATACCAATGACATTATTTCTTTACAGGAATAAAACTACTCCTTTATAAATAAAAAATTAACTATTTTCTGGCCTCTACCCATTCTTAACTCCTGCAATTTCGTTCCCTGAATTTACCGTTCTTTTTTTACCTCAGCTTAGGTACTTTTTGTTTCAACATTTAATGTATTATTTTAGCTCTCCTTTTCATAAGAATATATATATATATACCGATAAGAATATCAAATTTCGATTTTACTGAGATTTGACTTTTTCTTATGGATGTAAACATTACGTCACGACGTTTTCAGTCAAAATATTCATATTTTTGTTTTGTGGTCTTGGATTGAGGTTATTTGTGTTCTGTGATTAGCAGTTTCAGTTTGGCGTTCCAAACTTCCAAAATGGTCGTCACGTCACGGTGGTGACATGACTTATGGAGCTTCATGAGTTGAAAGAGTCTTATTGAAAAATTATTAAATTGTGTGTGGAGTTGAAAATATGTTATTGTTTGAGTATTATGTGATAAATAGTTTGTGATGCAGCCGAGCACATGATAAAAGATAAGACAGGCAGACAAGAGCATGACTGTAGGAGCGTGAATATCAAATCAGCGTTGGTAGGTACTCTTATATATTTGGAATGCTTGAAAAAGGTTTTCGTAATATGCCAATCACTTGTCAGTGCTTTATCTTTGGTTATGTGTATTTACGTTTTTTCAGGTCAAAGAATTGAGGACTTTACAGTGAGGAAGTGATAGAAAGGATATTTCCTATATTTTAGTTGGGTTGGGAAAAAGGCAAAAACTAACTTTTCATCCCTAATAAAATTGTGCAATGTTCTCAAAGGTATAATATAAATAATTTCAGTGATCATAAAACCCATTTTATGTTTTATTAATATTTTCAGAGGTTCTTAAACAGAATGAAAATACTAAATTTGTTACTGAAAAATGGCTTCACGTTGTGCAGATAGCTTAACCAAAATTTTGCTTTCAATCCAAACGTAAAAACTACAAGAGCATGAGTGGAGGAGCTTCTCAGGTGTAGTAAGTTTCACCCAAGCTGTATATCGTAATTTTGTTCCTGCAAGCAAAAAGGCTGTACAGGTCGAAAATATTAGTGGCATCAATACGGATTTAGGCCCTAAAAATCAAAAAGAGGGATCGTCTTCGAGAAGGAAGGTTGCCTCGATATAAATTGCCAACACTGCCTACTAAAATTCAAAGTAAGTTTATAAATATTAAATAATCAGAACAGATTCCACTATTACTATAGCAGTAGACAGCCTCTTATCTTGAAAATCTTAGAATCACTGGTTTTTTTCAGGGCCAAAATCAAAAAATTCCAAGGAAAAAGGGGAGGAAGACCAAAAGCTACCTGGAAGAGCGGCATACAGAAGACGATGTCTGAGAGACCGGGAGAATGGGTGTTGATAGAAGGGGCTGGAGACTGGGAATTGGAAGGCCTGGGATGTTATAAACACAGATATCTATATCAGCACCCCAAAGGTAAAGTGTGTCAAGTCACAATATCAAAATTAGACAAATGAGAGATTTTTCAGTTCGATAATTGTTTCAAAGAATGTGTACTGCCATTACTTGGCGTCTTCATAAACCTAGGGAGTCAAAAATGTGTTCCACTAGCTAGAATTTACTAATGTGAATCCAATATTCTAGATAGGTCGTGTCTGAAAAAATGTGACTTAACACACTTTACCACTGAGAGGCTGATATATAGATATAAGGTTGGTTTCACAAAACTTTGTTAGTACCGTTTAATTAACTGGAGCCACCACGATTCGTAGAAATTCCAAAACGAGTAATTCGATTTGTGAAACCGACCCATAATCTGATGAGTCGATTTCGAATGGCTGTTTTGGTTGGTTAACGGTTGACCGCTCGGTTCATAAATGACAACGTCAAACGAACTGCGCTTTCGAATTCTGTTCAAATTTTGGAGAAACATCTGATTTGAGACGTCACCAGAATGTCATTCGAATGCGGTTGGTTCAAAACTGACGGACCAATCTATGAACCAACCAAGAACCAGTCAATCGAAATCGCCTCTAGTTCACAAACCAAATAATTGAAGTTCACAGTTCAATATTTATATCATTTAAAATATTACCTCATTGTGTTTTCCCTATTTTTTAGTTTAATTCATCAAATGTTAATTTTTACTTAATCTTAGTATTGTTTTGTAAAATACCTAGTTGATTTATATTTATATTTTTACTTTATGTTCATTTTTATGATTTAATGTGATAATTTTGTTAATTATTGTTATTGTACAAAATATTCTTAAAAATGTAATAAATTTTTTGAAACAATCTAATCAATGCATTATTATTCAGTACCGCTACAAAAATTTACATATATTTAAATATATACAAAGATATCACCAGCATATGGCATGGACAAATCAGGAGATAAAAAGATATTGCCAGCATATATGTAAGGGAGATATTCATAGATGAATCTGTATGGCATATGCCATGGATATATTTTTGAAGATTATGGGATATTCCTGGCAGATGTTTCATGGTGACCTTGGATATTCCTGCTATCTGCCAGGCTTATGCCCTGGGAGATTTGGAATATGTTTGGAATATCTCAATATGCCAGCGGTATATTCATTGAATATGCATGGAATATTTCTGTGCCGTCTGGGAGGAGGGGCGACAGATCAAAACCGACCTTGCGAGCACCTTGACCTTAAGATCTATTGTGCATCCCGCGCTGTTTACCAGTCGGGCAGCAAAGTCTCGATGAACTTCACCACCTTTCTGGGGGCCACATCCATTACTTGTTCAGGCTTTAGGAACCAGGAGCCAAGATGCCGTAACCGTTTCTGGTGGACAGCTTCACACTCACATAGTAGGTGACTGGCTGTCTCGATGGCTTCCTGACAGAAGCGACATGTACTATCGGGCGCCTTTCCCATGTTTTTTAAGTGATACCTCACGGGACAGTGCCCAGTGAGAGCGCCCGTCAATTTCCTCAGTTCCAATTTGCTGAGTGAGAGGACTTTTTTGGTCCAGCTCGTCGAGTGAGAGAGAAGTAACTTAGCTTACCTTTGACCATTTTTCGTGCGTCAGGACATGAGCTTCCTCTTTTGTTCCCAGTCCTTAATAGCCATTGCTTGATGGCTGGCTGGGAAGCCACAAAACGGTTCAGGTCCAGTAAAGGGGGTTGTCCCTCCTTTCCTGGCCAGTTGGTCAGCCGCTTCATTGCCGTGAATCCCGGAGTGACCAGGCACCCAGATGAGGTTGACCTGGTTCTTTTCTCCGAGTAGGTTAAGTGACGTCTTGCATTCCCAGACCAGCTTTGACTTTACTTGTGGAGAGTCAAGCGCTAGCAGGGCTGCTTTGCTGTCAGATGCTATATATATTTCTTTTCTTTGGTAGTTGCGTTCGGCACAGAGCGCAACGCACTCCCTTATAGCAAGTGTCTCTGCCTGAAAAACCGAAGGACAGAGACCCATTGGTATGGCTAATTGGGTTGAGGGGCCGTAAACACCGGCTCCGACTCGTCCGTCTTCAGTTTTCGAGCCATCAGTATAAAATACCGTAGACCCTCTGGGGAAAACTAATTCTTTATTAGCCCTTTGGTCACGACTTGGGAGTGTCGTGGTGAAGTTTTTCCGAAACTCATGTCTCAAAGGAAGGTTGTCTGTGACCACATCCTGAAGCTCCTTACACTCATTTAGAATGCGAAGGTGCCCTGTGTAGTCTCCAGTTTTCAGCTCCCGCTCCCTTGCCACCCGCAGAGCCCATCTGGCCGCCTCGCTTTCCAGAAAAATCTCTAGAGGAGGCAGGTCCAGGATGACTTGCAGGGCAGCAGTTGGGCAGGAACGAGATGCGCCTGTTATGGACAGGCACGCTGTTCTTTGTGGTTTTCCTAGGGCTAGTTGACCCGAAACTAGTTTTGCTCTTGGCCACCAAACGAGAGATGCATAGCTCACGATTGGCCGGATAATGGATTTGTAAATCCAATTCGTTAGTTCAGGTTTTAACCCCCACGTACTTCCGACCATCCTCTGGCACGTGGAGAGAGCTCTCTGGCCCTTGCTGATCACAGCCTCAAGGTGAAGGCTCCAGGAGAGTTTTTGGTCGAAGATTACACCAAGATATTTGGTGTGGTTCGTTGGGATTAGGGTGGTCCCGTTCATCGTAATTTTTTTGAGAGAGAGTTTTTTCCTCCTGGTGAATGGCAATAATATCGTCTTTTTGGGATTTATATTGAGACCTTCTCGGATACACCACTCGTGAGTTAAGGTTAGGGCAGTTTGCATTCGATCACTAATTGTGTCGTCATGCTTACCCCGAACCATTATCACAAGGTCATCTGCATAGCCGCAGATCTCAAAACCCGCACTTGTAAGTGTTTTTAGAAGATCGTCAACGACCAGTGACCACAAGAGTGGCGATAAGCAGCCCCCTTGTGGGCACCCGTCTCCGGGCGTCGCAGTAACTGAAGCTGCGCCTAGTTGCATATTGATTATCCGGCTGCTCAGCGAAGCCATAATCCAAGCAACCGTTGCCGGTTCCACTCCTCTCTTAACCAACGGATGGAGTGGATGGACTGCCTTGGCGTATTCGAGAACGCGCCTTTTATGTCAATAAAAGCGCAGAGAACAACCTCTTTGTACTCCATGGCCTTTTCCAGTTTCCTGGTGAGGCCATCGAGAGCTGAAATCGTTGATTTCCCTGCTTGATATGCATACTGATCTTTGTGTAGAGGAAACTTAGAAAGTAGTCCCGCTCTAATATCTTGATCAATTATCTCCTCCATCGCTTTCAGGAGAAAGGAGGAGAGGCTGATGGGGCGGAATGATTTTGCATCAGTCCCTGGCCGTTTGCCAGCCTTGGGAATGAAGCTCACTCTCACGTCCCGCCAGCAGTCAGGGATGTATCCCTAGGTGAAGCTCCGTCGAAAGAGATCCACGAGGTCCGGGAGTATGACCTGCAGTCCCCTCTGAAGCAGTACCGGGTAGATGCCATCGCCACCTGGAGATTTGTATGGTTTGAAGGATTCGATTGCCCATCGAATCCTTTCTTTTGTGAAGAGAATCCACAGGTACCGCATCGCCAGCAGCCGCAGAGCTTTGAGCGCTCAGTGGTTTTTTCGTCCAAAACTTGACCTTTCCCAGTCTGTAGTTGACCATGTTCTCTAGCGCTTGTAGAGCGGCTAGGCTTCCATGGTCCAGCGAGAAGACGATCTCTCGGCAGTTTTTCCCTGTGTCCCCTACTTTCCACTGAGCGGTGTTCACACTAGGGTTTTGTTTGTCGATGAAGGTCCAAATTTCGTCGACGGTGTACTCCAAGCTATTTGGGAAATAGGCAGTGGCCACCGCCGCACCTGGGATGTTCTTTTCATCCCTGACTTGGACCCTCATGTGGGGGAGTTGCAGCTCCTCTTCTTTAGATTTCACCCAGTCGGCTGTAGCCTGATTATCACAGTTAATCACCATGAAGCCTGGGCAAAATACAACATTGTTGAAGGTGGGGACTATATTGTCCTCACACCCCAGTATAAAACGAGCCAGTCTTTTTTCCAGCTCGGTCATATCCTCTACCGCTAGGTTGCCCTCGGAATGATCGGCCGGAACAAGTCCAACCTTTACTCCCTTGAGCATCCCGCTGTAGGTGGATTTAGGCGGTCTGGTGACAGTTCGAGAGACTGACTTCTGCTGAGACCTGCTTGTGGAGGCAACTCGAGCGTCAGGCAGTCTCTGCGTGCCCTTTCCGCCTTTTTCTTGAGCTGTCGAGGGTCTCGATTGTTCCCGTTTGGGATCAGGTCGAGACCTCGACGGCCCAGGTTGTTGCGTCTTGATCTTCTTCTGCGCATTTCGGTCAGGGGTTGAGTCCTCAGACCTGACCCGCTTCACAGTAGGAGCAGGGTGTAGGGCCACCCGTTCTGCAATGGTTAGCTTGCAGAGTGTATACGCCTCTTCGTGCGTATGCCCGTTACTCACCAACCATTTGTATCTCTTCCTCTCAGCTTTCCTCAGACGTTGTCTGTTGGACTGCTCTTTAAGCTGAGCCCGCACAGATTCGTCCGAAGAAGTGCCTTCGAGGAGCCGATCTTCATCGGTTATAGCCCCCGCTAAGGAAGCTGTTGTAGATGAAGTTAGAACTGGGGGGTTTTGCACTTCAGGTGTGTTCTCGGTTTGGCCTTCATCAGCCTGAACCAGATTAATCTCCATGGGAATCTCAGTGATAGTGGTTACTGGCGATTCCCCTTGTGACTCTTCTTCTGTTTTTGTTTTGTCATCCATTCGAAGTTTCTTTGTCTACAGGAAATAGTTGGTCCACTGCATCAGAGCCTGTTGATGCAGCAAGGGTAATTAAACCTGGGGTCCCCCGGTACCATGAGTTCGCATACTAGCGACCAGCCCACCCGCTGGCCACGCAGCCCTCGGCGTATGCTATTCCACCAATGGCTTGGGGGGGATTGTTCGGAGCAAGCCATAAAGGCTACTCGGGCGGATCCCCACCGCGCCAAAGCACTCCCTGCAGAGACATGACCTAACAGGGAGGCTTGTGGATCAGTCTTAGTTTTCGCCACTCGTCTTGGACTTTATCGACATGGGTGACCCTGCAGGAACTGTGTTCCGTCGACATCGCCCCAAGATTCATTGTAGTTACTTAAGCCCTCACACCAACGTCAAGGTGCCGATCCCAGTGAGGGAAGGAACGTACTATGATATGGTGAAAAGATCATAACTATACCATCTATACTTTTCTTATATCTGCTCTCCAAAGTTGACAGATTTCTCAGAAAAATCGCAGAATTTTCTAAATATTTTCCAAAATAATAGAGATATCGGAATTGTAATTACATTTTCCTGATCTATGACTTCGAATTAATATAATATAAAAATTTCGTCAACATAGAAAAAAAAATAATTATTTTTCGGACTCTGAAAAATTTCGAAAAAATTATATCGAAAATGAAAATTATTCTAAATCCGAAAAAAAAATTTTTTTCATCCAATATTGACGAAAGTAGCAGATTCTATTGATTCGATGACGTAGATTAAGAATATGTAATTAGAATTTCCATAACCTCAATATTTCTTAATCTACGCCCCCGACTTAGTTCATAAAATTAATTTGGTCGATGAATTCGAAAATCGAATTTTTGACAATATTCTCATATGGAAAAATTTGCGATTTTCGGCCAAAATTTTTGTTTTAAATGATCAACCAAATTATGTCTATATCTTCATTCGAGGGCTTAGATTAAGAATATGCTATTAGTTTTTTTTTTTTAATTTTTTGTAGAAGTTATAGCGATTTGAATTTTCCGAAAAATAGACCTTTGCGGAAAACCTTGACAAATTAAAATATCCTTCGTAGAGAAAAAGTAAATACACCATTTCATTCTCGAAGGAACGTACTATGATATGAAGAAAAGATCATAAATATACCATCTATACTTTTCTTATATCTGCTCTCCAAAGTTGACCGATTTCTCCGAGAAATCGCGGAATTTTCTGAATATTTTCCATAATAATAGAGATATCCCAGTTGTAATTACATTTTCCTGATCTACGACCTCGAATTATTATAATATAATTATTTCGTTAACATAGAAAGATAAATAATTTTTTTTCGGACTCTGAAAAATTTCGAAAAAAGTATACCGAAAATGAAAATTATTCTAAATCCGAAAAAAAAAAATTTTTTCATCCTATATTGACGAAAGTATCAGAGTTCATTAATTCGATGACGTAGATTAAGGATATGTAATTAGAATTTCCATAACCACAATATTTCTATTAAGAAACTAATTCGAGGGCGTAGATTACTACGCCCTCGAATTAGTTTATAAAATTAATTTGGTCGATGAATTCGAAAATCGAATTTTTGACAATATTTTTTTTATATGGAAAAATTTTCGATTTTCGGCCAAAATTTTTTTTTTGAAATGATCAACCAAATTATGTCTATAGACATATAAGATATATCTTAACTTTTGACAATATTCTCATATGGAAAATTTTGCGATTTTCGGCCAAATTTTTTTTTTTAAATGATCAACCAAATAATGTCTATATCTTAATTCGAGGGCTTAGATGCAGAATATGCTATTAGTTTTATTTTTTCTATTTTTTGTAGAAGTTAAAGCGATTTGAATTTTCCGAAAAATGGACCTTTGCGGAAAACCTTAACAAATTAAAATATCCTTCGTAGGGAAAAAAAAAATACACCATTTCATTCTCGAAGAAACGTACTATGATATGAAGAAAAGATGATAACTATACCATCTATACTTTTCTTATATCTGCTCTCCAAAGTTGACCGATTTCTCCGAAAAATCGCGGAATTTTCTAAATATTTTCCAAAATAATAGATATATCCGAATTGTAAATACATTTTCCTGATCAACGAGCTCGAATAATTATAATATAATTATTTCGTTAACGTAGAAAGAAAAATAATATTTTTTCGGACTTGAAGAAATTTCGAAAAAGGTATACCGAAAATGAAAATTATTCTTAATCCGAAAAAAAATTGACGAAAGTATCAGAGTTTATTATTTCGATAACGTAGATTGAGAATATGTAATAAGAATTCCTATTACCTCAATATTTCTTAATCTACGCCCTCGAATTAGTTTATAAAATTAATTTGGTCGATGAATTCGAAAATCGAATTTTTGACAATATTTTTATATGGAAAAATTTGCGATTTTCGGCCAAAATTTTTTTTTGAAATGATCAACCAAATTATGTCTATATCTTAATTCGAGGGCGTGGATTAAAAATATGCTATTAGTTTTTTTTTAATTTTGTGTAGAAGTTATAGCGATTTGAATTTATCGCAAAATAGACCTTTGCGGAAAACGTTGACAAATCTAAAATATCCTTCGTAGAGACAAAGTGAATACACCATTTCATTCTCGAAGAAACTTTCTATGATATAGTGAAAAGATCATGACTATACCATCTATACTTTTTTTAAATCTGCTCTCCAAAATTGACCGATTTCTCCGAAAAATCGCGGAATTTTCTAAATATTTTCCAAAATAATAGAGATATCCGAATTGTAATTTTACATTTTCGTGATCTACGACCTCGAATTAATATAATATAATCATTTCGTTAACATAGAAAAAAAAATAATTATTTTTCGGACTCAGAAAAATTTCGAAAAATATATACCGAAAATGAAAATTATTCCAAGTCCGAAAAAAAAATTTTTTCATCCAATATTGACGAAAGTAGCAGATTTTATTAATTCGATGACGTAGATTAAGAATATGTAATTAGAATTTCCATAATCTCAATATTTCTTAATCTACGCCCCCGACTTAGTTCATAAAATATATTGGTCGATGAATTCGAAAATCGAATTTTTGACAATATTCTCATATGGAAAAATTTGCGATTTTCGGCCAAAATTTTTTTTTTAGATGATCAACCACATAATGTCTATATCTTAATTCGAGGGCTTAGATTAAGAATATGCTATTAGTTTTTTTTTATTTTTTGTGGAAGTTATAGCGATTTGAAATTTCCGAAAAATAGACTTTTGCGGAAAACCTTGACAAATTAAAATATCCTTCGTAGAGAAAAAGTAAATACACCATTTTATTCTCGAAGAAACGTACTATGATATGAAGAAAAAATCATAACTATACCATCTATACTTTTCTCATATCTGCTCTTCAAATTTGACCGATTTCTCCGAAAAATTGCGGAATTTTCTAAATATTTTCCACAATAATAGAGATATTCGAATTGTAATTACATTTTCCTGATCTACGACCTCGCATCAATATTATAAAATTATTTCGTTAACATAGAAAGAAAAATAATTTTTTTCGGACTTGAAAAAATTTCGAAAAAGGTATACCGAAAATGAAAATTATTCTAAATCCGAAAAAAAAATTTACGAAATTATCAGAGTTAATTATTTCGATGACGTAGATTAAAAATATGTTATTAGAATTTCCATAACCTCAATATTTCCCAATCAACGCCCCGAATTAGTTTATAAAATTAATTTGGTCGATGAATTCGAAAATCGAATTTTGACAATATTCTCATATGGAAAAATTTACGATTATCGGCCAAAATTTTTTTTTTAAATGATCAACCAAATAATGTCTATATCTTAATTCGAGGGCTTAGAATAAGAATATGCTATTAGTTTTTTTTTTTTGTAGAAGTTATAGCGATTTGAATTTTCCGAAAAAAAAGACCTCTGCGGAAAACCTTGACAAATTAAAATATCCTTCGTAGAGAAAAAGTAAATACACCATTTCATTCTCGAAGAAACGTACTATGATATGAAGAAAAGATCATACCTATACCATCTATACTTTTCTTATATCTGCTCTCCAAAGTTGACAGTTTTCTCCGAAAAATCTCGGAATTTTCTGAATATTTTCCAAAATAATAGAGATATCCGAATTGTAATTACATTTTCCTGATCTACGACCTCGAATCAACATAATTTAATTATTTCGTTAACATAGAAAGAAAAATAATTTTTTTTCGGACTTAAAAAATTTCGAAAAAGGTATACCGAAAATGAAAATTATTCTAAATCCGAAAAAAAAAATTTACGAAAGTATCAGAGTTTATTATTTCGATGACGTAGATTAAAAATATGTAATTCGAATTTCCATAACCTCAATATTTCTTAATCTACGCCCCCGAATTAGTTTATAAAATTAATTTGGTCGATGAATTCGAAAATCGAATTTTTGACGATATTCTCATATGGAAAAATTTGCGATTTTCGGCCAAACCTTTTTTTTTTATGATCAACCAAATAATGTCCTTGTCTTAATTCGAGGGCTTAGATTAAGAATATACTATTAGTTATTTTTTTTTTTTGTAGAAGTTATAGCGATTTGAATTTTCCGAAAAATAGACCTTTGCGGAAAACCTTGACAAATTAAAATATCCTTCGTAGAGAAAAAGTAAATACACCATTTCATTCTCGAAGAAACGTACTATGATATGAAGAAAAGATCATAACTATACCATCTATACTTTTCTTATATCTGCTCTCCAAAGTTGACCGATTTCTCCGAAAAATCGCGGAATTTTCTAAATATTTTCCAAAATAATAGAGATATCCCAGTTGTGATTACATTTTCGTGATCGACGACCTCGGATTAATATAATATAATTATTTCGTTAACATAGAAAGAAAAATAATTTTTTTTCGGACTCTGAAAAATTTCGAAAAAGGTATACCGAAAATGAAAATTATTCTAAATCCGAAAAAAAATTTTTTTTTTATCCTATATTGACGAAAGTATCAGAGTTTATTAATTCGATGACGTAGATTAAGAATATGTAATTCGAATTTCCATAACCTCAATATTTCTTAATCTACGCCCTCGAATTAGTTTATAAAATTAATTTGGTCGATGAATTCGAAAATCGAATTTTGGACAATATTTTCATTTGGAAAAATTTGCGATTTTCGGCCAGAATTTTTTTTTTTAAATGATCAACCAAATAATGTCTATATCTTAATTCGAGGGCGTAGATTAAAAATATGCTATTAGTTTTTTTTTTTAAAATTTTGTAGAAGTTATAGCGATTTGAATTTTCCGAAAAATAGACCTTTGCGGAAAACGTTGACAAATCTAAAATATCCTTCGTAGAGAAAAAGTAAATACACCATTTTAGTCTCGAAGAAACGTACTATGATATGGTGAAAAGATCATAACTATACCATCTATAATTTTCTTATATCTGCTCTCCAAAGTTGACCGATTTTTCCGGAAAATCGCGGAATTTTCTGAATATTTTCCAAAATAATAGAGATATCCGAATTGTAATTACATTTTCCTAATCTACGACCTCGAATTAATATAATATGATAATTTCGTTAATCTCAATATTTCTTAATCTACGCCCTCGAATTAGTTTATAAAATCAAATTGGTCGATGAATTCGAAAATCGAATTTTTGACAATATTTTCATATGGAAAAATTTGCGATTTTCGGCCAAAATTTTTTTTTAATGATCAACCAAATTATGTCTATATCTTAATTCGAGGGCGTAGATTAAGAAAATGCTTTTAGTTTTTTTTTTACTTTTTTGAAGAAGTTATAGCGATTTGAATTTTCCGAAAAATAGACCTTTGCGGAAAACGTTGACAAATCTAAAATATCCTTCGTAGGGAAAAAGTTAATACACCATTTTATTCTCGAAGAAACGTACTATGATATGGTGAAAAGATCATAACTATACCATCTATATTTTTATTATATCTGCTCTCCAAATTTGACCGATTTCTCCGAAAAATCGCGGAATTTTCTGAATATTTTCCAAAATAATAGATGTTGTGACTCCATCTAGCAGACACTAGAAATATCTAGTCTATTCTATGTTCTGAGAATTGAGTAATTTTAAAAAATATCAAAGAGAGCGAATGAAGTGTCAAAAAAAATCTGCAAGAGAAACCGTTTGTTTGTGCGTTTAGGTGAATAAAAGTTTGGAAAAATAAGTATTAGTGAGTTTAACGACGAACCGACCCAGCCAGAACCAACCGGTGTGTTGGTCTTCGGTGGGTTTTCACATTTTCTGGCGACCGTGACAGGACTCTGATTTTCACATCGCAATATAGTACGGACTTTGTGGATTTTTGTGTGAATCGTTTTGAAATGGCTGACACAATTGAAGTCAAGAGGAAAACACGCAAGGTGCTCAGGTGTAGTTCCACAAAATCGGCAGGTGAATTTGAAAATTCGCTGAAAACAATGCCGGTGCAACTCAACCAAGTGGCTGTGCTGTGGGAGTTATTCAAACGGAAATATGAGGAGATGCATGCAGTGGAATGTTCCGTCTATAATCATTTGTTGGAAGCGGACGCTGCAGAAGAGGAACTTCTCGCCGAGATGGACCAGAATGATGGTTACAGCAAAAGGTTCTAGGAGATGAAGTTTCAAGTGAAGAAGTTGTTGGATCAACCACCTACTTCGGTAAATGCTCGTTCGAGGGATGGAACTAGGGGTCAGTTAGAGGATTGCCCATCTGAAGGTAAACACAAGTTCCAACTACCTATCATACAATTTAAAATGTACGATGGTAATATCCGCGAGTGGCTCGGTTTTTGGTCACAATTCAGCAAGATTCACGAAGATGCAGAAATTAACGCTTGTGACAAAATCGAGTATTCAATTCAGGCTACCGTTGATAGCAGTCACGCGCGTAAAATTGTAGAAAGCTTTCCTTATATAGGCGAAAATTACGAAAAAATAATTGATTGTTTGAAGTCCAGATTCAGCCGGGAAGATTTGCAGATCGAAGTTTATGTGCGTGAATTGCTAAAATTGGTCCTCAACAACGCACTTTTACAGGGTAAATATGACCTAACTCAGTTATACGATCGGATAGAAACACAATTACGCGCCCTAGATACTCTCGGGATAACGAGTGATGAATACGCTGCTCTATTATTTCCTCTGATTGAGTCGTGTCTACCTCAAGACCTTCTGAGAATTTGGCAACGATCTACATTCAATACAAGCCAGGACATGCAAGTTTCAGAGTCAAATTCGAATTTGAATAATTCACAATATAATGAATCTTCTCTGGAAGTTCGTTTAAAAAACTTAATGCGTTTCTTGCGTACGGAAGTTGAAAATGAACTGCGAGTTGATTTGGCTAGCAAAGGATTCGGTTTAGCAGAGAATATGAGGAAACAAACGAATTCTGAGAAGAAAAATGTGCGGAGTTTGGAAACGAAAAAGACCGCAGCTGTACTTCTACATGGAGATGTCCAAAAATGTATTTTTTGTGTTGGAAGCCATGAAAGTAACTCTTGTTTTAAGGCGCAGAAAATGAGTTTAGATGCACGAAAACGTATTCTTTTAGAGAAAAAAGCATGCTTCAAATGTTTGAAAATCGGTCATGTATCACGTAGATGTAGAATGCGTTTGAAATGTATTGTTTGTGGATATTCGCATGTACCTCTCATGTGCCAAGACATTCCTCATAAGAATCAGAAAGAAAAACCACCAGATGAAAAAATTGAGCGGAAAAACGATCAAATCCTAACGAATCAAAATTGCAATACTTATGTCTTTCTTCAGACTCTACGAATGTCTTCAAAGGGGAACAGAGGTGTAAGATCCGTGAGAGGATTAATCGATTCAGGGTCTCAAAGGAGTTACATCCTAAGGTCCACAGCTGCTGCGCTCAATTTGAAACCGAAAAGGACGGAGAAAATTACCCACTGCCTTTTTGGAGGTACACAAGTTGACTACACTCACTTTTGCTATGACGTTACCATCAGCAGAGGCAACTATAGCCTCACATTCGAGGTTCTAGATCAACTGTGTATTTGTAACGATGTTTCGACAATATTTTATGGTCCTTGGATACAGGAACTGAAGCTAGCTGATATTGATGTCTCTGATGTAGGTGATTCAGGTCCGATAGAAATGTTAATTGGAGCAGATGTGGCTGGGTTATTCTACACTGGAAGGAGGCACAAGCTGAATAGTGGACTGGTGGCATATGAAACTCATTTTGGCTGGACAATAGAAGGCAAGGTACCAACTTCAAGTTCTTTCAGTATGCTGACGACAGTTTCAATGCTGTCAAACCCCACGATAACTGAACTTTGGCAGCTGGATATTTTGGGTATATCCGATGCGAAGGAGAGAAAGTCAAAAGAAGAAGCATTTGCAGCTGGGAAGATAATCGAGGAGACTATCAAGATTGGTGATAAAGTTGAGGAAATGAGAAGAATCTCAGTTGATCGAACCTCTCGTGGGTTTTCTCCTAGTTGTTTACTGAAATCGAAATGGTGGGAGTGCCCTGACTGGTTATATCGTCAGAAAAATGACTGGGCTGTTACGAAAAAGGTGATCGTCGATGAGGGAGGCATTCTTAGAAAAGAGAGAAAGACAGAGGAGGCATTGTTAGATATTGATAATGGAGAAACCTTCCGTGGTACAGATAATTTTTTCGGAAGTTTGGATTGGGAAAAAATAACGCAACAAGCGGCCATACAGAGAATTGAGTGGGGCTTCAACCCCCCTACGGCCTCTTGGTGGGGAGGATTTTTCGAGAGACTCATTGGCGTAGTGAAACGTTTACTCAGAAGGGTCTTGGGGTCTGCATGTCTCAATTATGAAGAGCTACTAACTATAATTTGCGATTGTGAGGCGACGGTTAACGCCAGACCCCTTACATACGTGTCGTGCGACTCAGAAGACGTATCGGTGTTGACTCCTGCCATGTTTTTAAGGGAGCAAGTAGAAACTTTTTTACCTGATTGTGACGTCATCGAAAGGCAGTGTTTATCGCGAAGCATCCGGAATAGACCAAAACTAACAGACGATTTGCGTAAAAGATTCCGGTTGGAGTAGCTAAGACAATTAAAATTACTTAGTGACAAAAGAACAAATACATCTATAAAGCTGGGTCAGGTGGTGCTCGTCGGGAACGACCACAGCAAACGGTTGGATTGGCCCCTCGGCCGTGTAGTAGAGGTGATCCGTGGTAAAGACAAACTCATAAGACTAGCTCGAGTAAAAACGTGCCGCGGTGAACTGTTTCGACCGGTGCAACGCCTTTATATTTTAGAATGCGACGGAGAAGCTTCTCCAACCCAGGAAGGAGGTGGAGTAGAAGCAGCGGAAGATGCTTCCAAGAATTCACCTGCAAACAACGAAGATCCAGGACAGTGCCATTCGGGTAGTGCGGGAGTGCCTGTAAGCAGAGTACCCGAAACCGATACGATAAGAATTTCGCGAAGTGGACGAAAAATAAAAGTTCCCCAAAGAATCTTAGAATAGGAATTGTATTATTGGATTATGTATTTGAATGCGAGAAATGATTTTTATTGTTTAAATTAATTTCTCGAGTGGGAGTATGTTGTGACTCCATCTAGCGGACACTAGAAATATCTAGTCTATTCTATGTTCTGAGAATTGAGTAATTTCAGAAAATATCAAAGGGAGCGAATGAAGTGTCAAAAAGAATCTGCAAGAGAAACCGTTTGCATGTGCGTTTAGGTGAATAAAAGTTTGGAAAAAATAAGTATTAGTGAGTTTAACGACGAACCGACCCAGCCAGAACCAACCGGTGTGTTGGTCTTCGGTGGGTTTTCACAATAGAGATATCCGAATTGTAATTATATTTTCCTGATCTACGACCTCGAATTTATATAATATGAAAATTTCGTTAACATAGAAAAAAAAATGATTTTTTTTCGGACTCAGAAAAATTTATAATGAAAATGAAAATTATTCCAAGTCCGAAAAAAATTTTTTTTTCATCCTATATTGACGAGAGTAGCAGATTTTATTGATTCGATGACGTAGATTAAGAATATGTAAATAGAATTTCCATTACCTCAATATTTCTTAATCTACGCCCTCGAATTAGTTTATAAAATTAATTTGGTCGATGAATTCGAAAATCGAATTTTTGACAATATTCTCATATGGAAAAATTTGCGATTTTCGGCCAAAATTTTTTTTTTAAATGATCAACCAAATTATGTCTATGTCTTAATTCGAGAATATGCTATTAGTTTTTTTTTTTAATTTTTTGTAGAAGTTATAGCGATTTGAATTTTCCGAAAAATAAACCTTTGCGGAAAACCTTGACAAATTAAAATATCCTTCGTGGAGAAAAAGTCAATACACCATTTTATTCTCGAAGAAACGTACTATGATATGGTGAAAAGATCATAACTATACCATCTATACTTTTCTTATATCTGCTATCCAAAGTTGACCGATTTTTCCGAAAAATCGCGGAATTTTCTGAATATTTTCCAAAATAATAGGGATATCCGAATTGTAATTACATTTTCGTGATCTACGACCTCGAATTAATATAATATGATAATTTCGTTAACATAAAGAAAACTAATTTTTTTTCGGACTCTGAAAAATTTCGAAAAAGGTATACCGAAAATGAAAATTATTCTAAATCCGAAAAAAAAAATTTTTTTCATCCTATGTTGACGAAAGTATCAGAGTTTATTAATTCGATGACGTAGATTAAGAATATGTAATTAGAATTTCCATGACCTCAATATTTCTTAATCTACGCCCTCGAATTAGTTTATAAAATTAATTTGGTCGATGAATTCGAAAATCGAATTTTTGACAATATTTTCATATGGAAAAATTTGCGATTTTCGGCCAAATTTTTTTTTTTGAAATGATCAATCAAATTATGTCTATATCTCAATTCGAGGGCGTAGATTAAAAATATGCTATTAGTTTTTTTTTTTATTTTTTGTAGAAGTTATAGCGATTTGATTTTTCCGAAAAATAAACCTTTGCGGAAAACGTTGACAAATCTAAACTATCCTTCGTAGAGAAAAAGTAAATAAACCATTTTATTCTCGAAGAAACGTACTATGATATGGTGAAAAGATCATAACTATACCATCTATACTTTTCTTATATCTGCTCTCCAAAGTTGACCGATTTCTCCGAAAAATCGCGGAATTTTCTAAATATTTTATGAAATAATTGAGATATCCGAATTGTAATTACATTTTCGTGATCTACGACCTCGAATCAATTTAACATGATTATTTCGTTAACATAGAAAGAAAAATAATTTTTTTTCCGACTTAAAAAAATTTCGAAAAAGGTATACCGAAAATGAAAATTATTCTATATCCGAAAAAAAATTTTTTTTCGTCCTATATTGACGAAAGTATCAGAGTTCATTGATTCGATGACGTAGATTAAGAATATGTAATTAGAATTTCCATAACCTCAATATTTCTTAATCTACGCCTTCGAATTAGTTTATGAAATTAATTTGGTCGATGAATTCGAAAATCGAATTTTTGACAATATTTTCATAAGGAAAAATTTGCGATTTTCGGCCAAAATTTTTTTTTTTGAATGATCAACCAAATAATGTCTATTTCTTGATTCGAGAGCGAAGATTAAAAATATGCTATCAGTTTTTTTTTTTAATTTTTTGTAGAAGTTATAGCGATTTGAATTTTCCGAAAAATAAACCTTCGCGGAAAACGTTGACAAATCTAAACTATCTTTCGTAGAGAAAAAGTAAATACACCATTTTATTCTCGAAGAAACGTACTATGATATGGTGAGAAGATCATAACTATACCATCTTAACTTTTCTTATATCTGCTCCCCAAAGTTGACCGATTTCTCCGAAAAATCGCGGAATTTTCTGAATATTTTAATAGAGATATCAGAATTGTAATCACATTTTTGTGATCTACGGCCTCGAATTGATATAATATAATCATTTGGTTAACATAGAAAGAAAAATAATTTTTTTTCGGACTCAGAAAAATTTCGAAAAATATATACCGAAAATGAAAATTATTCCAAGTCCGAAAAAAAATTTTTTTTCATCCTATATTGACGAAAGTAGCAGATTTTATTAATTCGATGACGTAGATTAAGAATATGTAATTAGAATTTCCATAACCTCAATATTTCTTAATCTACGCCCTCGAATTAGTTTATATAAGATGACGTTCAAGATGTCACTGCGTACCAATAATAACAAAGTTGAAACGACGTGTTCTAGATGTGTTAAAGAAGTGAAAAATATTGTAACCGGTACTAAATGCAGCAAATCCTATCACCCTAGCTGTATACTTAAAATTAGTGGAGTGTATGTCGGTCCAGAAGGGCAAATAGTTTGCTGTGAAGATCTAACCTCAAAAATAAAGTGTCAATGGAAAATGGGGACTCGTCTGAAATATGTTTTGTAGATACTCTCATGATAGATTCTGAGACATTGTTAGATGGTGACAATCACGCCAAAGAGGTGAGCTATCTCAATCGTATAATAAAGGAAAAATCAGTTTTGGTTGATGAGCTGCATGACAAAATAATTTTTTTGAAAAAATACATTACATTAATAGAAAAAGTCAATGAAAATCAACAATCGGCGCCATCTGTAGTCGTGAAGGAAAATATAAAATTCTCGGAAACAGACCATGAACATATTACAGAGAGCGCAAATTCATCTGCTGATGGGAATTCTAAAATACCGGCCACAAAGAATGAGGACATCAAACATTCTAAAAAGAAAACTGTGGAAAAGACGGAAAACTACCCCAAGCAAAAAGTCGTTAATATTGATAGTGGAGTTGAAAACGGGGGTATAAGATCACAAACTACAAACAAGAACAAGGAAATAAATAGACCGAAAAAAAGAATATTCGGAGTAACTGGTACGTGCGTTGACTCGGCAGGTTTCTCAGGAGTACCGAAACGAGTATGGCTATATGTTGGACATGTAGGCGAGAATGTTGAAGAATCTCATATTGAGAATCATCTCAAAGAAAAATTCCCGGGAAAACAATTTGTCATAGAGAAACTCCCGAGGCGAGCTACCGCGAATACGGTATCGTTCAAGATCGGTGCGGATTTGTCGTTATTAGATGATATTTATAAACCTCAAAACTGGCCATTGGGGGTGATCATTAGGCGGTATAGGTTTTTTCGGGAAACCAACAGTGGAAAGTGCTGATGGCGTCGTATTGATGGAAAAAAAGATGGAAAAGCTCAAAACTGATGCGATATTGAATTTGAACATTCAGTGTCTTAGCAACAAATCAGATCAAATGGAATATGTAACGAATACAGAAAACTATAAACTGCTATGCATAACAGAGCACTGGATGACCAATGACCAACTGAAAATTCTGAATATCAAAAATTATAAGATGGCAAGTGCATTCACACGTAAACGCTTTCGACATGGTGGCAGCTTTATACTAGTAAGAAATGATGTGGAGGCAACTGAAATTCCCGAAATAAACGAGATGTCAATAGAAAAGGAAATTGAAATGTTTTCAGTCTCAGAAAATTCCACAAATACCTGCTATATATGCATATATAGGCCCCCACTGGGCGATTTCAATTTGTTCATTGATAAACTTGAAGAAGCTCTCAACTACTTTTCATATCTATCGTATCGAAATATTATCATAGCGGGCGACTTCAACGTACGATTCTGCGAAATAACTAGAGATACGATAAGATTGCAAGAATTACTCATGTCATATGGTCTGCATATCATATTCGCAGAGGCATCTCGTATTACGCTGACATCTGCATATTGTATTGACAACATCTTTACGAACATAAACAGTACAATGTATGAAGCATCTACAATAAATCACCACTTATCGGATCATCTGGGACAGAAATTGGAAATTCCGGTCACTGAACCCCGGCAAAAAGAGAACATAAGACAATCCGCATTATGAATAAAGACAGTATCTACCTGTTTCGCAAAAGAATAGGGAAGGTTGATTGGGGCTGTGTGAGAGAGGTCTCTGCTCGTGGCCAGTTCGAAACTTTCCACGAAACTATGTTGGATTTATTCCGCCAGTGCTTTCCCATGAAGAAAATTGTGAAGAATCAGAATAATCAGAGCAAAAAAATTTGGGAGAAACCTGAAGTCATCGTTCTCCAGAATGAAGTGGATGCCGCCCATACGATATTTCAAGTCAGAAGGGATGAAGCTTCATTCAACCTCTACAAGGAAATGAAACTCAAGCTGAAAGATCTAATAAACAAGACCATCAAAAATAGAGATGTGAAATTCCTGAACGAAGCTGACAACAAGAACCGGGCTATATGGGAGGTAATAAACTCTAGAATAAAAAATAGAACAAGTAAGCCAAACAAGGTTGGCTTATCCGAGGAAGAGTTCAACATTTACTTCACCACTATTGCAGAGAGAATGAATACACAGAACACAGACCCAGGAAGGTGTGAGACTCTCTTGAATAACAAGAATATAAATGCTGTTGGAACTTTCTTTCTGATGCCAACAACCAAAGATGAGGTGAGAAGGACGGTTTTAGAGTTGAAAAATAAAACCTCGAAAGATATTTATGGCTTTTCGGTAGGATTGCTGAAGGAGACTATTGATTGTCTGGTAGATCCGCTCACACATCTGGTGAATACTTGCTTCGAACAAGGGTATTTTCCAGATGAGCTGAAATTGGCAAGGGTCATACCTGTGCATAAGAAGGGAGACAAAAGTCTTTACCAAAATTATAGGCCCGTATCTGTTTTGCCAGCCATTTCAAAGGTCTTGGAATCCCTGATCAAGACGAGACTGCTCTCTTTTTTTGAAAAGAATTCATTGCTTTCATGCCGGCAACACGGCTTCAGGAAAGGGAGATCTACGATAACAGCCCTGGTCCAGATAGTGGAATTCATAATGGAGGCGCTGGACAGCACAGATGAGGCAGTGCTGGCTTGCATGGACTTGAGTAAGGCCTTTGATTGCGTGGACCACGAAAAGCTACTGTCCAAGTTGGAATACGTTGGGGTCCGAGGGCCACCACTAGATCTGATGAAATGCTACTTGCAAAATCGCTACCAGATGGTAGATCTTGATGGAAAGATATCTTCCAAAAGTAAAATTACCCATGGAGTACCTCAGGGATCGGTGCTTGGACCAATTTTATTTGCGACTTACATCGATTACTTGGTACACAATGTTGTGGCAGGTGACGAAATTCTTTTTGCGGATGATGTAACGTTTCTGAATAGAGCTGAAGACAGAATACTTCTCTAAGAAAAATAAAAAAAAATCCATTGAGGACGCTGTTGAATGGTTCAATAATAATAACTTGAGTGTCAATGCTGATAAAACGCAGGAACTGGTTATCACCAACAGATGGAATAATGGAGAAAGCTTTTCACTGCTTGGGTTACAAATCAGCGGAAACCTAGGTTGGGAACAACACGTAAATGTACTGTCTGGAAAACTTTCGCCAGCGCTGTTCACGATAAGAAATATAAAGAACTTTTTAACAGAAAAGGAAGCACTGATTGTGTATCATGCACAATTTCACGTGAGAACGACCTATGGCATCATCCTTTGGGGAGCATCCTCAGAAGCAGGAAGAATTTTCCTGAAGCAGAAGCAAGCTGTCAGAGTGGTGGCGGCGGTAGAAAGGACGACCAGCTGCAGACCACTTTTCATCAAATATGGAATACTCACAGTCCCATGCTGTTACATCATGGAGTGCCTCCTATATGTACATAGGAACAGAAACAGATTCCAGAGACACCTGAGCATTCACGGTCACGATACACGTTTCAAGAACAAATATGTGCCTCCATTACATCGACTGGAGAAAACACGAAACATGCACATATACAACAGTCTGAAACTTTATAACAACTCACCGGATAGCCTGACATCGCTACCTTTCAATAGCTTCAAAAAAAGAATAAAAAGTATACTCAACGAATTTGCATTCTACTCCATGGAAGAGTTCCTGTCGCATGTTCGTCGATGATTGTGTAGTCCTGTGCCTATAAATTTTTATATATACATATATGTGTAAAAGTACATACCTATATATTATTGATTATTGACAACGTCTGTAAATTTTGAGATTATTATTATTATTATTATTATTATTATAAAATTAATTTGGTCGATGAATTCGAAAATCGAATTTTTGACAATATTTTCATATGGAAAATTTTGCGATTTTCGGCCAAAATTTTTTTTTTGAAATGATCAACCAAATTATGTCTATGTCTTAATTCGAGTGCTTAGATTGAGAATATGCTATTAGTTTTTTTTTTTTAATTTTTCTCAGGAGTTATTGCGATTTGAATTTTCCGAAAAATAGACCTTTGCGGAAAACCTTGACAAATTAAAATATCCTTCGTGGAGAAAAAGTAAATACACCATTTTATTCTCGAAGAAACGTACTATGATATGGTGAAAAGATCATAACTATTCCATCTATACTTTTCTTATATCTGCTCTCCAAAGTTGACCGATTTTTCCGAAAAATCGCGGAATTTTCTGAATATTTTCCAAAATAATAAGGATATCCGAATTGTAATTACATTTTCGTGATCTACGACCTCGAATTAATATAATATGATAATTTCGTTAACATAGAAAGAAAACTAATTTTTTTTCGGACTCCGAAAAATTTCGAAAAAGGTATACCGAAAATGAAAATTATTCTAAATCCGGAAAAAAAAATTTTTTTCATCCTATATTGACGAAAGTATCAGAGTTTATTAATTCGATGACGTAGATTAAGAATATGTAATTAGAATTTCCATAACCTCAATATTTCTTAATCTACGCCCTCGAATAAGTTTATAAAATTAATTTGGTCGATGAATTCGAAAATTGAATTTTTGACAATATTTTCATATGGAAAAATTTGCGATTTTCGACCAAAATTTTTTTTTTTAAATGATCAACCAAATTATGTCTATATCTTAATTCGAGGGCGTAGATTAAAAATATGCTATAATTTTTTTTTTAATTTTTTGTAGAAGTTATAGCGATTTGATTTTTCCGTAAAATAGACCTTTGCGGAAAACGTTGACAAATCTAAAATATCCTTCGTAGAGAAAAAGTAAATACACCATTTTATTCTCGAAGAAACGTACTATGATATGGTGGAAAGATCATAACTATACCATCTATACTTTTCTTATATCTGCTCTCCAAATTTGACTTTCTTTTCCGAAAAATCGCGGAATTTTCTGAATATTTTATGAAATAATAGAGATATTCGAATTGTAATTACATTTTCGTGATCTACGACCTCGAATCAATATAATATAATTATTTCGTTAACATAGAAAGAAAAATAATTTTTTTTCCGACTTAAAAAATTCGAAAAAGGTATACCGAAAATGAAAATTATTCTAAATCCGAAAAAAAATTTTTTTTCATCCTATATTGACGAAAGTATCAGAGTTCATTGATTCGATGACGTAGATTAAGAATATGTAATTAGAATTTCCATAACCTCAATATTTCTTTAACTACGCCCTCGAATTAGTTTATAAAATTAATTTGGTCGATGAATTCGAAAATCGAATTTTCGACAATATTTTATAAGGAAAAATTTGCGATTTTCGGCTGAAATTTTTTTTTAAATGATCAACCAAATAATGTCTATTTCTTAATTCGATAGCGAAGATTAAAAATATGCTTTTAGTTTTTTTTTTAATTTTTTGTAGAAGTTATAGCGATTTGAATTTTCCGAAAAATAGACCTATGCGGAAAACGATGACAAATCTAAAATATCCTTCGTAGAGAAAAATAAAATACACCATTTTATTCTCGAAGAAACGTACTATGATATGGTGGAAAGATCATAGCTATACCATCTATACTTTTCTTATATCTGCTCTCCAAAGTTGACCGACCTGTCCGAAAAATCGCGGAATTTTCTAAATATTTTATAAAATGATAGAGATATCCGAATTGTAATTACATTTTCGTGATCTACGACCTCGAATCAATATAATATAATCATTTCGTTAACAAAGAAAGAAAAATAATTTATTTTCCGACTTGAAAAATTTCGAAAAAAGTATACCGAAACTGAAAATTATTCTAAATCCGAAAAAAAAATTTTTTTTCATCCTTTATTGACGAAAATATCAGAGTTCATTAATTCGATGACGTAGATTAAGAATATGTAATTAGAATTTCCATAACCTCAATATTTCTTAATCTACGCCCTCGAATTAGTTTATAAAATTAATTTGGTCGTTGAATTCGAAAATCGAATTTTTGACAATATTTTCATATGGAAAAATTTGCGATTTTCGGCCAAAATTATTTTTTTGAAATGATCAACCAAATTATGTCTATATCTTAATTCGAGGGCGTAGATTAAGAATATGCTATTAGTTTTTTTTTTATTTTTTGTAGAAGTTATAGCGATTTGATTTTCCCGAAAAATAGATCTTTGCGGAAAACGTTGACAAATCTTAAATATCCTTGGTAGAGAAAAAGTAAATTTACCATTTCATTCTCGAAGAAACGTACCATAATATGGTGAAGAGATCATAACTATACCATCCATACTTTTCTTATATCTGCTCCCCAAATTTGACCGATTTCTCCGAAAAATTGCGGAATTTTCTAAATATTTTCCAAAATAATAGAGATATCCGAATTGTAATTACATTTTCCTGATCTAAGACCTCGAATTAAAATTATATGATAATTTCATTAACATAGAAAGAAAACTAATTTTTTTTCAGACTCTGAAAACTCAATATTTCTTAAACTACGCCCTCGAATTAGTTTATAAAATTAATTTGGTCGATGAATTCGAAAATCGAATTTTCGACAATATTTTATAAGGAAAAATTGGCGATTTTCGGCCGAAATTTTTTTTGTAAATGATCAACCAAATAATTTCCATTTCTTTATTCGAGAGGGAAGATTAAAAATATGCTATTAGTTTTTTTTTTAATTTTCTGTAGAAGTTATAGCGATTTGAATTTTCCGAAAAATAGACCTTTGCGGAAAACGTTGACTAATCTAACATATCCTTCGTAGAGAAAAAGTAAATACACCATTTTATTCTCGAAGAAACGTACTATGATATGTTGAAATGATCATAACTATACCATCTATACTTTTCTTATATCTGCTCTCCAAAGTTGACCGACTTTTCCGAAAAATCGCGGAATTTTCTAAATATTTTATAAAACAATAGAGATATCCGAATTGTTATTACATTTTCGTGATCTACGACCTCGAATAATTATAATATGATAATTTCGTTAACATAGGAAGAAAAATAATTTTTTTTCCGACTTAAAAAATTTCGAAAAAAGTATACCGAAACTGAAAATTATTCTAAATCCGAAAAAAAAATTTTTTTTCATCCTATATTGACGAAAGTATCAGAGTTCATTAATTCGATGACGTAGATTAAGAATATGTAATTAGAATTTCCATAACCTCAATATTTCTTAATCTACGCCCTCGAATTAGTTTATAAAATTAATTTGGTCGATGAATTCGAAAATCGAATTTTTGACAATATTTTCATATGGATAAAATTTTTTTTTAAATGATCAACCAAATTATGTCTATATCTCAATTCGAGGGCGTAGATTAAAAATATGCTATTAGTTTTTTTTTTACTTTTTGTAGAAGTTATAGCGATTTGATTTTTCCGAAAAATAGACCTTTGCGGAAAACGTTGACAAATCTAAAATATCCTTCGTAGAGAAAAAGTAAATACACCATTTCATTCTCGAAGAAACGTACTATGATATGGTGGAAAGACCATAACTATACCATCTATACTTTTCTTATATCTGCTCTCCAAAGTTGACCGATTTTTTTGGAAAAATCGCGGAATTTTCTGAATATTTTCCAAAATAATAGAGATATCCGAATTGTTATTACATTTTCGTGATCTACGACCTCGAATTAATATAATATAATTATTTCGTTAACATAGAAAGAAAAATAATTTTTTTTCGGACTCTGAAAAATTTCGAAAAAGGTATACCGAAAATGAAAATTATTCTAAATCCGAAAAAAAAAAAATTTTCATCCTATATTGACGAAAGTATCAGAGTTTATTAATTTGATGACGTAGATTATGAATAATTAATTAGAATTTCCATAACCTCAATATTTCTTAATCTACGCCCTGGAATTAATTTATAAAATTAATTTGGTCTAATTTTTGACAATATTTTCATATGGAAAAACTTGCGATATTCGGCCAAAATTTTTCTTTTGAAATGATCAACCAAATTTTGTCTATATCTTAATTCGAGGGCGTAGATTAAACATATGCTATTAGTTTATTTTTTATTTTTTGTAAAAGTTATAGCGATTTGATTTTTCCGAAAAATAGACCTTTGCGGAAAACGTTGACAAATCTGAAATACATACAAGTCATTGACAGAAAATATTGCTACGTATATGTGTATGATACTATTGGATACATTGCCAAGGTAATTTTTTTTAAGACAAGTATTACTACTTAAGAAAATTGATTTTTTCATTGTTAAATGCTAGCCACATCAAGTACAAAAATAATTTGTGTTTTTTATTTACCTAACTTTTCTTGATATATATCTTCTACAAGTCCATGTACTTTGAACTGCATGAAGGTATCTAAATATTTGAAAACTTGCAATTTCTGTTTTTGTTTATTAAAGAATATACTTCACTATTTCAACAAGCTTTGAATTCTTTGTAAGCAAGGCAATTAGTTGTTCAAAAAACCCTTCAATATATTTCTCTGTTGGTGGTACAAAACTGCGTTTTTCACTATAAAGAATTAATGTTGTCAAAACCATCACAATATTCGTTATAGTGAC
This sequence comes from Hippodamia convergens, assembly GCA_038502775.1. NCBI lineage: Eukaryota > Metazoa > Arthropoda > Insecta > Coleoptera > Coccinellidae > Hippodamia > Hippodamia convergens. The sequence goes on along the minus strand of CM076607.1, from coordinate 60,369,957 downwards.
AACTATTAGTAGATCTAAAAGAATAATGAAATTTGGACAAGGAAAGAATATATAGAAATTTTTTGCAGACTAGTCAAGGTCGATCATCTCAAATCAAATTGGAAACTTCTCACGAATAGTACTTAGATCATTTATATTATAATTATAATCTTTGTCAGCAATACTACACGAGTTAACGTTTGGCTAGAAGTAGGCCCTTTGCAAATGTTCCCTTCTCAAGTCTCGAAGTGGTAAAAAAACTATCAAGTATATTCTGCGATTTGAAAATGAACAGTTATCTCACTGATAACCTTTTTGAAAGTGAAACAAAAATTGGCTCTGAGATCTATTGTGAATATAAAAACAGGCAGTTGTGTGGGGGTAGTTTCGTACCACCAACATACATACTTCAACACGACTATATTTTTAGTTACCCTAAGTTTGTGATCCAGCTTGAATAAATATTTGAGCCATCCATATACAAATAAAAGTGTGAGAACTAGGCAACACAAAATACATTTTTTATATCATTGAAGGATTTGAAGAACAAAATATTTAATAAGAGACATGAGGTTGTGAGAGCTATTTTTTAGACATATTACCATCAATAGAAGTTTGTAATTAACTGTACAAATACCATAGTGTGATCCACAGATTATTCCTTTATTCATTTTCATTGGGTCCCTATGAAGATTTCACATTTGGTGATACTTGCTAATAAATCTGACAACATATTTGATAATCCTCCAATAATTTTTTTTCTGAAAAGTCTTTGATTGATTGTTGAAAAATATAGGATAGCTGGTTGGAATTGCAAGATTTCATGTTTGTTGGTCAGGTAGTTTTCAAATACCAAATTGCCAAATATTTGGCAATCTTCAAATCATTTTGTGCAGAAGTGTTGAATCTTGGAAAATATTCGGAATTTCCGAAAGTGATGCTGGATTCGATTCGTTGGCCCAAATTATACCCTGATCATTGGCAGGAGAAGGTAGTGGGTTTACGCGCGCGATGTTGATTGGTCCATCGCTCCCAGTTCGTATTGGCTTGATTTTGGTCTTTTCCAACACCGGTAACCATACGCTATGTACCAAAAGAGTTTCTTCCCTTCTGTTCATGTTGTTCTTATGTTTATATATCTCAATGGCTTCCATGTTCATCCTAGGATAGAAACTTTGGATGTTCGAAATAGCCTCTGCCCTTGAGAAAACAATATTGTGTCCATCTCTTAGAGCATGTTCCGCTAGTGCGGATTTTTCTGTCGACCCACTCTCACAACCCGGTATTTACAGGATACCTTGTGACTGCGGAAAAGTCTACATTGGTACAACGAAGCGAAGTATCAATACGAGAATCAAGGAGCATGAATGATGCTGTCGACTCAATCAGACAGAAAAATCCGCACTATCGGAACATGTTCTAACAGATGGACACAATATTGTTTTCTCAAAGGCAGAGGATATTTCGAACATCAAAAGTTTCTAACCTAGGAAGAACATGAAAGCCATTGAGATATATAAACATAAGAACAACATGAACAGAAGGGAAGAAACTCCTTTATTGGTACATAGCGCATGATTGCCTGTGTTGGAAAAGACCAAAATCAAGCCAATGCGAAGTGGGAAAGATGGACCAGTAAACATCGCGTGCGTAAACCCACCACCTCCTCCCGCCAATGATCAGGGTATAAGTTGGGCCAACGGATCTAATCCAGCATCACTTTCGGAAATTCAGCGGTCGAGTTACAACCTCAGACCAAGAATCCTCTGAAGATGCCTATCGCAGTTGTGTTCGAAACGTTAGGTGAAATAATTCCTAATAGACCACGGCCAATAAGCCCGGAAGACTCTCTTAATTTCAATATAGGATACAGCTGAAGGTAGCATAAGGTTTGCAGGTTTTGAGCTTCTCGACAACAAAACAACCAACAAAGCGATAGTTTGGAATTCGAATGAACTGAAACAGTAAAGCGGAAACTGAGGAAGGTCCATTTATTGTTTTTAAATGGTTTTTCAAACGGTTATAATTTGAAAGGAAGGCTTACTATTCGTTGCTGATTCAGTCTCCACAATAAGGATGTTGACAAATGTTACAAATTCATGGGGCTTTTCATATTGAAGACAGTTTGTTAAATCCTGAAAATATTTTAATAATTTTATTACTCATATTTAATTGAAACAAATTGGTTCGAATTTATTATTACCGGATATCATGTGATGCGCTTGTAACGTCCGCTCATGGTTAGATAGAACAGTAGGTACACTCAATACGGTGTACTGGATCTCGCCTTTTCAATACTTTCTTGAATACTGTGAGAGTATCTGTTTGGTATATATAAACTATATTGAATAAAATAATATTATTACTATTATTTCGTTTGAAATATTTCAGCGGGGTTGTGGGATTTTTTGATATCAAATTATTGAATCGTAATTAATAGTAATAATTTTTTCCATCAAAAATCAAACTGTAACAAGACATATTATAATAACTCATAAATTCTTCAACTGATTAAATGTATTCTTGATCAATACAGGATGTTCCACAAGCTCTATTATAAACTTTGACAGAAGCTAGGTGTACTTCTTTTGGACATTTTTGTTCCTATGAACATAGGTCCAATTCGTTTTCGTTTCGGAGTTACAAGCATATGTGATGGTGCACCACCAGATAGAGGGAGACAAGTAGAGTCAGATTGCTGAATGAACATTTCCCTAGTAAATAGATAAGTCAAGGAAGGCCAATACAATGGCCACCTCATTCGCCTGATATGCATCCCTTAGATTTTTATTCATGGGGACATTTGGAGCAGCTTGTTTATCATGTTGCAATTCAATCTCATCAATAATCATGGGCGCCTGCAGGGGGGGGGGCGTGGCCCTCGAAATTCAAATGATAATTTGGATTAGTGACTTTTGTATTGTATCTTCGCAGTTGGTGGTCACACCATATGTCAATACGAAATTTGACAGATCACGGAATTAGAATTGATTTGATTCGAAACTTGATTCGATCGGAGGTCAGTAGTGACAACCATAAAACGAAAAATATAACTGAAAACAATGAGTTTCTTTACAGCACTACTTTTAGTACTGTAATGAACTCATTACGATACTGAAATAGAGAAAAGCATATTATGGAAGAGGAATAACTTTCATAACTTAGTGTTCCATTACCTCTAAGGGTAGCTGGTGTCTTTTTTGGTTCTCCGGCGCTTCTAATGCGTTTCTGATCGCTTTAAATATTTGGTCGATCATTGGTTAGCCGCTGGATGTCAGCATGTTTCAAATTAGCTGATTCGATGTTTGGCTGATTGTTTGTTCGTTGAATTTGTTTTATTGAATTGCATTCATCTCGACGGATCAGCATCAATCACAACAAACCCGATATTTTGCTTTGAAAAAATTGTTGAATACATGGACGCTGCTATAGGTACCCACCGATGTTAATGTGCTTGAAGCGTTTTTAGGAAGTTGACCTAATATCATGCTCTAGCGTTTGAAACGAAGACGATTTATTATGGTCTGAAATGTGTCCAGTGGCTCAGAGTTTAATTCCTAGCTCTCTATATGAAAAAATACATTTTTTTAGAAGTTTTAATACATTTTTTTAGAAGTTTTATTTTTGTAGAGTCAGTAGCGTAACGAATTTCGACCGGGCCCCCCCGCAGAATTAGTTTTCGGGCACCGTCATACGGGCATGCGTATTTATTGAAAAAAAAACTTTATTTAATAAAAGTATGTGGTTTAGGTGTAACACCACCAAAATAACCCTGAAATATTACTTGAAGTAAGACTTTCTATATTTTATTTATTCAAATATTATTCAAAATTTGCAGTGAATAATATACATAATTGCATCTTTATTTCAAATATAGTTATCAATCCTAAAAAATACTGTGTTACTCGATGTAAATGGGTGAATAACTTGAGTGGTTGAATCTCCCTTGTCATCTTGATTTATTTGTTGCAATAGTATATTCTAAAACAAGTTGCAGAATCAGCTCCTATTACAACACGAATGTGAAGTTCGATAGCATGAGTGTTGGAATTGCCTTCTGCCACGAGTTTTAGACGATATTTTCTCTTTCAGTCAAGTTTTGTGAAATACTCTCGATTTTCAAATAAAAATTGAGATAAGTGACTTTTGTCATAGCCTCCTAAAGTACAAGCCAGGAACAAGGAAATTCGGCAACGTCGCGCGTAGGCCTACCAGAGACCCACGAAACTCTTGATGCGTGGTGAAGAATAGATTTTCAGTAGGGCGAGTTTTGTTGATAGTGTAGGTACGTGTGTTTGAATTTTGTTGATAAATCGTAGTGTTTCAGTGAATAAAAGGCTGGAAATAAGTGAACTTTATGGGAACTGAAAAACTGTTTTTTAGTGAAGGTTTCGACTGATTTTCTTTACTAACTTGAGATCATGTACTGGATAGGTTGGAGGTTAGGTTAGAATTTCAATTGCGATGAAAATAGTTCCGATAATCATAGGAAATTAATTTCGAAAGTTTGTCCATTTTAGATTTATATTAATTGCAAAATAGCGACATGGATAACTCCGCCAAAATTTATGTTTCAGAACATGCTGCTCCTTCGAGCAGAATTCAGCAGTTAAGGTACGAATGCGAAATTAATTTTAAATTCACTTCTTTCGGTTTTTGCAAATTCACTCCTAAACAATCTCGTAAATAATAAGAATAATATGATTAATGTCGAGCAAACGGAGAAAACACTTGGGAGATAGGAAAAAGTTTGTATTACCCAAAGATAGAAACTCACCTTCCTTAGAATGAAATCGTCCAACTTTTCATGAAAATATGCATATCCGTTGAGATTGCATATCAATTTTTTGTTTACATGGACTTGTAGAAGATATATATCAAGAAAAGTTGGGTAAATAAAAAAACACAAATTATTTTTGTACTTTATGTGGCTAGCATTTTACAATGAAAAAATCAATTTTCTCAAGTAGTAATACTTGTCTTTAAAAAAATTACCTTGGCAATGTATCCAATAGTATCATACACATATACGTAGCAATATTTTCTGTCAATGACTTGTATGTATGTACACTCTACTGGCCTAGTTTTCAAATATCTATTCAAGCTGGATCAGAAACTCAAGACAACTGTAAAAATATAGTTGTGTTAAAGTATGTAGGTATATTGTTAGTATGAAAATCCCCCCACTCGACTGCCTGCTTTCAAATCAAAAAAAGATCTCAAAGCCAACTTTTGTTTCACTTTCAAAAAGGTTACCAGTGTGGGAACCGTTCACCTGAAAAATAATACGATTTGACATTTCGATTGAAAAATATTCTGATCATCTAACATAAACTCCACCTATTAGTTTCCTAAAATGACCAACCGAGAATTTTTTCTACTAATCGAATGCATGCATGAATATATACAAACAATGGGTAACACCATGGTTTTCATTCAAATAATTACATACTTTCATTGTTTGTAATATGTCTAATACAGAGTTGTCAATACCTCATGCCTTTCATGATTCAGCTTCAATGAATATATATATATATATATATATATATATATATATATATATTGTCAGAATGACAATTCTCGTAATATGTCTTTAGTTTTTGCTCTTGAAAAATATTCTGTTTTCTTGTGTTATAACATGTTTGGTTTATCTATGGGAGATGATTGCCTTTCATTGGGGTCCCGTAGCGGTCTTCAAACATCTGAAGTGCCAAAAAATCATCACCTGGAAGGTCGTATCTGGTTTGAAAAAACCCTCACGACCAGAGAGCAACAATTTGTGGATTTTGAATTTGAATATCGAAGGAATTTCGAAAGGAAAGTGTGATTACGTCTCCAAATTAGCTGATGAACATGGTATCAAAGAGATTCTTCTGCAAGAAACCCACACGGCAACAGAAAAAAAATCCTCGTGAAAGAGGACAGTTGAAAGGTTATCTATTAATTGATTTTTTACAAGTTTAGCTTGTTATGTTGAAAAATTATCAGTTTCGTAACATTCAACAGATTCGGAAAGGGGAAATTGATGGAGTTTTTTTCATTTCTATCAAATTTTGTGACATTTCTGTCATAAATATTTATAAACCTCCGAACATTATTTGGCCAAGAAATCTTAATGTTGATGTTTTTTAAAGTAGCAAATGCATTACCAAAATGCATTCGATTTATTCTGAATAATCGGTTTCTTTTCTGCTTTTGTCCTTTTTCATTTCAGGTTAAGAATGACGAGTCGTTTTGGGAAGAATCTGTGCATCCCAGCCCATCGACGGATAACATGAAGATGATCACACTGATGTCTTTCAAGATTTTCCTGATATTTGATATTTTATGTTATTTTGTTTACGGATAGGCAGGTTTTTTCGGCTGAGGTTTTTTCCCCTGGCTGTATAGTATCGTATGATAGTAGTGTTGATAGTATCGTATGATTCTATAGTATCATACAAAGAATGTTATGAAACCCCGTTCTTTTTTTACCTCAGCTTAGGTACTTTTTGTTTCAACATTTAATGTATTATTTTAGCTCTCCTTTTCATAAGAATATATATATATATATATATATATATATATATATATATATATATATATATAGTTATAAAGGGTCATTTTCACCTCCAAAACAGAAACTCGTTTTACGCTCTGACCTCATATATAACGCTGTCACCTCCGATTTCGGAGGTGACAACGTATCGCCTTGTTTTTTAGCTTGTTGGAATCAGGATGACTCAAGGATCAACATATCAAAAAATCGTTTTGAGGTCACAAGGCACCCTGTTTATGTACTGAACAATCTTTTAGTTCGGGTATATATCACGGGCGCTAGTGTGCTGCGCCATATATGGATGAATAACTCTGAGAGACTCGAAAGACGTATCCTCCTCCGTGAATGGCAACAATGTGTATTGGTACACCCTCAGAGCAGATGTCAACAGGTGGCATATCTCAAAGGTTAATTTATCGCTTTTTCAAGTGAATGGTGTGATGCATTAGGAAGACAAGCGTTAACTTCGTCCTATGAGGGAATTCATATATGCTTGTTTTCCATCGTCCAACGTATTCATTTTGTACCATCCACGCATAACTGAAAGAGAATGAAAGCTTTTTACGTATCTATACGGCGAATATAGCTTGTCCCCAATATAGATGTAAAATATGAACATTTGTTTGATGAAATCTAAATTATTAAATTAGATACAATCCTTTTCTCAAATCAATCTGAATACAAACGGTGTCTTCAAATGTAACGCTTTGTATTGACAGGTAATAGACCTCATCAACATGAAAACATTTTGAATATTCACTCCTCCCAATTTATTTGAACCAGAGTTACCCGCAAATGTGAGAAATGCCAACTCCAAATCTGACTTGAACATATTGAAACTTCTTCTATATTGATTATGTTCGAACATCAGTTTTGAAATATGCTGCAGATTTATTCCAATAGTGACCTGTTGATATGATTCAAATTGATCGAATTCCATGATGAATTCAATTTGATCGAACAATGATCATTACGACCAATTCATGAAAACAATTTAGACGAGTTTTATGGCTGGATGTGTGAATTTTTGTTTAACAAAGAAATTTTTCTGTCTCTACTTTGGAATTAACTATTTCTCTCAGAAAAAATCGCCAGATAGAAGTTGCAGAATAATTCTACATGTTTACTAAAAATTTAAGTGCGTCGAACAGATCGCAAAAAAGTCGAGTGAGTATTTTATTTGATGTTCAACTTCCTAAAACCGCGGCATTGATTCATAACAGGTGAGCAATATGGAAAATTGAATGATTGATTTTGATGATTTCTACTACCTGTAAAAAAAAGCTTCTCCCTTAAAAAATACCCTGTGCATTTCGTCAGAAAATACTGGAGTATCTTTATGCAATATTATCGGTGGCACCTACATTCTGAACAACTGTCAAGTAAAATATCCCAACGTGCCATTTTTTCCAAGTAGCCTACTTGACACCGAATTTTTTTGAATGCACGTTATAACAGATTTTGAATTTTGGCCCGTTGGAACAGCCAAGGTCATCGAGATGTCATTGCGGTGACATTTGAATTTCGGGAATATAGAAGAAGTCCCAATGTATTTTGTGAACGGTTGTATGGGAAGGAGTGATTTCCCCTCGGATTTCCCATTGTTTGAATGTCGCAGCTCATTTTTGTGAATATTGAAATTCAACACTTCGCGGGAAAAATTTTTGTTTGCTAACGTTATTCTTTTTTTTACATCATTCGTATCATGTATAGTTTGAAAACATAATATGACATATTCCCAAAATTTTTTTCTCCTAGCGGATCCCCCTACGGATATACGGCCTCCCGAAAGACGCCACTGAAAAACTAGTTTACTGGAATAAATTTTAAACTACCCAGTATGATTTGAAGAAAATCTATCCATATACTAATATAAATGTGAATGTCCGTTGATGAAACTTTCACTATAATGTAGAAAATATATTTTGGGGGGTTTTCATGTAGGGTTCACATTCCTATGTCACGAAGAAATGAGAAAAATATTGAGCTTTCATGAAAAAGTCGTTTTTATCAGGCTTTCACGGCCGACGCTTTGTAAACGATAAGGGATAGAGAACATAGTCAGAGACAATTTTGTAGTGTTCGAAAAATTCTATATGAAAGACCACGACGGCATAGGTATGTCCAAATGCTGAGGACAACCAACGATAATAATTTTTTACATTTTCAATTCAATTCAGAATAATGTTCAATTTGAAGAGGACTCCCGACTGGCATGGAATGAATTCTTATAAAAATGAATGTGATTGTTATCTGCGACATTTATTCTTGATGAAAAATGCCCCTTGATCAACGAAATTGTTTCCTCACTCAACACTTGGTGAAACATCTTTGGTCAATTGAAAAAATAAAAACACAAGACTACGTTCACAATATTTTAATAAATTAAACATCTAATAAGTCGAAAATTAAACGCATAAGTCAAAGAAATAAACATCAAACAACAGATGTTAAAACCGGAGATGAGCGAAAATCTAATTGATCGTTCACAATTGGTTGTTTATATTTGGAAGCAGAAAATATTTCCAAAATTTCTAGAAGATCTAGGCGTCTGCTTTTTTCCTCTTCATGCAATATTCTTGTTTTATTAAAATCTATGAAATGGTTACAAGTGATACAATGATCAGAAAAACCAAATGTTAATTTGTTTTGAAGAATTGACTTTTTATGTTCATCAACCCTTATCTTAAGAGAACGACCAGTCTGACCTATGTAAAAAGCCTGGCATTCGTCACAAAAAATTTTATAGACACCACTTTTTTCAAAAGTTGTCTAACTATCCTTTCCATTACAAAACATTGATTTTAAGTTTTTCTAGTTGGTTCATACAATGTCAATTTTATTTCGTCTTAATCTACTACAAATATTGTCGCTTATTTGTGGGATATAGTTTATATGAGCAAATTTATCAATACAGTTATTAATTTGGGTTACTCGATAATAGTTTTTGATATTGTTTTCTGTCAATTAATTTATCTATAATATTGGGAGAGAAACCATTGTTCAATGCCAATATCCTTAACACTTCCACTTCTTTTTCGAAATCAGCTGTTGAAAGTTGTATTGATATTAGACGGTGTACCAGGGAATGAAAAGCTGACATTTTTATTTTATATGAATGTGAACTACTATTATGGATGAGGATGTCTGAAAAAGTAGGTTTTCTATACACATCAAATTCCATATGATCTTCTACTATTTTTATCTGAATGTCCAAAAAGTTTAACGACTTATTTTCATTTTCCATTTCCAATGTGCACTGGACCGACACATACAAAGAGTTAATCAGTTGGAAAAACAATTCAGCATTGGATATCATTCTCGAACAAACAGATTTTTCAAAGTTTTGTATCTCAGGAGATTCGATCTAATTTAAAGCTAATTCTACATTCACTGCTAAATGTTTGAGGTCCTTATTATTAAACATATTCGGACAGTGTTTCAAACTTTTTTCCAATAAACTTAATTCATCTTCTTCGAAATGTACTTCTGTAAAATTCTTCACTTTTTCATAAAACTTCACTGCACTTTCACTGGCGCGCAGAGAATACTCGAATCTCTTATGCATTGTAGGGATAAATTCAAGCCTAATCTGTCGATGCGCGCCAGTGAAAGTGCAGTGAAGTTTTATGAAAAAGTGAAGAATTTTACAGAAGTACATTTCGAAGAAGCTGAATTTAGATTATTGGAAAAAGGTTTGAAACACTGTCCGAATATGTATAATAATAAGGACCTCAAACATTTAGCAGTTAATGTAGAATTTGCTTTCAATAAGATCGAAACTCCTGAGATACAAAACTTTGAAAAATCTGTTTGTGCGAGAATGATATCCAATGCTCGTATTAGACAGGATAAAATCGAAGTTGCCGTTTAAACAAATCAAAAAGAAAGCCTCTGAGAATGATCTGATAATTACAGAAGCTGACAAAGGCAATACAGTTACAATTTTGAACAAGACTGATTATTTACAAAAAACAGAATTATTTTTGAACTCTGATAACTTCCGAGAACTGAAAGTTGACCCAACATCGAAATTCCAAAATTCACTCAAAAAGTATATCAAAAATTGCCCAAACGTATTATCTGAAATAACTTTTCTTTTGACGATAATGAATCCAAGAATACCGCAATTATATGCTCTACCAAAAATCCATAAAGAGAATTGTCCTATGAGACCCATTGTTTCCTAAACTCATGCACCAGCTTCAAAAACACAATCCAACCCACAGATGAATTAAAGTCACTGAAAATCCCTCCGAATGCTAGGTTAATTTCGTTCGATGTAGTAAATTTATTCCTATCAATACCTCATACAGAAGTTAAAAATTTGATCAACGAACAGCTTCATAATAATTTTTCCCTCAGTGCAGAATTGATAGATGAAACAAATAAACTTTTGCAGTTGTGTCTTGAACAGAGTTATTTCAAGTTCAATGGAAAATTCTATCAACAGTTGGATGGTCCACCAATGGGTTCTCCTTTATCTCCTCTTTTAAGCGAAGTATTCATGACACATTTGGAAAAGAAAATATTCTCGTCAATTAATAACAATGTGACTGAATTTGTACTATACTGGAGATGATATGTAGATGACGTGTTTTGTATTTGGACTGGCTCAGATTTTGAGCTTGAATTGTTTTTCCAACTGATTAACTCTTTGTTTGTGTCGGTCCAGTTCACATTGGAAATGGAAAATGAAAATAAGTCGTTAAACTTTTTAGACATTCAGATAAAAATAGTAGAAGATCATATGGAATTTGATGTGTATAGAAAACCTACTTTTTCAGACATCCTCATCCATAATAGTAGTTCACATCCATATAAAATAAAAATGTCAGCTTTTCATTCCCTGGTACACCGTCTACTATCAATACCACTTTCAACAGCTAATTTCGAAAAAAAAGTGGAAGTTTTAAGGACATTGGCATTGAACAATGGTTTCGCTCCCAATATTATAGATAAATTAATTGACAGAAAACAATATCAAAAACTATTATCAAATATATACCCCACCCAAATTAATAACTGTATTGATAAATTTGCTTATATAAACTATATCCCACAAATAAGCGACAATAATTGTAGTAGATTAAAACGAAATGAAATTGACATTGTATGTACCAACTAGAAAAACTTAAAATCAATGTTTTGTAATGGAAAGGATGGTTAGACAACTTTTGAAAAAAGTGGTGTCTATAAAATTTTTTGTGACGAATGCCAGGCTTTTTACATAGGTCAGACTGGTCGTTCTCTTAAGATAAGGGTTGATGAACATAAAAAGTCAATTCTTCAAAACAAATTAACATTTGGTTTTCTGATCATTGTATCACTTGTAACCATTTCATAGATTTTAATAAAACAAGAATATTGCATGAAGAGGAAAAAAAGCAGACGCCTAGATCTTCTAGAAATTTTGGAAATATTTTCTGCTTCCAAATATAAACAACCAATTGTGAACGATCAATTAGATTTCCGCTTATCTCCGGTTTTAACATCTGTTGTTCGATGTTTATTTCTTTGACTTAAGCGTTTACTTTTCAGTCTTGAGAATGGGATGAAACCCGAAACATGTCGACTTATTAGATGTTTAATTTATTAAAATATTGTGAACGTAGTCTTGTGTTTTTATTTTTTTCAATTGAAAAATGCCCCTTACGTATAGTTTTCTAATGGATACCTTAAAAGTTACAGCAGGTTGAACGAATGCGAATTTATGCAAGAAATTGTTGAATCTAACCGAGATCGCTTTGTCACGTAGTCAAGTGCATGTCTCTGCTTCGATATGAGTTATGAATGTGTGGTTGTGGACCAATCAGTACTGTTTTGAATTGAAATAATACGCGAGCGGAGCCGCAGGTTGGAGCTACTTTGTTTTAATGAACAGTAGTTAGGACATCTTAAAACACTCAATTTGAACGAGCTTCTTCAGTTTACCAGAGGCAGACTAGGTTCTCTTGATATTTTGTTTTTCGAGAACGGTTCATTTTATCGACAATGAACAAGAGTACCTTTTCCTGAGCTTAATATTCAAGGTATTCAAATCATTCGTTTGATAAGGTTTCTCTTATCATACAGGGATAATGTAAGCTTCAAATGTACAACCTAGTCCGCCCCTGGTACACTAAAAATGCTCATTTCAGAGGTCAATATTTCAAGAGGTCCTTACTACTCACTATTCATCATATCAATTTTAATTTAATCATATTGCGAATTTAAAAAATAAGAGGTACCTTTTTCATTTGAAGTGATCATAGACGGAAAACCACTTTCAAGGTGGGATTCACAAAACTTTGAATGCCTGATCACGTACTGTACCATTTAGAAAACAATAGTTTAGAACAAATTTTTAGGTTTACGAAAACTGCATTTCCTAGTACTGAATTCTGAATGCCCATGAAAAATAGGTACGTCAATTTTGCTCATTTAAACTTTTTTTTACGACCAATATTAACCCTGTACACCTACACTATATTATGCTACTTTTCATTAGATGCTTCAACTTGCAGATATTGTGCATCAGATGAACGTGAGAACAGAAAATCAAAAAAATCTCAATATGAAAAATTAAATCAAAAAATAATTACAATTATTATCAATATCAAAAAATCTTAAACTCAATGATGGATAAAACTTGAAACAATATCAAGTTATCACGCTTCGTTACGATAGATCGTAAATTTTATTTCTTGTCTAAATTTTTATTTCAGCCTCTCGTCATATCTCGGGAAATATTCTTCAGGAAACTATGCTTTGAAAAGCATTTTTTATAAGGAATGATAACAGTCATATTTATTTAAATTTTAATTCATTCCATACCAGTCAAAAGGTCCCTTCAAATTGAACATTGATTTGGATTGAATTGAATATGTTAAAATTGGTTATCGAGGGTTATCCCCGATGAGAGTTAGACATATGTAGTCGCGGACTTTTATGTATAAATTTTCTTACACTACAAAAATGTCCCTTTCGAGTTCCACTATCTCTTGTAGTTCATCCAGCGTCGTCCGTAAAAGCCATGAATCAAATGGTTCATATAACAACTTGTTCATGAAAATTCTATATTTGCCCCATTTCCTCGTTGATATATTAGAATTCCACAATCAAACCCGACATTTGCTTCCCGATTTCTGTGAAGACAAATAAACAAACTAACGAAAACATAGACTTTCATATTATACTCCGAAAGCATTATTGTTCTTCAGAGGTATAATATTCTTCATTGAATATCGATAAAGATGTCCAGCAACGAGACGAATCCAACTTTTTGGTAGGGCGGAAACATCGAAAATTTTCCAACGGTGCATTGAGGAATAGAAAACTGAAGGTTATCTAATGGTTTTTATAATTTAATATAACGTATAATATCGTGTTTTGGCTAAAAAGGTTCAATTATGATTAATCCCATCAATGTTGTGAGTAATTAACTTTTCTTCATCTTTTCAACATTCAGTTGCATGTTTCCCAATTCAATAGAATGTGTTTTTTTTCTGTAAAAAGTATCTCGATTTATAATGCTTGAAACTTTGAGAAACCTCTCGTTCTATTTCATAGCCGTGTAGATATAGGGACCATTAGTTCACGAAGCCTTTGTCACGCACAAGACGATGTTTCTTCATTTATTCCGATGCTCCGGAATGAGCAGCGTAAAGCACTTATCTTTCCAAACATGTGTTGAAAGAACAGCTGCATTCCATATATGATTATTCCGAACTAATTTACCTTCTGTCCTCCGAAAATCTGGCATCGTTGCAGGAGGACACAGCGCACGACCCATACAAAATATAAGCGGAGGTAGCAAGGTCTGTTTCATATGAAAAAAATTTTTTCGAGCAAAATCTTTTCCCCTCTCAAGGTCCCTATATTTTTTGCCTTCCCCTCTAAATCTATTGACAAAAAAAATTTCAATCACACCACTCCTTCACCGGAGGTCAGGTCGCCCACTGAACTTAACGGAGGTCACAACGCACTACGAATCCATATATATATATATATATATATATATATATATATATATATATATATATATATATATCCAACGAACAAACTGGCATCTTTTTCGAAACGGTATAGGCCTGCATCCTCGTGTATATTGGTGTATATTCAAGAAAGTTTGCACCGTACATTCCGACTTCCAGTTATATCCAGCGGATGGACTGACATCCGTATATTTTGATACAAGTAGGAAACAGTTCGGCCTCTATATATTCTATTTCCAGGTAATCTGCCTTCCAGCAATGTTGCCAATTCGATGTAATTCTCATGTTCGTGATCGGAAGTCATTCAAGATGTTTATTCATTTGATTTATCGAATGGCTGAAAGTAATAGTCACACTTGACTGAATAGTTTTTTATTTCGTTACCAATTGCGTAATTGGTAATTGTTTATCCATGCGATAATCATGTTTTCCAGATTCAAAAGTTCAATTATTCGCTCTGATTTGGATTTCGCCCACAGTAATTCAGAATATACAAAAAAATTTCAACGCCTTATATCAGTAAGCCTCAATTTTGGATACTTTTTGATTCAGAAATGGAGGAGTAAAGATTCAATTTGATAGACTTCTGGGTTTGAAAACTATATATGAAATGAGATTTTTCGTGTTTTGATATAACTATTCTGGATGTGTTTTTTTCATATCACGTATTCAAAAAAAAATTCCACAAACCTTTCGAGGCATATCGAAGATGATCCTCAGAATAACATAATAATTAATAATAATTATTTATGCATGTGTTATTGCAAATTAAAAAAACACATAGTTATTTCGAACAACAAAAAGGCATGATCCTGTGCACATTTAGTGCAACTATTCAATCCTGCTTTATCCATTGGAGTTATCAAAACGTATAGAATTCCCACTGGCATGAAAACTGACAACCAAGATATCAAATACATCCATTTATCCTATATAAAAAGTCATTTCCTTTTCGAATCGACTTTCATATTTTCACATTCTACCTCGAAAAATTCTCCTCTGTTCATCGATTAAATTATTGAAGCGATAAGCGTTGAAGTACTGGAAAGAAGGACTAAAAATGCTGTTATGTGCGTAGGTGGAGTCAGGGTGTTTCAAAATTGTTTTTTTTTTTCATCAAAATCGGTAGAATGATCGCATTAATGATAGGTTTGGTAATCAAATTTTCTTGTTTTATTCAGTTTCAAGATCTAATGCAATGAAAAGGAAACGTACTCAAATACTGTCTTCAATCTGCACTTTCAAAGGTGCGACTGGCACTTGTCAATCTTGCCATGTTGGCAACTGCCAGATGACTTCTATCAAAGAAGCAGCTGCACCCAAATTCCCGTTTTTTTCGAGGTTTCTAGCTCTCGTATGAAGAGGTAGATCTCAATGGGATTATATTTACATGCATTAATTTCTCAGGACAACTGTGAAGATACCTAATTCATGTAAATCCATAAAATCTATAACTTTAGCAGTATTAACTGATATTCAGTATATCAACAACAAAATTTTGCAGATTTTCGACGACGTTTAATTTGGAGTTTAGCGATATCAATCCCTTTAATACGTCCATTTCTCAATTTGAAAAACTGCTAGAACAAACGCTATCAGAATAAATATCAGAAAAAAAATTTAATTTTGTACAATTTCATTTTGGAACTACATAGTGTAAAATTAAATTTTTCATTTGGTTGTATTATTTTTTCCACTTAATTTGTGAATACTTTTTTGGGTTGGAACCTGTGTTTGTATTCCTATCTTTCATAAATAAAATAAAATGAAAATATCGGAGATGTTATAGTTTGATTATTCGAACCATCAGAACATCCGAAGAATGATGATAACACATGCAATATGGTACGTTTCAAATCAAACACTTCAAGAAAACTTGAAGTACCATACGTGAAAGGTGTCATAAAAAAGAGACGGGAATCACCACATGAAGCAGGAGAACCACGTGAATATTTTACTTCACCCACTGACTGAAGTGCACAACGATCGAGATAGGCGACTCAAACGAAAATGTCCAGCAGATCTGAAATAGATGTGAAAAAAAACTGGGCAGGACCTCACAACGACACTTGAAAGCACTCAGATCTGAAGCCAGCAAATAAGCTCATAGAATGGATTTTTGCTGATTGCTCGTATTGTTATAATTATAAAAAAAAATTTATGGAAAAAAAAAATTGAACAATCCGAAATCGAATAATCAAAAATTACTATTCTCACAAGCAAAAAAAAAACCTTCACATTCACTCTGAATTGAATTAATTAAATTGTTAGCGGATAAAACGAGCTTTTGTAAACCCCAATGAAGTCAAAAGCCGACCTCAGACTCACGTTTCGAACAAAATCTCTGCATAATGGTATTGGACACCCCACAAAAGATTGATAATTTTAAAAAAGGGAATAAGAATTAGGTGAATTCCAAATGAAAAAAAATCACTGCAAAGATTCAATAATGCATATAATATTCTACGGTTTTAATATCTGTTATAGTTTTTTGGTGTGACTTCGAAGTTCTCAAGGCAGAATGAAAATATATCAATTCAAGAACAAAATAATGGGTGTATTCTGCTTTTCATCTGCCAATCGTGCGGTACAGGGTACAGATCTGTAACGCAGGATTGATCTTCACCTATGTGACCACCTTACAAATTCACCCATGAATCGGAATGAATTGTACAGAGTTATTAGGTTCGAGTTCGTAATAAGATTCATTCCTGATTATATAAGATAATATTCCGAGATCCAGCAATCACCATTCCGAATGAATGACGCTGTATATTTAGTTTGAATTCTTATGTTTTGTCGAAAAAATTGTAATTTTTATCGGTACAAATGAATGTTTTCGTCATATTGAGGTTGATTCTGATGCGAATCTCGAAATACCAAATTTTCAGTATGATTGTTGACAGATCTAAAACTTAGAATATTTCTGTATACTGAATATATGCAATGATAATATTTCTGGGAGTTTCATTCAGAGTTTTCTCCACCTACTTTAACAACATTTGAGACGAATCAATACATTTTTGAGCATAATATGAAATAGATACTCACTTTGTATTTTTTTATCGTTGCAATGCGATGAAAAAGTTTCAGCGCTGAAAATGGATTGAAATATGTATTTCAAACCTATTTTCATGATCAGGCAGATATAGAATATTTTATTCAGAAAAAAACAAATGATTCAAAATAGGTATGTTATCTTTGCGTAACAAAATACAATGGCAAAATATCAACTCAAAATGATAATTTTTCGAATAAGAGTTTCTACTACGAAAAAGAAACTGAGTTAATATAACAATCTGATGATTGACTTACATACACGTACACGTCGTTCCCATATCAGACGAGTTTTTTCGTATGAAATTCGAGGCGACGCATTTTCGAGTGATTCGGTCACTCATGAAAATCAGGTTCGTAACAAAACTCTGTGTACATTTTTAGTAAAATCCGCGAACAGTCCTAGTCCTATAATACAACCTATCGGCATCATCGAAAATGGAAAAGATTTTTACGAAATAAACTTTTTCTGCAAAAATGTCCAGGAACCATGAGTACCTATACCAGAAGTTGGAGAGTACTCAGAATAAAATGAAAGTTTCCTCAAACGTCTGATAGACCATCTCGGTAAATCATCCTGGATGGTATAAATTCATATTTGAAATCATAATTGATATTTATTTCACTATCTGTTCCATCGAACAGGAGATAATCGTTATTAGCCTGAAATATCATTATCTAATAAAGCACAGGTGGAAATTTTCACCGTTTCGGATATATACTAGAAAAAAAATTAGAATTTTGCCCTCATTTTGAATCTACTTTAACCAAACTAAGTTTCCATTTATCTAATTTTCACATAATTCAAGTCGACTGGCCTTTTAATATTTTCCCTATAATAATTCGTGAAGAATATAATCTGACGATTCAAATATTATAATTCATCGTTTCAATGAATATATTTCAGGATGAATTTTTCTAATAATTATCATCATGATTATTCTTGCACAAATGCAGACGCAGAAATATTTCAATCTCAAATTCAGCGCACCATAACAAGATCCCGGCGAAATATCTTCTATCGCCAGCTGCAATGTTATGTTTATTTCTTTACGATGCAAAAAACGTCTATAAAGCCATAAAACTCGTCCCGTGAACGACAGAACAGTGATGCCGCTTGCTCCGGATGCCACTTCAGCCGCTAAATGTAAAACCGAAAATATACATATCCGTGAATATAATATACACGAGTGTGACGACAGCGCCACCAAACTCGATCGCGCAGAACCTCTGACATACAGGACGTTCAGAAATGGTCAAATTTGGCGTCCAGCCAATTATCATCGCAATGTATAGAGGATGCCATGCTGAACCGTTCTGTGTGATTTTTAGCTGATGGTAAAGTGGCATCCGTATATCGGATGCCATTACCGCGGATGCCACTCTTACCGCGATTTTAACATGGGAGGATGCCAAAAATGTACCGTAGATATATATAATATAATATATATATATTATTATATATATATATATTTGGGGGATAATTTCTTGTCTGAATCGACATTTTCTCTCTAGGGGTAGTAATTCTTTGATTGGGATTTGGTTTAAAAACATTGCTTGAATAATTCGGTTTAAAATTATTATTATGATTTGTATATTGGTAGTTAGTATTCCTTTGAGTAAATTGAACTGGCTGCGAAGGAAATCTAGGTACTTCGCCGTAATTATTAAATAAGTGATTTGATCTATTTTGTAAAGTATAATTAAAATTTCATGGAACATTTTTCGAATGATTCTGAGGGAAATTTTTATTATTTACTACTTCTATCAAGTAATTCGTATTGGGCTAGATTGCACATATAGTCTTTCGTTGCATTTACTGTGTCATCAAAAGAAAATTCATTATTCGTTATCAAATATGTTCTTAGCTCCATGGGTGCGTTTGATATAAAAACAGTTTTACAAATTTTTAAAATATTATTCTTATAAATTGCTTTTTCTGGATCTGGCATTCTATCTGCATCCATCCTATAATTTATTCTTATTTCAAAAGAAATTTATTCGGTCTATATAAATAATATTATATCCTCATTGGGCTTTTTGTTTAAGAATTGCAATTGGTGTATCAAAACGTCAAGGTTAATTTGATCACCAAATTTTGTATACAGAATTTTTTGAGAACATCCCAATTATTCGGAATGTCAGACGTTGCTACTTCTGCTAGGGCTCTATCTATTAGTTTCGATTTGACCACTGCGAAGCAATAATTTTTCACCATAATATTTTCGTTTACGAACATCGCTAGATAATCATCAACACTTTTTATGAACGAATGCAACTCGTTCTCAACACCTGAAAATTTGGGTAACAGCATACCAAACTTTTCAGCTAGCGACAAATCTACTGCCATTTTCTTTGTTTTATTCTTACGACCTCTAAATTGTTTAATCGACGTAATATTGAATTATTTTAATATTTCACGTATTCAATCTGTTATATCAGTTATATCAATTATTATGTAATTATATCAATTATCAATTATATCAATTATTATTTCAATCACGTTGTCGGTTTTTTCTTCAGAAACCTAGGAAAAACTTTATAAATCGGTTTTTGGAAGAAACCTAGAGAAAACTTTATAAATCGGTTTTTTGGAAGAAACCTAGAAAAAACTTTATACAAGTTTTACGCTCAAAAATTGGGGAAAAGGTTGACTAATTTTGGGCCAGATTAGGTAAACTGGGAGTAATTAAAGGATTGCTCACCACGTTGTCTTGTTGAATTTGAAACCGTCACGGGGCGAGTAGGTATCGCTGGACGGAAAAGTCAGTGCGCGGAAGGGTCACTCCTCCGAAAATTGAATGAACAGAAGAGTCTCTGGACCGAAATGACGCCCACTTTCTCCTGATTGGCCATCTGGTCGGAGTGCAATTATCTCTCATCTCTATCTTTCCTTTCTTTGACGTTGCGGGATGTTAGGCAACTAACTTTACAATACGTGTTGATATAATTGCATAAACCAAGAAAAATATGACATTTTAATTCATTCCAACGTCCAAAGCCGGCGGGGTTTGTTGTAAACATAACCTCTGAAATTTACTCAATTTTTATATCGCTGTTGACGAATCAAGTCAAGTAGTGACCCTAATATAATATAATATAATGCATTAAACTCCCTATATTTCCAATAACAACGTAGGTATTAAATGAATTAATTATACAGGTATGAATAAATATCGTTCGTTCTATCCACTCTAATGAAATGTAATTTTTTTTCAGGGGATAGGTATAAGATGATTGAAATACTTGACAACTTATAATTTCCCTCCTTCTCACGAAGGAATTATAAGGTGAAGTAACTTCACTTCTGAATATACCAAGATTTTCATATTGAATGGACAGTATGATGATATTGTGTAATATAAATAATGAATTCTCCACTGGCAAGGCAAAAAAGTTGAATAGACATTTAATATTTGAAATCTTCGAAGGTTTGAAGACATCGATAATATATCTTATGATAGTTATATTCATTATATATATATATATTATATATTTATATAATATATATATATATATATATAATATATATATATATTACATAATAATTGATATAACTGATATAACAGATTGAATACGTGAAATATTAAAATAATTCAATATTACGTCGATTAAACAATTTAGAGGTCGTAAGAATAAAACAAAGAAAATGGCAGTAGATTTGTCGCTAGCTGAAAAGTTTGGTATGCTGTTACCCAAATTTTCAGGTGTTGAGAACGAGTTGCATTCGTTCATAAAAAAGTGTTGATGATTATCTAGCGATGTTCGTAAACGAAAATATTATGGTGAAAAATTATTGCTTCGCAGTGGTCAAATCGAAACTAATAGATAGAGCCCTAGCAGAAGTAGCAACGTCTGACATTCCGAATAATTGGGATGTTCTCAAAAATTTCTTGTATACAAAATTTGGTGATCAAATTAACCTTGACGTTTTGATACACCCAATTGCAATTCTTAAACAAAAAGCCCAATGAGGATTATAATATTATTTATAGACCGAATAATTTCTTTGAAAATAAGAATAAATTATAGGATGGATGCAGATAGAATGCCAGATCCAGAAAAAGCAATTTATAAGAATAATATTTTAAAAATTTGTAAAACTGTTTTTATATCAAACGCACCCATGGAGCTAAGAACATATTTGATAACGAATAATGAATTTTCTTTTGATGACACAGTAAATGCAACGAAAGACTATATGTGCAATCTAGCCCAATACGAATTACTTGATAGAAGTAGAAATAATAAAAATTTCCCTCAGAATCATTCGAAAAATGTTCCATGAAATTTTAATTATACTTTACAAAATAGATCAAATCACTTATTTAATAATTACGGCGAAGTACCTAGATTTCCTTCAGCAGTTCAATTTACTCAAAGGAATACTAACTACCAATATACAAATCATAATAATAATTTTAAACCGAATTATTCAAGCAATGTTTTTAAACCAAATCCCAATCAAAGAATTACTACCCCTAGAGAGAAAATGTCGATTCAGACAAGAAATTATCCCAGAAACGTTCAAATTACTCTACGCAATATAATCCAAATCCTCAACGTAACTTCTATCATAATAATGCTAAAAATAATTACCAGAATAGAAATCAACATAATAATCCTAATTTTTACTTTGAAGAATTAACGCATTTAGATACGAGGAAACAAAGAAATGAAAATCAATTTAAATACTGTAAACCTTCAACGTCAAAAAACCACGACAATAATAGTCGAAATTTTCGCGAAGTTACCCAAGAAGACGAAGTGACTTAAATTTAATCATTCCAATCAATTACCCTTCATTGAATTTGAATATCTAAGATGTAAAACTTTTAATCGATAGTGGTTCAGTATGTCTGATGCTTATAATAATTTCTATGATAATATTTTTCAAGAAGAAACAACATTAACTGCATGCATGAAGCAGGAAACTTCAAATGAAAAAGTATTACTTCCTTTATTTTCAGAATTCCGTATGAATGATAGTCACCCTTTTGTACTTTATAGATTTCATAATAATTACGGTGGCATTATATGAGCCGATTTTCTTAATAAATACGGTTTGACATTCGATTTTCAAAACCAAGTATTAATGAATACCTATTGTAGAATTCATTTTAAATATCAACAAGTATGTCAAAATCCAGTAAAAATCCCTGTTGATCTTAGTCATTTGGACCCAAGTTAAGCAATCAATTAATGAAAATTCTCCAAATGAACTCGAAAGCTATCCAGTTCAGGACAACCATTGAATTTTACGAGTAAAATTAAACATAAAATTCATACAAGCGATGAAATACCTGTACACTGTAAAATATATCGATATCCTGAAACTCATAAAGAGGAAATTAAAAATCAAATTGAAGATTTATTAGAAAAGAAAATTATTAGACCGAGCATTTCTCCGTGGTCTTTTCCCATTGTAATGGGATTTACAATGATTATAGAAAAATTGAACGATAAAACTATAGATGATCAATATCCTTTACCCCAAATCGAAAATATTTCAGATAAACTTGGAAATAAAAAATATTTCACTACTCTTGATCTAGCATCTGGTTTTCATCAAATTGAATTAGATGAAGAATCTATTGAAAAAACCGCTTTTACAGTTGATAACGGACATTATGAATTTCTTAGAATGCCTTTCGGATTAAAAAATGCCCCTAGAACATTTCAGAGATGCATGAATGAAATACTTAAAGATTATATTGGAAAAAATTGCTATATCTACAATGATGATATAATTATATATTTTCAGAATCAGTCGAGGAACACTTAGCAAATATTCATACTGTTCTTGAAGTTTAAAAGAAAGAACAATTTCAGATTCAATTAGATAAATGTCATTTCTTCAAGGAAGAAATAGAATTCTTAGGACCTATTTTTACGCCACAAGAAATTAAGCCGAATCCAAATAAATTGAAAGTGATTTCACAATTTCCAATTCCGAAAACTCAGAAAGAAATTAAATCATTTTTTGGTCTAGTAGGATATTATAGAAAGTTTATTCCAAATTTTGCAAAGATTACTAAACCTTTAACAATATGTTTGAAGAAAAATGCGAAAATTAATAATGATGATCCGAAATACATTGAAGCTTTTGAAATATGTAAAAGGAGTTTAATGAACGAGCCGATATTGCGTTATCCGAATTATAAAGAACCCTTTGTTTTAACTACAGACGCATCAGGATTTGCGATAGGTTCTGTATTATCTCAAGGCATTCCTCCGAATGACCTTCCCATTGCTTATGCTAGTAAAACCCTTACTGAAGAGGAATCTAAATATAGCACCATTGAAAAAGAATTACTCGCGATCGTTGGTCATGCAAGCATTTTCGTCCTTATTTGTACGGGAGAAAATTCACAATTTATACGGATCATAAACCTTTAACATGGTTATTCTCTTTGAAAGAACTAATTCACGTTTAATGAGATGGCGTATTACTTGAAGAATTTGATTATGAAATTAAATATAGAAAAGGATCAATGAATAATGCAGATGCATTAAGTAGAATAAAATTTGAAGAAAATGAATACACGAAAATAAATAAAGACTTCGCATATTTTAATGACATTACGTATGAAAACTTTACGAAACTATATGAAAACAAATAATATTCCCAATTGTCATAATGTTGAAGAAAAACAAGGTAATTTATTTAAAGCCCCTAATAAATATTCGTAAGCCCATTGCGTATCAGAAGATTTTCATATGAGTAGAGGCATTGCCCGAGATTTTAAGAGAAAATTTGGAAATATAGATGAATTAAAATCGCAAAAAAAAAGTAGGAGAAGTAGCTATTATTCTAAATAAAAAACCGTGTTATTTATTATTTGATAACCAAGAAATTTTATTATGATGAACCTACATACGAGAATGCTTTCAATTTCCTTTCATATTCGAAAAAACTTATGGATTCAAGAAATGAAACTCATTTAGCTTTACCGCGTATAGCGTGCGGATTAGATGAATTAAAATGGCCTATTATTTTTAATATGATAATGTATATTTTTGCAAGGTGCAAAGTGAAAATAATTATTTATTATTTATCGCCACTGCATACTGAAATGAATAAAGAATTTATAGATTTTAACGGAATCGAAGAGAATTCACGTAATAAAGATGAAAATATTGAAATGAACTATATTGAAGAAAATGTAATTTCTATTGCCAATTACGCTACGAAAGATGAATTAAATCATATACGATTACCGACGGTAGGAAATAGTTTTTATGATAAGATTAATTATGAACTAAGTATTAGTGAAAGAAACGATATGAACCCTATTGAGGATGATTCAATATCAATTATTAATGATGTAACAAATGAAAGAAATAAATGTCAGGAATTATTAAATCGAGGTAATAACAGAAATTATAATGATACTGATGATGTTAGCGATGAAATTAATGAAGATTTACTAAATGATTTTAAACTTAGATATTCAGACGGATTGAACGAAAAACGTTCCGCAGATAGAAGAATTTTCCTTCCTTATAAATACAAACCCTATATTCGTTAAAAATTCGGTTGTCTGAGAGTTATTGATACTAAATAGATAGACATAGAATTCAAGACATG
This sequence comes from Hippodamia convergens, assembly GCA_038502775.1. NCBI lineage: Eukaryota > Metazoa > Arthropoda > Insecta > Coleoptera > Coccinellidae > Hippodamia > Hippodamia convergens. Next base: position 60,344,816 of record CM076607.1, on the reverse strand, counting down.
AAAAATAAACACATTTATCATAAGAATATTACTCCCCTATAAAATAATTGATTATGAACATATTGATTTGATTAAGGTCGAGGATCTTATTTTAAAGTATCAGAAAGAAATTGATAATTTGAAAAATAAAGAATTATTGGGATTTACACAAACGCCGCATTATGAATATTTACAACATTCGAATACAATAAATATTAAAACTTTAGAAGAACTTGTTAATGGAAAAATAAGAGTTAAAAGAGGACTTATTATTATTGGAGGTAAAATTTCAAAGATTTTATTTGGAACGTTAGATTCAGATGACGAAGAAATTATTTTGAAAGTATAGCAAGAAACGAGGACACACTTATGAGGAATCAAAAACAGATTGCTACTGTAATTAACGATTTGAAAAATAAGTAAATTGATAAATTTCGACAATTTGCAGATAATTATAAATTATTACGAACAATACCGCAATTGAGACACATTGAACACATGCATCTTCTCACATTTGAAATTAAGGATATTAAAAGCATATTAGATGAAATCCAAACAGCAGTGAGCTTTGCTAGATTACATATCCTACATGAATCTATTTCACGATATACGAAATTCGAAGAATTAATTAAAAATGACACTATTATTCCAATGCATCATTTAAAAGATTATTATCAGTTATGTCATACAAAAGTCATATTTAAAGAGAAAGTTCTATTATTTCTTATATCAATTCCGATCGTTTATGAAGAAAATTTCAATCTATACAAGTTTTACTACATCCCTCAGAAAAACTTAACCCCTTCCTTATACCAATCCTTATATGCTCACTCAACAAGAAGAATTGAAATGGTCAACAGTGAATGTCATGCAGTCGAAGAAGACTATCTTTGCGATCAAGACTCCTTAACAAAACCTCCTGAATGTATGAAGACGGTATTGAAGACACATTTAGAAAATTGTCCCAGGAAAAAAGTTATTCCTATATCAAATTTGAAAACCTTAGAAGATGGAAGCATCCTTTCAATTTATAATATGGAAATTCAAGAAAAAATGTCCTCAGCAAACAAAATATTACTTCACTTCGCCGATGGCGATAATCCAATCGAAATGTATTATAAGTAACTTCCAAAAAGAGATATTCCCAACTTCGATTAAGAATGAAGAAAAATACATAATTCTACCCAAGACGGCGATAGTCCCACGAAACCAATCCCAAGAAGAGGAAAAAGAAGATTTCCAGGAAGAAGATATTCCAGATGTCAAAGTAGAAGATATTCAAAGATGGAATTCACTTGAATGGTGTACTTACACCATCAACTTTTATAATTATTATAGGAATATTTATGTTTTTAATTATTTTTATATTTGATATTTAAATATTTTGAAAAATGTAAAGCTACACCTAATCAAGGTGATACCTTTATCCAAAGGGGGGAGGAATTACATAATATGGCCCCATACTAATTAGATACATTGTTTATCTATATGCCATTTATTCCATATATTACTGTGTTGTATTTTGCAGACTAAGCAATGAACACCTGCAGTCAATACGCAGGAAGATGAGATAAGAAATATTATAAATATCTGTGAATAACATTTTCTAGTCAGTTAATTAATCGATCTAGTAGCTCTACCAAGTATTAACGTTGTATTGTATTGAATAAAGTGAAGTAGTTTTTTTTTAAAAACGAAGTCTTCCTCCGAAAACATAATTATATAATATGAACGCGCCGAACCATTCACTGTTGGGTAAACAATAAAACAGTGCTGTGCCTAAGGTGGCGTCGGGACACAGTAACAAAGCCTACACAGAACACACCCATCATTCTAACTCGCACAAGCTTTAAGTAGCTTCTGAGGGGTTTCACTGAAACCTAGAATGCATGGAAAATACATACATACAATACATACATACAATTATTTCGTAAACATAGAAGAAAAATAATTTTTTTTCGAAAAAGGGTGTGTACCGATAATCAATATATATTTTATATATATATTTTCATATGGACAAATTTGCGATTTTCGGCCGAAATTTTTTTTTTGAAATGATCAACCAAAATTATGTCTATTTCTTAATTCGAGGGCGTAGATTAAAAATATGCTATTATTTTTTTTTTTTTAATTTTTGGAGAAGTTATAGCGATTTGAATTTTCGAAAAATAGACCTTTGCGGAAAACGTTGACAAATCTAAAAATATCCTTCGTAGAGAAAAAGTAAATACACCATTTTATCTCGAAGAAACGTACTATGATATGTATGTATGAATGTGTGTATTTTCCATGCATTCTAGGTTTCGGTGAAACCCCTAAGAAGCCACTTAAAGCTTGTGCGAGTTAGAATGATGGGTGTGTTCTGTGTAGCTTTGTTACTGTGTCCGTACGCCACCTTAGGCACAGCACTGTTAATTGTTTACCAAACAGTAAATGGTTCGGCGCGTTCTCCATACCAGAAAATTTCTTCCCTGGCGGAGACTCGACCCCGACTTGCCGGGTTGCCGGGTCGGAGTCCAGAGCCCTATCCACTAGGCTACACGCACATATGGTGAAAAGATCATAACTATACCATCTATACTCTTTTTATATCTGCTCTCCAAAGTTGACCGATTTTTTCGAAAAATCGTGGAATTTTTCTAAATATTTTCCAAAATAATAGAGATATCCGAATTGTAATTTACATTTTCGTGATATCTACGACCTCGAATCAATATAATATAATTATTTCGTTAACATAGAAAGAAAAATAATTTTTTTTAGGACTAACGAAAAAGGTATACCGAAAATGAAAATTATTCTAAAATCGAAAAAAAAATTTTTTTTTTCATCCTATATTGACGAAAGTATCAGAGTTTATTAATTCGATGACGTAGATTAAGAAGATGTAATTAGAATTTCCATAACCTCAATATTTCTTAATCTACGCCTCGAATTAGTTTATAAAATTAATTTGGTCGATGAATTCGAAAATCGAATTTCTGACAATATTTTCATATGGACAAATTTGCGATTTTCGGCCAAATTTTTTTTTTTAATGATCAACGAAATAATGTCTTTTTCTTGATTCGAGGGCCTAGATTAAAAATATGCTATTAGTTTTTTTTTTATTTTTTTTTAGAAGTTATAGCGATTTGAATTTTCCGAAAAATAGACGTTTGCGGACAACGTTGACAAATCTAAAAATATCCTTCGTAGAGAAGAAGTATATACACCATTTTATTCTCGAAGAAACGTACTATGATAAAGTGGAAAGATCATAACTATACCATCTATACTTTCCTCATATCTGCTCTCCAAATTTGACCGATTTTTCCGAAAAATCGCGGAATTTCCTAAATATTTTCCAGAATAATAGAGATATCCGAATTGTTATTACATTTTCGTAATCTACGACCTCGAATCAATATAATATAATTATTTCGTTAACATAGAAAGAAAACTAATTTTTTTTTGGACTCTGAAAATTTTCGAAAAAGGTATACCGAAAATGAAAATTATTCTAAATCCGAAAAAAAAATTTTTTTTTCATCCTATATTGACGAAAGTATCAGAGTTTATTAATTCGATGACGTAGATTAAGAATATGTAATTAGAATTTCCATGACCTCAATTATTCTTAATCTACGCCCTCGAATTAGTTTATAAAATTAATTTGGTCGATGAATTCGAAAATCGAATTTTTGACAATATTTTCATATGGACAAATTTGCGATTTTCGGCCAAATTTTTTTTTTTTTTAATGATCAACGAAATAATGTCTATTTTTGATTCGAGGGCCTAGATTAAAAAATATGCTATTAGTTTTTTTTTATTTTGGTAGATGTTATAGCGATTTGATTTTTCCGAAAAATAGACCTTTGCGGAAAACGTTGACAAATCCTAAATATCCTGGTAGAGAAAAAGTAAATATACCATTTCATTCTCGAAGAAACGAACTATAATATTGTGAAAAGATCATAACTATACCATCCATACTTTTCTCATATCTGCTCCCCAAATTTGACCGATTTTTCCGAAAAATCGCGGAATTTTAAATATATTTTACAAAATAATAGAGATATCCGAATTGTTATTACATTTTCCTGATCTACGACCTCGAATTAAAATAATATGATAATTTCATTAACATAGAAAGAAAACTAATATTTTTTCGGACTCTGAAAAATTTCGAAAAAGGTATACCGAAAATGAAAATAATTTATTCTAAATCCGAAAAAAAAATTTTTTTTCATCCCTTATTGACGAAGGTATCAGAGTTTATTAATTCGATGACGTAGATTAAGAATATGTAATAAGAATTTCCATAACCTCAATATTTCTCAATCTACGCCCTCGAATTAGTTTATAAAATTAATTTGGTCGATGAATTCGAGAATCGAATTTTTGACAATATTTTCATATGGAAAAATTTGCGATTTTCAGCCAAAATTTTTTCTTTAAATGATCAACCAAATTATGTCTATATCTTAATTCGAGGGCGTAGATTAAGAATATGCTATTAGTTTTTTTATTTTTTATAGAAGTTATAGCGATTCGATTTTTCCGAAAAATAGACCTTTGCGGAAAACGTTGACAAATCTTGAATATCCTTGGTAGAGAAAAAGTAAATTTACCATTTGATTGTCGAAGAAACGTACTAAATATATGGTCAAAAGATCATAACTATACCATCTATACTCTTTCTTATATCTGCTCTCCAAAGTTGACCGATTTTTCCGAAAAATCGATGAATTTTCTTAATATTTTCCAAAATAATAGAGATATCCGAATTGTAATTACATTTTCGTGATCTAGGACCTATAATCAATATAATATGATCATTTCTGTACATTGAAAGAAAAATAATTTTTTTTTCGGACATAAAAAAATTTCGAAAAAGGTATACCGAAAATGAAAATAATTATTCTAAATCCGAAAAAAAAATTTTTTTTCATCCTATATTGACGAAAGTATCAGAGTTTATTAATTCGATGACGTAGATTAAGAATATGTAATTAGAATTTTCATGACCTCAATATTTCTTAATCTACGCCCTCGAATTAGTTTATAAAATTATTTGGTCGATGAATTCGAAAATCGAATTTTTGACAATATTTTCATATGGACAAATTTGCGATTTTCGGCCATTTTTTTCTTTTTTAATGATCAACGAAATAATGTCTATTTCTTGATTCGTGGGCCTAGATTAAAAATATGCTATTAGTTTTTTTTTTATTTTTTGTAGATGTGTTTAGCGATTTGATTTTTCCGAAAAATAGACCTTTGCGTAAAACGTTGACAAATCCTAAATATCCTTGGTAGAGAAAAAATAAATATACCATTTCATTCTCGAAGAAACGTACTTATAATATTGTGAAAAGATCATAACTATACCATCCATACTTTTCTTATATCTGCTCCCCAAAATTTGACCGATTTTTCCGAAAAATCGCGGAATTTTAAATATATTTTCCAAAATAATAGAGATATCCGAATTGTTATTACATTTTCATGATCTACGACCTCGAATTAAAATAATATGATAATTTCATTAACATAGAAAGAAAACTAATATTTTTTCGGACTCTGAAAAATTTCGAAAAAGGTATACCGAAAAATGAAAATAATTATTCTAAATCCGAAAAAAAATTTTTTTTCATCCCATATTGACGAAAGTATCAGAGTTTATTAATTCGATGACGTAGATTAAGAATATGTAATTAGAAATTCCATAACCTCAATATTTCTTAATCTACGCCCTCGAATTAGTTTATAAAATTAATTTGGTCGATGAATTCGAAAATCGAATTTTTGACAATATTTTCATATGGACAAATTTGCGATTTTCGGCCGAATTTTTTTGTTTTGAAATGATCAATCAAAAAATGTCTATTTCTTAATTCGAGGGCATAGATTAAAAATATGCTATTAGTTTTTTTTTATTTTTTGTAGAAGTTATAGCGATTTGAATTTTCCGAAAAATAGACTTTTGCGAAAAACGTTGACAAATCTAAAATATTCTTGTAGAGAAAAAGTAAATACACCATTTTATTCTCGAAGAAACGTACTTTGATATGGTGAAAATATCATAACTATACCATCTATACTCTTCTTATATCTGCTCTCTAAAGTTGACCGATTTTTCCGAAAAATCGCGGAATTTTCTGAATATTTTCCAAAATGAAAGAGATATCCGAATTGAAATTACATTTTCGTGATCTACGACCTCGAATTATATATAAATATATTATTTCGTTAACATAGAAAGAAAAATAATTTATTTTCGGACATAAAAAAATTTCGAAAAAGGGTATACGAAAATGAAAATCATTCCAAGTCCGAAAAAAAATTTTTTTTTCATCCATATTGACGAAAGTATCAGAGTTTATTAATTCGATGAAGTAGATTAAGAATATGGTTATTAAATTTCCATAACCTCAATATTTCTTAATCTACGCCCTCGAATTAGTTTATAAAAAATTAATTTGGTCGATGAATTCGAAAATCGAATTTTTGACAATATTTTCATATGGAAAAATTTGCGATTTTCGGCCAAAGTTTTTTTTTTTTTAAATGATCAACCAAAATAATGTCTATTTCTTAATTCGAGGTTCGAGTTTTAAAAATATGCTATAAGTTTTTTTTTTTTAATTTTTTGTAGAAGTTATAGCGACTTGAATTTTCCGAAAAATAGACCTTTGCGGAAAACGTTGACAAATCTGAAAATATTCTTCGTAGAGAAAAAGTAAAATACAACATTTTATTTTAGAAGAAACGTACTATGATATGGTGAAAAGATCATAACTATACCATCTATTACTTTTCTTATATCTGCTCTCCAAAGTTGACCGATTTTTCCGAAAAATCGCGGAATTTTCTAAATATTTTCCGAAAATAATAGAAATATCCGAATTGTAATTACATTTTCGTGATCTACGACCTCGAATCAATAAAATATAATTATTTCGTTAACATAGAAAGAAAAATAATTTTTTTTTCGGACTTAAAAAAATTTCGGAAAAGGTATACCGAATATGAAAATTATTCTAAATCCGACAAAAAAATTTTTTCTATCCTATATTGACGAAAGTATCAGAGTTTATCAATTCGATGACGTAGATTAAGAATATGTAATTAGAATATCCATAACCCCAATATTTCTCAATCTACGCCCTCGAATCAGTTTATTAAATCAATTTGGTCGATGAATTCGAAAATCGAATTTTTGACAATATTTTTCATATGGAAAAATTTGCGATTTTCGGCCAAATTTTTTTTTTTTGAATTGATCAACCAAATTATGTCTATATCTTAATTCGAGGGCGTAGATTAATAATATGCTATTAGTTTTTTAATTTTTTGTAGAAGTTATAGCGATTTGAATTTTCCGAAAATTAGACCTTTGCGGAAAACGTTGACAAATATGAATTTCCTTCGTAGAGAAAAAGTGAATACACCATTTTATTCTCGAAGAAACGTACTATGATATGGTGAAAAGATCATAACTATATACCATCTATACTTTCTTATATCTGCTCTCTAAAGTTGACCGATTTTTCCGAAAAATCGCGGAATTTTCTAAATATTTTCCAAACTAATAGAGATATCCGAATTGTTATTATTTTTCGTGATCTACGACCTCGAATCAATATAATATGATCATTCGTCAACATAGAAAGAAAATAATTTTTTTCGGACTTAAAAAATTTCGAAAAGGTATACCGAAAATGAAAATTATTCTAAAATCCGAAAAAAAACATTTTTTTCATCTTATATTGACGAAAGTATCAGAATTTATTAATTCGATGACGTAGATTAAGAATATCTAATTAGAATTTCCATAACCTCAATATTTCTTAATCTACGCCCTCGAATTAGTTTATAAAATTAATTTGGTCGATGAATTCGAAAATCGAATTTTGACAATATTTTCATATGGACGAATTTGCGATTTTCGGCCAAATTTTTTTTTTTTTTATTGATCAACGAAATAATGTCTATTTCTTGATTCGTTTTTTTTTTAATTTTTTTTAGAAGTTATAGCGATTTGAATTTTCCGAAAAATAGACCTTTGCGGAAAACGTTGACAAATCTGTAATATCCCTTCGTAGAGAAAGTAAATAAACCATTTTATTCTCGAAGAAACGTACTTTGATGAAGTGAAAAGATCATAACTATACCATCTATACTCTTCTTATATCTGCTCTCCAAAGTTTGAACCGATTTTTCCGAAAAAATCGGGGAATTTCTGAATATTTTTCAGAATAATAGAGATATCCGAATTGTAATTACATTTTCGTGATCTACGACCTCGAATCAATATAATATTATTATTTCGTTAACATAGAAAGAAAACTAATTTTTTTTTTGGACTCTGAAAAATTTCGAAAAAGGTATACCGAAAATGAAAGTTATTCTAAA
>CM076607.1:60273914-60336334 GCA_038502775.1 Hippodamia convergens | reverse complement strand
GTAAGTGCAATGGAACAAAACGCATCTGATGTACATTTTTTTGATAATAATATACTTCCGGTTCAACCGGAAATACCGTCAACTTCTTTAATTTAAATGGGACACCCTATATATTTTTACAGATTTTGAAAGAGCTTGTTATTTTGAATTCATATATGCTGAGTTTAGTGTAAAAAAATTTGTTAAAAACGAGGAATAACTCACTGTTAGTAGTACAATAGATGTACATTTCATTATTTTTTAGAATAATGAGAAAACAAAATTACTTCAAATGTTCAAAATGCTCGCCGTTTACTTGCTGACAATATGCCATCCTAGTAACAAATTCTTGAGTCACTCTTTCCAAGACTTCTCCACGTATTAGTTCACATTCATCAATAGTTCTTTGTCTCAATTCCTGTAAGTTTGTTGGTCGTCTAACGTAAACACGTGATTTTAGATAACCCAAAGAAAAAAATCTAACGGGCTAAGATCCGGAGAACGAGCAGGCCACTCTATGAATCCTGTACGTCCAATCCATCGATTTGGAAAATTCGCATCCAGAAAATCCCTAACCCGTCTATCATAGTGGGGAGGTGCTCCATCTTGTTGAAACCAAATATTTTGTGGTAATTGCCCATTCTGTTGAAGTGCAGGAATAATTTCGTTATTTAGTAGATCCAAATACTTGTCACCATTCAAGTTTCCGTCGATAAAAAATGGGCCTATAAGCTTATTTTCGAAAATTCCCATCCAAACATTTTAACTTCTGTGGATGCTGGGTATGTGCTTCATGAATCCTCATTTGACCAATACCTTGAGTTGTGGCGATTAACTGTTCCATTTAAACAAAAAGTTGCCTCATCGGAAAAGAACTATGCTAGAAGCAAAATTTCGTCGACATTACAGATGTCCATTAGCCGTTCGCAAAATTCCAGCCGTCGGTCAAAATCATCGTCTGACAATTCTTGAACCAACTGTACTTTATACGGATGATACTTTTCATTTTTTAATATCTTTCCTACAGAACGTCGACTGATACCATGGTTTAGTGCCAAATTTGTAGTGGAAGTTTGAGGTGATTCTTCTAAATCGATTGCAATATTTTGTTTAACAGTTTCGTTCGTTGCAGTCCGCGGTCTTCCAGGTTTTAGCAAATTTTTTACCATCCCGGAAGTATTAAAACGTTGCAATGTTTTAGTTACTGTTGAGCGTGATATAGGATTTCTCTCCAGATGCAAATTATTAAATATGACACACTTCTTCATGAGTTCTAACACGATCACCATAACCGATCATCATTAAAATTTCAATACGCTCTTTTTCACTTAATTGAACCATTCTAAATTGTTCAATTTATTTCCGTCAATTAGAATTTGACACTTGAAGAACAAAAGACATACTAAACAGTACTTGTTTATTTATTACTATGCATACAAACAACATCAATTAGTTTATCTAAATAGTTTTTTGCTCTAATGCAAAAAAACTCGAAGGAGGTTGGTTTAAAGTGCTATATTCCTCGTTTTTACAAATTTTTTTACACTAAACTCAGTATGTATGAATTCAAAATAACAAGCTCTTTCAAAATCTGTAAAAATATATAGGGTGTCCCATTTAAATTAAAGAAGTTGATGGCATTTCCGGTTAAACCGGAAGTATCTTATTATCAAAAACATGTACATCAGATGCGTTTTGTTCCATTGCACTTACCTGCAAATTTTCATAAATATCGTTCTTTTCGTTTAAAGAGATATTTACTTGGTTCCATACTTTATCCCAACCCTGTATGCAATATCTAACAGCAAATACATACAGGGTGTCCGGGGAATAACTGTACATACTCTTACCACAGATAGAGTTGGACTAGGTGATTACTGATTGACTATAAAAAATTGATTTCTGATTTTCCCTAGAAACCTACAGGGTGATTTTTCAACTTCATGGAAATACTTAGACCATCATAAAATCCAAACTTATTGACGGATATTATTGAAACTTGGGAGGTTATTGGCACATGCTAAGGTCGAGTCAGAAGGATATCAATTATTTCATTATTCCAGGGCCGGACTCATTAATCTTCATTTAAAATGTTCAGGGTAGAACAAACACTTTGTATTTCGAATTACAAATAATTGAATCGCTTTTTAGAAAGAAGCTAAATTATCCTTCAATTTGTGATATCGCTTAAAATTGTCACATCAACAATTTTTTTTTTATGAATTTTTGAATTTGGATAAATTTCGAAAAATTGAATTTATTTACCTGAACAGGACTTAGTCATCTTGTGGAGGTCGAAAATAAATAATGAATTTTCTTTCAAAAGTTACTGCAGGTGAGGAAGACTATAATAATTTGTTGATATACTGGGTGGCCACCCCAGACGCGGATTTCATTGCGATGGAGTAAATGAAGGTATATTTCGAAAAAAAAAATTGGTGAAGTGTATAGGGTATACCTACATAGGCATATTTCAAAATTATTTGTATGTATACCGGGTGTTCGACAACAAAGATATAGACCAAAGTGACACTTCTCCCAATGTAAAAACCTCTAACTGAATTAGTAAATCGAAGAGTATGAGTAGTGATTTTTCAATTTGTTAGTCTGTTTCTTTAAAGTTTACTTATTCAATATTAAATATTATGAAGTATTCTGAGAAAGAGGAGAGATCATTTTCAGTTTGGCAAAATGTTACAGAATATCTTACTTTATTCAAAGATTCAAGCTCAAAAATGCACAGAAATAAAATTTCCTTCAAGATAAAATATGAATTCCTATAACATATTATGTGCTAATTAAAGCTCTGAACTTTTCTGGAAATTTTCTACTAATACTTTCGCATTTTATATTCCAACATAAGATTTTCAGTTCTCTTCATGGTGAAAAATTCAATTTTTCGAACTTTATTCAAAGTCAAAAATTCATAAAAAACTAATTGTTGATTTGACAACTTTGAGCGATATCACAAATTGAAGCATAATTTAGCTTCTTTCTAAAAAGCGATTCAATTATTTGTAATTCGAAATACAAAGTGTTTGTTTTACCCTGAACACTTTAAATGAAGATTAACGAGTCCGGCTCTGGAATAATGAAATAATTGATATCTTTCTGACTCGACCTTAGCATGCGCCAATACCCTCCCAAGATTCAATAATATGCGTCAATAAGTTTGGTTTTCATGATGGTCTAAGTATTTCCATGAAGTTGGAAAGTCACCCTGTATCTTTGCAGGGAAATCCAGAAATTGATTTTTTATAGTCAATCAATAAGCACCTAGTCCAAATCTATCTCTGGTGAGAGTATGTACAGTTATTCCCCGGACAACCTGTATAAACAAATCGTCAAGAGTCGTGCCACCTCAATGTTTCTCAAGAAGAAATAGTATCTAACATACTAGCAAGGTAAGGGGGTCTTTACTGGCGAATGGAGGATATAACTGACGAGCCGCAGGCGAGTCAGTTACCTCCTTGAGCCAGTAAAACCCGTTACCTTCGGTGTATTGTTTTTATTTTATTTGTTTCTTATTTGTTAAAAGGTTAGATAAATTCCAAAAAAAATCTCAATAATTTGTCTCAATTGTCGTAAGCTAAGGAAGCGTTGCCATGAACATGTCTGGTTTTTTTTTTTACATTTGTTTTGGCGAAAGCGAAAATTAATGTACCGAAAGAAATTATTCAGGCAGCCAGCAGTGTGGCATCAAGTTTATTACCTGCAGAATCAGCTTTAACGTACGAGCGAGAATACGACGACTTCAAAAAGTGGCGAAACAATTGGGGTAACTGAAGATGTTTTGTTGGTCTACTTGAATCAACTATCAGCTAGATTCAGCCCTAATACTTTATGGGCAAAATGGTCTATGCTGAAAAGCTGCTTGGAAATGAAAGAAAATGCCCCTGTTCGCAGGTTTGTTTTCTCTTGAAAAAATTTATTGAAAAATATGACGTTTAGTTGTCATTTGCAGATTTCAAAAGGTAATAGCGTTTCTGAAACGAAAAAAGGAGCGCTATACGCCAAAAAAGGCCAAGGTATTAAGTAAAGAAGAGGCTGAACAATTTCTTTTACATGCTCCTGATGACCAGTGGTTGCTGGCGAAAATTGTAACAATATTTGGGATATTTGAATGTTGTCCAGGTGACGAAATTCTCTCCTTAAACATGAAACATGAAGAAGATATGAAAAATACGATATTGTGACATTGCGGCAAACAAAAAATTTAACAACAAGAAGATACACCGTAACCTATGATGGCTGCAGCTTCAAACCCTGCATGTTATACAGAAAATATGTAAATTTTCGGCCTCCTGAAACAGAAAGCCTAAAATTTTTTTGACATACCGACATGGAAAGTGCTTTTCTTTTAATGCTGGCCAGCACACTATTGGTGGTGTCCCAAGGCAAATAGCGAAATATTTAGGTTTAAAAGACCCAGAGTTATACACCGGCCACTCTTTTCGCAGAACTGGAGCCACTATGGTTGCGGATTCGGGTGGAGATTTTTTAGCACTGAAGCGTGCAGGAGGTGGTAGAAGAGCACAGAAATTGCGATGAGTTATGTCGGTAATTCGGTCAACAAAAAAATCGAAATGTCTAGCAAATTATTTGGTAGTAAGGAGAGTACAAATGTTCTGCAGTCCTCGAGTTCAGCAGTTTCTGAGTCAACAGATGGTTCATCATCATCAGTATCAACTCTTTCATTATCAAAAATCTGTGTCACTGGAAATAACAATTGTACCGATAAAACAAAATTTTCTAATGAAAATTATACTACTAATGTTTGCGCCGCCTATGAACATTTTGGTTTATATCGCGGGCGACGCAGAAAAACACACCAAGTAAAAACATATGACTTCTTCATGTTTATCATCAAATGAAATTAATTGTAATTCAGTATTAGTTCGACTTCGCTGGATTAGTTTTTCTGTAGTTTACGTGAACTCACATAATTAAGTGTGGTGTCAAATCGCATAATTAGATTATTGAGGAAGACTAGGAGATATCATCTGTTCTCCATCAGTCAGGTCGTAGGGAATTCTTAATATAACCATCCAATTTTCCATTACCTATCCTTCAAAGTCTTCCTGTTGTCCACAAAAGAAGGAGCGCAAGAAAACTGAAGAATTCACAACAGCTGTTTCACGAGACCTTTTGCTGAGAATTGGTGAGTGTATACTTGGGTCCAATAATATATTCATTCATTCATACAGTCTGCTAAATAATATAGATTTTCTGTATATCAAAGGAGCATTTTGGTCAAACTCATTTTACCATTAAATGAGCCAAAGCTCAAACAACTAACTTGTAAAAATTTTGCCAGTTAACTGTCAGTTTTACGGGTTAGTGACTTGATAAAATAAACTTTCTTGATTAATATTGTGGTCTTAGAAACTGACGTTTACAAATGAGAAACAAATGAAAACAATATCTGAATTCTAGAAATAAGATGAATATTTTCCTATAATTAACCTTCAATTTATTCATTCAATGAAATGAACAGGTATTAATACCCTTTTATACATCTACTATTTGATCCGGCAGACTTCGTACTGCCTCAATCGATAAATAAAAAAGCAACTTCAATATTAAAATGAACTATTATGGTATTATACCTTGAAAGTCGACATAAAATTGTCGTCTGGAAGCTTTTATATTTTTGAATGTTGGCCAAGAATTGTTCAAAATCATTTCCTATCCCAGAAACTAAAAAACGTAAGGGATCTGGTGGTGGGACCAATTGTGGCAATCGACAATTAGATCAGTGTTGGAATTGGACTACTTTGTTTTTTGAGATATTGGAAAAGTCAAGTTGACAGATTGTAGTTTTTAAGAATCGTCACTTCTGTAATTTTGGAAATAAAAGTTGTTGTTACTCGAAGTAGATTGAGGCTCTGCCTGAAGGTGAAGCCATATCGTAAAGAAGAGATCCTTTTAAGAAGACTGAAACGTTCAGTTCTAACATTTGGCGACCGTGACAGGACCCTTCTATTACAAGTATGGAAAAAACCAAGAAAGCCTTAGCTCTACACAGAACAGCTTTTATAAGGATGTATGAAAAGTTGACGGAAGAATTCTCCAGAGAAAAATGTGATATCTCAGAAATACATGGTGACATCAAAGTTTTGGAAGATAGAATGCTTCAATTATCCGAACTGAATCAACTCATGATTGATCTAATGTTGGATTCAGATGTTGATGAAGCAACTATGAATGCAGAAGTGGAATTGATGGATACGATGAGATATCAATATCATAAGATGAAATTCAGTTTTGACAGTTTTATATGTCAAGGAAGAGGCTCCAAGAAATCAGAATCAAAAATCAAATTGAGAGTTCCCAAACCTGAATCAAGACAGTTTAATGGTATTCAAGTTTCTGAAGGAACTGAATCACGTCTGGAGCAAGAAGAGCTTATTGAGGATTTTTCAACGACAGTTAAACGAGGAGATGATGAGGGATATGAGGTGTGCATGTCTTTGATTGAAGGTCATCTTCCTCCATCAACCAATGTCGACTCCGACTCCTCAACTGGGAAAGAAAATTGCGAAACCTTGATTTGGAAGAGTGAAGAAATGCAACGCTTTTCCAAACCTATACACAGGTATTATATTTCTGTTGAAATGAATCCAACGGATCTTCCATCACGAGATTGTTATACTCAAGAAGTAGATGGAAGATGGTGGGAGGATCTTCCTAGGTCGTTATGCGATTCAATGTCTAGGCAGAATTTTGGCATTGACAAAGAGGAAATAAACTCCGAAAGAATGAAGGTTGAAGGACTGAACAGATTGCAAACGAAAATATTTGATAGATATGATGCAAAGGATTTTAAAGAGCATATCAAGATTTGTCATGTTGGAGTAGAAGTTTTGATGAGTATTCTCAGAGAGAATAAGAAGACTTGTAAAGGTCCCTAGCGTAATATTGAATTTGATTGTGTCATTAATTATTGTTGTTTTAATGACACAAGGTGGGAGTGTGTTGGAATTGGACTACTTTGTTTTTTGAGATATTGGAAAAGTCAAGTTGACAGATTGTAGTTTTTAAGAATCGTCACTTCTGTAATTTTGGAAATAAAAGTTGTTGTTACTCGAAGTAGATTGAGGCTCTGCCTGAAGGTAAAGCCATATCGTAAAGAAGAGATCCTTTTAAGAAGACTGAAACGTTCAGTTCTAACAATCAGCTATTAGCTGACCCGGCTGTTCCGCCTTTGAGATGAATAAAGTTGTACTAACCATTGTTTTTTTTAAGAAAAAAATATATCAGGTGAAAAGTACAAAACATACATAAAATTTTATTTCATTGAAATAGGTACGTACAGGGTGGGCATAATTGGTGATACTTGAACTACAACTTTTCAACCGTGAGAGATAGAGGAAAATAAATGACACGTTACGGTGGTCTCTTTCAGAGAAACTAATAATTGCATCCTCTATCTTCTTTTATTTTCGAGTTATGGGCCAACATCGAAATTTGACGATTATCTCCGTTTCTGTTTGTGCTAGGATGTTGAAATGAAAATATTATACAGGCACGTTTTTCATATCAATCCAGTAGAGTACTTTGTTTTTTCCAAGAGGTTTCCTTGCTGAGCTATAACATAAAGTTGTGATTTTTCTCATGGAAATAATAGTATGAAACGGCTTCGAAAGAATCACCATTTTTTTTTGTTTCAGAAATATTTCACACATCGTCCTCAGATTCATGAAAAATATAGTTTGTGTTTGAAATTTGAATTTTTGATTATTGAGTAGGCTGAATCAAAGAATTATTTGTCTCTACGCATGGTGTCTTCATTATGATGGCATTGAATACTTAATTCAATTCTCCCTGGTTTGATCTCTGTTTAGAACAACTGTCAATGCGAAGTCATTATTCCCGCTAAAATAAAAATTTTTAACATCATATTTCTCGTAGTTTGCGAACATTTCCGTATTACCGGCGCTAATGACTTCGAATTCTAGTAATTGATAATTATTCTGAACAAAGATCGAACAACGGAGAATTTAATGAAGTATTTAATGGCAAAATAATACTGATACCATGAGTATTATTCTGTGATCCAGCTTACTTAATACTCAATAATTAAAATTTCAAATACAAACTAAATTTTTCATGATAACTGAAGAAATCTGAGAGCGATGTATGATGTATAATATATTTCTGAAACGGGAAAAAAATGGCGGTTCTTTCTAAACCATTCAAAACTATCGTTTCCATGAGACAAAACACAGCTTTATGTTATAGCTCAGCAAGGAAACCTCTTGGTAAAAATTGAAGTATGCTACTGGATTGCTATGAAAAATGTGCCTGTATAATGTTTTCATTTCAAAATCCTAGCACAAACAAAAACGGAGATAATGACCCAAAAATGAAATCGCCCAAATTTCAATTTTGGCCTGTGACTCGAAAACAAAAGAAGATAGAGAAATGCGGTTGATGGCATTATCAGTTTCTCTAAAAAATACCACCGAAACGTGTCATTCATTTTCCTCTATCTCTCACGGTTAAAAAGTTGTAGTTCAGGTATCACCTGAATTTTTTTTAAATTGTAGTACCTTGTGATGAACAACATTTTTAGTTTTTTTCCCGGGTGATTGAATAAATGGGGCAGATTGTTCATTGTTAATCCTCACTTAGGTACTTCTGCGTAAAAACCTTAGAATTCCAAGGCTGAGACATTTAGGTAACTCAAAATACACAGTTTTTGTTTACATTCCCATCTCAGAATGGGGACTTGTTCAAAACATTACGTCATAAAATTTCCCGTATTGTTCGGAAGATGATAGTTGTAATAACACATGGACTTAGATGCGTTAATATTATTAAAAAATGTAGATCACCGAATTGATATCAAATATAATTTTCTCACGAATACTCTATTAACCATAGCGACATCTACTGGCGTTATTCGCAAGATAGAAAATTATTTCCTATTTTTTTCATTTCATCAAATTTTTCAGAATTTCAATGTATCTTATGTTTAACCCGTCGTAGAAGAATCCAACAAAAAATCTTCCATAACAAACAGTTCATCCAAACTTGTTGTTATAAATTGTGTAACCAATAAAATGGCCGACTCAGTTTCACCTATTAAGATAACAAAAAGAAATACAAATAAGAGTATGTAACCAATGAAAAATATAAGAATTTCGACAAAAGTAAAGTGCGAGATAAAAAATTTCATAATAATATCAGGAATGAATTGAATCTAAGCAAAATTAAGGCCTGAACAACACAAAAAAAGAAAAAGAAAAATGTATCACTCTCTCAACCTCGACAAAGAGCGATAAAAAATATCGATCTCTGATTTATTCAAAAAAAAATCTTTGTCAGAAAATTTCAAGTGAAGCAAAAGGCAGTTTTCTTCGAAATTGTAGGTAACCTATGAAACCCTTGAAATTAACAATCTACAGGGTGTACCAAGTTCGACGGCCTATTAGGCGTTTCTGGAGAACAGGACCTATTTGAAAGCTGAAAATTGGGATTATATTATTGCTTTACATTATCTACCAATCCAAAATATTCTTGGAGCCTGACCACTTTCACTTATACAAGGAGTGAAAAAAAAATTTTCAATCATTTTTTTTTCTGTTTTTTGTTTTTTGAATTTGATAGAGTATGCAATTCTGAATAAATTCGTACTCAAATCGTTGCATTCGTCGAAATACTTTCCAAAATATCAAGAAAAAACTGAAGAAAAATGAAAATAAGTGTATTCTGTATTGTGTTTGTTATTCCCAACCTAGGTATTGTAAGCACAAACCGTTTTCACATTTCTGAAGGCGAAAAATGTGAAAATATTGTACATTTTCAGAATTTTGAAAAACCCGTCACAGGGTATTCCAAATGTTGGTTCAAAAATTGGGATCAAGATTGACCCATAACTTTCGTTTTTCAAATGAGAACCCTATGTTTTAATGATTGCGTTCGATTGTGCAAAGAAAAATGACGATAATGTTGAAACATGTTAATGCCCCTAAAATCAATATTTCTTGAGTTATTCAGGATTTCCTGATGTCGTAAGTACTGTCAAAATTCATAGAATCTGTTTCATATCAACAATGACCTTGGTCAAAGAAGATAAATTATTCAAATAACTCATTAGTGACATTGAGTATTAATATAAATATATTATACTCAATGCTACTGACTACCTCTTTTCTGAATTCATTTATCATTGTTGATATAAAACAGATTTCATGAATAAATTAAAAAATCCAAAATAACTCAAGAATTAGTAATTCTAGGAACATCAACATGTTAGAACATTATCATCATTTTTCTTGGCAGTATCCAACGCAATCATAAAAGAATAGGGTTCTAATTTGAAAAACGAAAGTTATGGGCCTATCTTGATCCCAATTTTTGAACCAACATTTGGAACACCCTGGAATTGTGCATTATTTCCACAGTCTTGGCCTTCAAAAATGTGAAAACAGTTTGTGCTTACGATATCTAGTTTAGGAATAACAAACATAATACCGAATACACTTATCTCCCTTTTTTCTTCAGTTTTTTCTCGATATTTTGTAAAGTACTTCGACGAATGCAACAATTTGAGTACGAATGTAAACAGAATTGCATACTCTAACAAATTCGAAAACAGAAAAAAAAATTTTAAATATTTATTTTCGCTTCCTGTATAACTGAAAGTGGTCAGGCTCCAAGAATATTTAAGATCGGTAGAAAATGTCAAATAATAATATAATCCCAATTTTCAGATTTTAAAAAGGTCCAGTTCTCCAGAAACGCCTAATAGGCCGTCGAACTTGGTACATCCTGTATAAACATATAAATATTCAAGGAAAACACTCACACCAACAGCAACTCATCGACAAATTTGATCAAGGCTCCAAGAAATGATTCAGCTGCAAAAAGCTTGAAGAGAGTCTTGTGTAAGGCGTATTTTTTCGAACGATGGCTTTCTCTCTTCCAAATCTCTTCTGATTTATCTCCGAGTTTTTTGCTGTTGTGGCAATCCGCCACCTCGAACAAGTCTTCTTCGCCAAACCCTTTCTTGTACGTCCGGTAGAATATCGGAAACATGTACCTGAAAAAAAAATGCAATTCAGGCACTTAAGATATTACCATGATTGGAATATACGCTGCAGTCAAGATGCTGTGGAAATAATGAGTTTTATGTTCAATTTGTTTGGTCTGAGCATAACCACCTCAAAATAGCATGGAAGAAGCATGTTATACAGGGTGTCCCACCGGGAGTGCCCATTGAAAGTTTAGGGAGAAATAATTATTCGATCAATTTCAAATTTTGTGTGGGTATACAGGGTCTTTCACGAGGAACCTCACCCATATTTATACGGGAAACTACTGAACGTAATCTCATGAAATTCAGCTGCCATAAAAAAATGGGGTTCTAATTTGAAAAAATTGATTTTTCACGATTTTGCCATCCCTAACATTGAAAGCGATTTTTTCACCCCCTGTATCATGAATCGCGATTTCGATTTTTAAAGTGGATACATCAATCTTACATCTTGAAAAATCCCAAAAATTAAAATTTTTCATCCAAGAACTTCGTAGTTATTCTTGTTTCAGCGGAGCTCTATTTTCGATTTTTTTTTCGAACTTTCCCACTCAGAAAGAATTTTCCAACCAATACTGAAAAATGTTACATCAAAATACATAACTTGAAATTTTCTAAGGAATTTATTTCTGCAATAAAAAAATGGTGTTCTCATTTGAAAAACGGAAGTTGACGTCATTTCCGGAAAAACCGGAGGTGCTCATGCCTTGAAAATATTTTAGATTTCATCAGCATTGTGAAATACTTATAAGTGCTGAATTTCATGAAAATACGTTCAGTAGTTTCCCGTATAAATATGGGTGAGGTTCCTCGTGAAAGACCCTGTATAAGCCAAGTAGAACTCCATTTATGATATATTTTCAAATTTGAATGACTTCCGCTTTCACCGGAAATGGTATCAACTTCCTTATTTCAAATGGAACACCCTGTAAATAATGAGTTTTTTGGATAGATCTTCGAATACCACATTCATTTTATGTATCATTCTCTATAGCCATCTGAAGCCGTTTTCGAGTTATTCACTGTTCTGTGGAAAAAAATTAAAATTGAGGCTTGTAGAACACTGAAAATTTAATGAAAGCCAACGCACAATCTCAGATCTGTTTTTTGAAATGGGTTACTGACAAGATATCCAACATAACTCTGTAGAGAAAATAACGTTTTGATATACTATACTACTGAGAGTATCAAAGTTGAAATTAAAAAAAAAGCCAGAAAACTCGATTTTTCAAATGGAAACCATATTTTTTTCACACACATATCAATTTGTGGGGGAAAAATAGGTGTAGTTTATTCCGGGTTCCCCATATCCAAAATGTACCATTTTCGATATATTCAGGAAAGTTTGAATTCCGAAAAGGACAGAAATTCGATTTTTCCAAATTTAAACCTTTTTTTTTTTCCCCCATTTCAATTTGTGAGGAAGAAAAAAGTAGAGTCTTTTAAAGGGTTCCCTATATCTAAAATGTACCATTTACGAGATATTCAGAAATAACTGTGAGCAACGAGCATAAATTATAATATGTGAGGTATCAATTATGATCTATGTTCACCCTTTCGTAAGAATCTGTATGACTTTATTCAAAATAATGCAGTTTTGTTCCAACTGAAGAATTTATCGTGCAATGTATTGGCAGAATTCTGTTCCAGAATGAATGAGGAAATCCACCACCAAGAAATATTCAGAAGTTGCGAAAAATGTTTGGAAGTAGGTGGACGAAATTTTCAAAATGTGTTATGATTCAATTTTCTATTCTGATATATTCGAATAAAAGTTAGGCAAGTTTCATGACTTGTGTTATGAGTTTTGAATTACAACTTAAGCTTCCGATATGTCATATTTTCCGAAACATAACTCGTTATTTTCATTATGAGCAGTAAAAAAACTAGTGGTCGTTTTCTTTGAACAATGAAATTAGTTTTGAGGATTATAAACAACAGAAGCATGGAAAAATATTCTGATTTTTATGAAAGGACGAACATAGATCATATCATAATATTAAGCTCGTAGCAGTTATTTCTGAATATCTGGAAAATGGTACATTTTAGATATAGGGAACCCGGAATAGACTTCACTCATTTTCACCCCAAAAATTCATATGTGAGTGGAAAATATACGGTTTTCATTTGAAAAAATCGAGTTTTTGAATTCCAACTATGAAACTCTTATTTTACCCTCCTGTATATCAAAACGATATTTTCCCAACAGAGTGACGTCGAAAATCTTTTCGGAAACCTATTTCAAAAAACAGATCTGAGATTGTGCGTTGGCTTTCATTGAATTTTCAGTGTTCTACAAGCCTAAATTTTATTTTTTTTTCCACAGAACAGTGAATAACTCGAAAACAGCTTCAGATGGCTATAGAGAATGATACATAAAATGAATGTGGCATTCGAAGATCTATCCAAAAAACTCATAATATACAGGGTTATCCATTTGAATTAAGGAAGTTGATACCATTTCCGGTGAAAGCGGAAGTCATTCATATTTGAAAATATATCATAAATGAAGTTCTACTTGGCTCATATACCCACACAAAATTTGAAATTGATCGAATAATTATTTCTCCATATACTTTTAATGGGCACTCCCGGTGGGACACCCTGTACAGGGTGATTCACACTGACTGTTGTTGAAAATATTTCGAATCAAGACCAGGTATCATCACTCGAAATTTCTTGGTCAAGCTTGATTGGGATAGATAATATTTGTTCATTTTTTGAATGTAATATCCAATTTTTGAATTCAAAATCAGATTACTCTTTGAATTCTGAAAACCCTTGAAATTTACTCTATTCCAATGTTGATAAGTTGTGGACTTTTGCATGAAAATTCCTGATTTTCCAGCTTATATCACGAAACCAACATTGAATGTAAGATCCATTCTTTTCATTCAGCTGATAACTTTGAGATTTTTGCATTAAGATATCTAATTTTCTAGTTATTTTCTGAATTCATAACTGCGTGTTTCGGTTGTCAAAGTAGATCAAATTTGACAAACAACTCAGATCTAACAAGTTAAATTTTGACATTTCTCGAATTCAATTTAGCTCAGCTATTAATATTCATTGAATAGCACAATAGTCGATTCGGTAATTCGAAAAATGAGCCTTCAGTAAATTTTTAAATATTTCGTCGAATGAAATTCATAGTGGAATCGTAAAAATTGTCAATCTGAATATGAAAAAAAAAAGATCTATGGTGTTACCCGCTTATGCAATTTCTGCTCAAGAAAAAGTACATATCAGATCGAGAAACAACTCCAGTGAGATTTGCAGAAATATTAGAATTAAATTTCAATATGAAAACAAATAAAATATGGGAAAAACGTAAAAAAAGAAATTCATAATTCAAAAACAAACATAAAATCAGAAACTAAAATGTTCGTTTTTATTATACATGGTGAATATAATAATTCATCTATTTTTTTCTGGAGTCCTTGACATACAAGTCTTGCTCAGGTTATGTAGCTCTAGATCTTTTTTTATACTTATGTGATTGAATATAATTGAAGATTGAATTACAAAGAATTGTTACAATGACTTTTTTCAACTAATGTAATGGTTATAATGGTTTCAATAAGTCCTTTTACCCAAATGGCATGGCCTCCATTTTTTTGTCTTTCGTTTTTGTACGGAGGCGAACATAACCTATATTTTCTAAGTATGTAGTCTCAAAGGGATGAGACTAATCAACCCTGCTTAATAACTACCAATAATAGGGATGGGGACTAAACCAAATCAAAGAAATCATCAAAATATTTGGGAATGTTAATTCTGACAAAATGTGAATAAACAGCAACCATCATTATTCTGGATTCACTTAAGTAGTTCGAAATTACTACATATTTACATATGAAAAACTTTTATCAATATTTATCGCTAACATATCTGCAGACTTTTTTAATTATTTCTTTATAATTTAAATGAGGTTCAGCGATATCTTCTTTATGAATGTGTATTTTAATTTCACTTCACAGTTTTTCAGCAGAAAAAATGCATCGCATTTGAATTCCTCATATACGAATTCATAACTTATTTCTGTTTGATGATATTATTCTTTGATATTAATGATACCTATATGATGGTAGTAGATTCAGGATTTAGAAGCAAAAACGTGAAATAAACGTTTGGTTTCACTTTTTGTTGAATGCACGAGGAAAAACCTTAGCCGAAACATTCGAAGTAACAATTTCGTTACACGAAAAAGAGATCACGTATATATTTTCTGACCCACATTAAATAGTCGATCTTATGGTATTTCCGTCATAATTCTTAGTTGAGTGATTTTTGTTTATATCTTAATGAAGTGGAATTAGTGAACCTACGTGATATTCCAGCATCTTGAGTATTCTTAGGCCTCCGAAACTGTGAACGTGTGAAGTATAGAAATAATGAAGACTATACACACTAGAGTAAAGAAATTCATGGCATGCTATTGTGAAACTGTCGAGCTTTCATTCCCATTATACTAGAAATAAAGTAATGTTGTCTATTCCTAAGCATAAAACTTTCAAGTTTGAAATGTTACCTAGGTATCAGTGTATAATATTTTTTAATCATCTCCCTAAGCCCCTCAATATCTTTAGGTTTAAGAAAGTTGAAACTCTACTTATGAAAAATTATTTCTATAGTGTTAATCAGTACTTTTCTGTTAATTTAGAAAATGTCTTATTTTGTCTATAATTTTTGGTGACTTGTACTTCACATACATTGTCATGTCTGAAAGGATCAATAAATATTATTATTATTATTATTTGAAGAAATATACTGGATTTTCGAAAGATCATTAAAAAAAATTCCATGTTTTTCGGACCACTTGTAGAGTGAACTGTGAATCTGTGAAGGACTTGAAAAGTTTCCAGGAATTCAATGAAGAAAAATCAAACAATTATCTCAAACGGTGTTCAAGATAATCATGACTACTATCGTTTCAGTCAAAATTTGAATCATTCTCCTAGCACTATTGACTCAGCCTGTTGATGATGATAATGAACTTTCTTGGGTTTTCACTCTTCGAAAAAAATGTGAATCCAACCAAAAATGTAAATATTGTCGAGTCATGTAAAATATTGCCAAGACAAGGCCGTATTTCTAACATTGTCAAAAAGTTATCAGATCTCATGTAGAGTCAAGCTGGTAACTCTACACTCTTCATCTTCACAGGTCCTTATTTTACAAATTCTATGCCTAAGTCAGAATAAGTAGCATTTTTCAAATGGGAAGACCTAGTTTGCATTGAATAAATAGATTCTCCATTGAATTCTGAGTCTTTTTGATTCCAAAAGTTTGAATTTTCCCGAGAAAATTCTCTTTAAATGAAGAAATACGAAAAAAAAACTCAAATTGAACTCTGTCGAAATACAGACAATTTCGAGGATTTTTCATTGAAAATTCTAATTTTTGAGAATCTCCGAGAAGGAAGGTTTTTTCGATAGCAAGATTTTCAGAATATGATACAGGAGGTCACAAATTCTTTGTCAAAGTAAGAAGTGACGGAACATAAATAAATCGTTTTTTTCAAATTGGATTCCCATTTTCTCGAAGCATTTTCGAAATCTCCGTCAAAAAATAATAGGAGCATACGTAAAACACTTTTCTCCCAAAATTCATATTTTTCGAGAGATTCAGGAAAACGATTTTGTCTTCAATTTTCAATCTCATTACGAATGTGTTCTTTTACTGGAAAATAATTAGCGTTCAAGTGGAATTTTTGGAAATCTCTGTTATCAGGAAAATATTTTCTTATAGTTGAGCCGAGTTCAGTTTTTCTTTATTTTTTCAAGCTTAGGATAATTTCCGCAAATTATTAATTATGGAGAATTTCCTTCTTGTGATGGTAGGAAAATTTGAATTTTCAGTAGTAAAATTGTTACATGTTTTGTTAATTATTTTTTCAAAGCATTAAAAATTATTATAAATTAGTTTTTCTTCATTCTTGAGAATTTTTTACGTTGACTTCACTAATACTTACATTGAAAACTTCAAACCAATTGTTGTTCTCGCACTATAGATGATAATTCAAGAACATAACCCGTCTGAACTATAGAAAATATTTTCTCGATAACAGAGATTTCCGAAAATTTCACTTGACCGCTAATTATTTTTCAGTAAAAAAACACATTTGAAATGAGTTTGAAAATTGAAGACAAAATCGTTTTTCCTGAATATCTCGGAAAATATTAATTTTGGGATGAAAATCTTCGACGTATTATTTTTAGAAGAAGATTTCGGAAATGCCTCAAGAAAATGGGGTTCCAATTTGAAAAAAAAGGATTTTTTGATGTTTTGTCTCTTCTAACTTTGACAAAGAATTTGTGACCTCCTGTATCATATTTCGAAAATCTTGCTATCGGAAAAAAAGCCTTCCTTCTCGGAGATTCTCAAATATGAGAATTTTTTATGAAAAAACCTCGAAGATGTCTGTATTTCAACAGAATTCAATTTTGAGATGTTTTGTCGTATTTCCCCATTTAGAGAGAATTTTCTCGGGAAAATTCAAACTTTTGGAATCAAAAAGACTCGGAATTCAATGGGGAGAATCTGTTTTTGCAATAAAAAATGGGTTTTCCCATTTGAAAAACGAAAGTTGATGTCACTTCCGGAAAAACCGGAAGTCCTAGAACATTAAAAAAATATACGAGAAATCGTCTTCTTACTTGAAACTCACTTTTAGAATTTCATTCCTGAATCTTGTGACTTTCCTTAAAATATTCCATAGAGCCATATTCCCGCCTATATACCTTTACCTACCTAGGTTCAAGCTGCGATGGCAATGTATTTTAGAGCTGCCATTGTGTAAAGAATCCTATCATTATACAATGATCACAACGGGAAATTTGACAATGAAAACTGTGGTTGAGATTATTACAGGGAGATTGTTCTTGGTGTAAATACACATAAGGCGTTTTACTTGCGCTTTATTTTATCCCCCCATTAAGAAAGTGGGGGTTGTTTTCGCTGAGAATTCTTGAATATTTTTTGTAAAATTTATAACAAGCAGTCCTCCGTATATATCAATTTTCAAACTACTAGTATCAAAATTCGCGGAATTCTCATACAAACTAATACATCCCCTAGTTCTAAGGGTTAGGGGGTGAAAGTTTTAAGTTGAAGAGTTTTTCCGTTTTTTGTGTACTGAAACTAGACCATATACCAAATTTCAACTTGATAGGACATCGGCAAGTACCCTAACAGTTGTTATATATATATTCTTATGAAAAAGAGAGCTAAAATGATACATTAAATGTTGAAACAAAAAGTACCTAAGCTGAGGTAAAAAAAAACGGGGTATCATAACATTCTTTGTATGATACTATAGAATCATACGATACTATCAACACTAGTATCATACAATACTATACAGCCAGGGAAAAAAACCTCAGCCGAAAAAACCTGCCTCCCCGTAAACAAAATAACATAAAATATCAAATATCAGGAAAATCTTGAAAGACATCAGTGTGATCATCTTCATGTTATCCGTCGATGGGCTCGGATACACAGATTCTTCCCAAAACGACTCGTAATTCTTAATCTGAAATGAAAAAAGACAAAAGCAGAAAAGAAACCGATTATTCAGAATAAATCGAATGCATTTTGGAAATGTATTTGCAACTTTAAAAAACATCAACATTAAGATTTCTTGGCCAAATAATGTTCGGAGGTTTATAAATATTTATGACAGAAATGTCACAAAATTTGAAAGAAATGAAAAAAACACTCCATCAATTTTCCCTATCCGAATCTGTTGAAAGTTACGAAACTGATAATTTTTCAACATAACATGCTAAACTTGTAAAAAATCAATTAATACATAACCTTTCAACTGTCCTCTTTCACGAGGATTTTTTTTCTGTTGCCGTGTGGGTTTCTTGCAGAAGAATCTCTTTGATACCATGTTCATCAGCTAATTTGGAGACGTAATCACACTTTCCTTTCGAAATTCCTTCGCTATTCAAATTCAAAATCCACAAATTGTTGGTTTTTTCAAACCAGATACGACCTTCCAGGTGATGATTTTTCGGCACTTCAGATGTTTGAAGACCGCTACGGGACCCCAATGAAAGGCAATCATCTCCCATAGATAAACCAAACATGTTATAACACAAGAAAACAGAATATTTTTCAGGAGCAAAAACTAAGACATATTACGAGAATTGTCAAATATGACAAGATACTGATGTTATGATCATCAGTAAGTGACGAAATCGGGCGTTTTTTAGATATCTATAAAAGCTGTACGAGCTATGTACTTGAAACTTCGCACGTTTAATGAATTCACTATTACCATCATCTTCTGAGAATTTTGTTCATCTACAAAATTCAAAACTCAAGTTATGAGAGTTCAAAAATACGAAAAACTTCGAAAAAATATAGGTAGTTCTCCCAGATTGTCCTTAAAGATATAAGACCCAGGTTGATATTGAAACAAAAAAAACTGTAGGCTGAATACAATATTCTTATACCTATGAATTTATTCTTTCAATGTACCATCATCCCCAGAAAGCTCGCACCACCTCTTCTACTAACCCTGTATAAATCGAATAATATCGATATTTACACATGTTGAAATAATTCGGCGGAAATCGAGCAACAAAAAAAAAACAATGGTGCTGACGAACGTTTATAATCCGATTTGTTATCGGACAAGACTATTCATTCGTTAACAATAGTCGAAGGAATGCTCTCGTAGTTGAAGGATTCCTTCGTAGATATTACTTCATACTCGATCTACCTGAAGACTTTTCAATGAGAGGATTCAGGTATGGAATTGTCCTAGTTAAATCCTTTCTCTGCCATAGATCATTTACTTTCCGTAGGATGATTTTTAAAGTGCCGCGAAATGAATAGTAGGACAAATTTCCTGAACGCCGAAACCAGTGGTGTACTGACTTTTTCGTTTTTCAGATATCAATTGAAATATACATATTATGGAAAGATTCTGCATTTTTCTCAAACTTCATCAATGTTTTTTTGTCCGAGTCTCTGGAAACAATTTTTTCATGCAAGGGGCCTTCTATTTCAGAAAATGTCTAATTGGTTCTGTTTCAGAGACTGGGATAGGAAGATATCGAAACTAATTGAAAGAAATGAGAAGCTCATGAAATGTAATACCACTTCGTGCGAATTTGGATGAACATGTCAGAATGAGATTTTGTACGTAGACTATCAGAAATTTAAATAGAGAAAGTTGATAGTTTTGTAGGACAAATTTATGCATGGATTCAAGTTTGTATGAACCTGCTGTTTGTGTCCTCATAAAGTTGATATTAGCAAAGTTACAGGGTGTTTGTTACGGAATTATGAATCAGAGATATTCTAATTGGTCGTATGATTCCTATCGAAAAAAAATCTTCTCAACAAACAGTATGAGTGAAAATTTACCACAAATTATAAATTATCAACTAGCTGTACCGCGCAATTTTTTCTGAGGACTCAATCGGTACAGTTGTTAGTTTTATTCCAATTCAACGAAATTATGAATTTGTGATTCCAAGTGGCCCAAGAGAAAAAAAATCGGCATGTAATCTAATGGTGAGAAAATTCAGAATTTGTGGTGAGTTTTTATCAATACTGTTTGTTGAAAATATTCTTCATCCAATAAAAATTTCAAGATCAATTAAAACATCTTTGTTTCATTTGGATTTATCAGTACATTTTTTTAATGAAAACACCCTGTAAGTTTGAAAATATTCACCTCATAAGAACACAAAATGCGGAAGCAGCTAGGGAGTACCGAAGATTTCCGAGAAGACGCCTTCTTTAACTTCGTTTTGGCTGGAGTTTTGGTGTGGTTGTTAATTCCTATTTTTTTTAGTTACAAGTTTTGTTCACAAAAAAAATTTATTATTTTTATGTACAGGCTGGGTATATTTCGATGTTTCAGCACTACAACTTTTGAACCAGAGGAGATGGACAAAATCTGATACCCCATTCTCGATCTCTTTTTCGGAGAAACTAACAAGAGTGGTATTCATTTTTGGCTAATCTCTTTTGTTTTCGAGTGATAAGCGAAAATTGGAAAAATAGCGATATCGGAAATAATTTATATCTCCGCTGAAACTGATGATAGAGCTCTGAAATTAAAACTTTTTCACGTAGAATCCAGTGGCATGATCGTCTTTTTTGCACCATTTTTAATGAGGAAGCTATGACCCAAAGTTGTGTTTTTTTGAATAGAAACACTAGATTTCTGTGCCATTTTCTGAAAGCTTAATTTTTTCTGAAAGCTAAATTTTTTTCTGATTTCAAAAATATATACCATCGTATAGTTCGTATCAATATGAGTAAAGAAATTGATCACGAACCTATATTGATCTGAGTCTCAATACTTTCTATATATCTCTTTCCAGTAGTCTTTTCATTTTTATGCTCTTCACTCAATGTCTCCAAGATCGAAGAATAATAGACTAGAAATAATAAGATTGACGGAAGCAGACTGCTCTTTTTATAGGTAGATCCATTTTTCTGTGCTCAGCAACAGTTGAAACCATAGAAATTATTGAGACTCACATGAAAATAGGTTTTTGACCAATTTCTATCCTCATATTGATACAAACCTTACGATGTTATATATTTTTGAAATCAGAAAAAATTGAACTTTCAGAAAATGACACAGAAATATATTGTTTCCATTTTGAAAAACATAACTTTGGGTCATAGCTTCGTAATTAAAAATGCTGCAAAAAGGACGATCATGCCCCTGGATTCTACGTAAAAAACTGCCTATACAATGTTATCATTTCAGAGCTCTATCATCAGTATTAGCGGAGATATCAATTTTTTCCGATATCGCCATTTTTCCAATTTTCACTTATATCTCTTAAACAAAAGAAGGTAGCCAGAAATTAATACAACTCTTGTTAGTTTCTCCGAAAAAGAGATGGAGAATGGGGTATCAGATTTTGTCTATCTCTTCTGGTTCGAAAGATGTAGTGCTAAAACATCGAAATATGCCCACCCTGTACAGGGTGATTCATTTATCTTGGTAACCCCAATTTTCTCGAAAACGTCTGAATATTTTTTCATTCTGTGAATGTCGTTTTGAACAAGTCAATGTCTACTTGAGATGCGCGTAAAAATCTGCGGAATAAATAAAGACGCCAGGCGTCGCGGCGCTTCCAAAAATTTTTTCTCTAGGGACATACCTTTTTTATCATGCCATTCGGAAGATAATACCATTGTGAACTTTTTTTTAGAATACAATTTTTATTCATTTCTAACCGTCAGCGATCTGCAGCGTGTTTTATGTTGATTTATTTTTTTCTGTATTGTGGTAGGAGGCCTTTATTTGGAGACATAGATATGATTTTTTGATTTGAATTCAAGAAGGCTAATTTTCTGAACAAACTACCTCTTCAGACAAGATCCAATATGTGGATATAGCAAGATGGGGCTCCATGTCACAACGCTGCCATTGTGAAGAGATATTGAGATCAAGAATCCGAAAATAAATGGACCCTTATATTTCGACCAGAGTAACTTATAATGATATAGGGAAATGATATAACTTATATATTGATCATAATGGCTAGATGACCTAGATATGATTTTGTTTCGTAAAATGACGGATGTTCTGTAACAAACTATTTCTCTTTTATTATATTCATTAAATATTATATCTTAATTTTTTTTAATAACAAACGAATCATTTTGATTCATTTGTTCTATATACCGGTCATAAGAACCCATACATAAGTTATAACATTCCCCTTTTTCATTATAAGTTACTTTGGTCAGAATATAAGGGTCTACTTGGGCACATGCGTTTCTTATCTTTATTTTCAAATGGTCCAAGTTATTAGAATCAGTTTGGTATACCTCAGAAAGAAATCCATGAGCTTTAGGTCTTGCAATCCATTGGTTCCTATCCATTTATTTTCGAATTTTTGATCTAAATTTCTCTTCACAATGGCAGCGTTGTGACATGGAGCCCCATCTTGCTGTAGCCACATATTTTATCTTATTTGAAGAGGCATATTGACTAGAAAACTAGCCTTCTCAATTTCAAGGCACAAAATCATATATATGTCTCCAAATAAAGGCATACTACCACAATACAGAAAAAAATGAATGGAATAGAATTAACATAAAACACGCTGCAGATCGCTGAGGGTTAGTAATGGATAAAAATTGTATTCGAAAAAAAAATTCAGAATGAAATCATCTTTCAAATCACATAATAAAAAAGGTATGTCCCTAGAGAAGAAAATTTTGATAGCGCCGCGACGCCTGCGCATCTCAAGTCGACATTGACTTGCTCAAAACGCCATTCACAGAATGAAAAAATATTCGGACGTTTTCGAGGAAATTGGGGTACCAAGATAAGTGAATCACCCTGTACATACCATATAAAATTTTGACGATTTCTTCATGCATGAGAATGTGTTTAAATTTTTTTACCGGAAACCGTGCCTCGTACAGCAATAATTCAAGAGACCGAATATGCTCCAAATGGAATAAGGATATGAATGGTGATTTTTTTCGACCAAAAACCATTGGTGTATCATTTTTCATCCGAAAATATTCAGTCTCGCTGCAGTACGGACGCCACTGGTAGAGTAGAAAAGAAATGATATCATGCAAAAAGTGCTCCTTGACGCTCGAAACCTATGTCCCAAATTTCATAAAAATATTTCAAGCAGTGTGGAAGTTATCGATAAAAAAAATTTTTCCTATAGGAAGTTTGAGTGAGAAACACACTTTGTGTGTGTTGTTAAAATTTCTTGGCTACGATCTGGACCACCCTGTATACTGGAATGAGATCCATTTGAAACCAACGACCACCAATTAATGAAAAAAAAATTTCATGCAGGGAAACTATAGGGTATGAACACTGAAATGAAAGCTCGATTTCCAAGAAATCATCTTACCTAAACACCTTACGGAGCTCAACTATTAACTTTCAAATGTTAATCTCTGGTCTTTCTTGAAAATATTCTAAGGTAGTGTTTTACGTGTATGTTGTTGTTAATTTCGTAGAAGATGAAAAGGAACCTTGTGAAATTTCAATAATTCACTCCAGCTTGTCCACTTTGTACTTTTTTGTAAAACTTTTGAATCAACAAATAGAAATATTCGAACTACTTTTGTTTCTGAAAAACAAGGCAAATTGTGCACTTTTGGAGATGTTATTATTTCTCGAGCACTGTATAAGATCTAAAATAATTAAAACTGCTCATAATAGATATTTCTACGTAGAAGTCAGTTGAAATATTTTTTCATAGGCTGTTTTTGAGATTGAACTCAAACTTGGTATTTTTCAAATGGAACTTTCCCCTTTTTTTTTTAATTGATGTATCACAACCTTACCTACAATAAATTTAAAAATCTATATTTATGTTTGTTTTTTTTAATGGTAAGTCATGAATTCTTCCACACATGCATGAAAGTTTAACGTACATCGAGAAATTTCAGTATTAATAATAAAATTTATTTCGTTTTCAACATTTCAACGTTGAAGAGTAATATTTTTAGTTAATGTTCAAATAAAATAAAATAACTAAGTTTGAGTCACATGGCGCTTTATGAAAATAATAATTAAATGCAACTGTGAAAGACTTCAAACCTCGCTTCAAACATAAATATAGGTTCTTCTGATTTTTGAAGCTGAAATTTATTGAAGGTCGGGTTGTGATACATTAATGAATTAAAAAAAATGAAAAAATTCGACGTTAAAATATACAGGGTGTTCCAATTGAAAAATGCCAAGTTTGTGCTCAATATCGAAAACAACGCTCTCAATTTTTTTTTCAACAACTCCACTAGCTTCTACGTAAAATAGTGCTCGTATATTCTGAAACAAGTTGCAGAATGAGCTCCTTCCTATTCCAACACGAATGCGAAATTTGAAAACGATTTGATTACGATTCTGAAATAGGGAATTGTCTATCAAAAGCAGTTTTGATTTTTTCTATGTCATACAGTGCCTGAGAAATAATGACATCACAAAAGAGTGATCATTTTCCTTTTCGCCCTATTTTTCTGAAACAAAAGAACTTGGGATATTTCTGTTTGCGGATTTATAAGTCTTACAAAAAAAAAGACGCGAAAACCGCATGTCTATCTTCAAGTGCAGTCTCAACCAATTTGGAACACAGTGTACATCGTTATGTTAACATGAAATTATCCTACTATTTTCCGAAGAAAGATTAACAAATTTTCAACTTCTTTTTGGGACATTCTGTATACTATATACTTACAGAAAAGAAACCCTTTGGAAAAACGAAGCTTTTTCGTAAGGGTTTTCTCTATTGGGTCGATGGTATCCTGCATTATTCATTTTTCTAGCACGAAGAACTTTTCACATATCTGAAGGCGAAGTCAGTGGCGTGCTCGACCGACGGGGGCTGTTCGGAGCCAGAGCTTACTTAACACACA
Organism: Hippodamia convergens; assembly: GCA_038502775.1. NCBI lineage: Eukaryota > Metazoa > Arthropoda > Insecta > Coleoptera > Coccinellidae > Hippodamia > Hippodamia convergens. The sequence continues at coordinate 60,310,932 of CM076607.1, read as the reverse complement.
AGAACGAAATCGACCGACGGCTGTTTAATGAGTGGAAGGAGCGAGACGGAGCTCATATCGTCACTGGTTTCGTAAGGAGAGTCATGACGTACGACAACCGTTATGGGAAAGTTGCCAAACTTCCGAAATAATCCTACTTACAGGGGACCTCATGTACGAGTACCGCGAAATAATTTTTATTTGTTTCTCATTTTTTGTAAACCTCAGTTTTCAATAATACAGTTTCAATCAAGAAAGTTTATTTTATCAAGTCACTAATTTGTGAAACTGACAGTAAACTTGCAAAATTTTTAAAAGTTAGTAGTATTATTTACAGTGGAAAATTTTGTGTTATCGTCATATACAGGGTTGGGATAAAGTATAGAACGAAGTAAATATCTTTTAAACGAAAAAAACGATATTTATGAAAATTTGCAGGTGAGTGCAATGGAACAAAACGCATCTGATGTACATTTTTTTGATAATAATTTACCCCCGGTTTAACCGGAAATGCCATCAACTTCTTTAATTTAAATGGAACACCCTATATATTTTTACAGATTCTGAAAGAGCTTGTTATTTTGTATTCATACATACTGAGTTTAGTATAAAAAACTTTGTAAACACGAGGAATATAGCACTTTAACCAACCTCCCTTGAGTTTTTTGCATTAGAGCAAAAAACTATTTTTTTATCGACGGAAACTTGAATGGTGACAAGTATTTAGATCTACTAAATAACGAAATTATTCAACAGAATCGGCAATTACCACGAAATATTTGGTTTCAACAAGATGGAGCACCTCCCCACTATGATAGACGGGTTAGGGATTTTCTGGATGCGAATTTTCCAAATCGATGGATTGGACGTAGAGGATTCATAGAGTGGCCTGCTCGTTCTCCGGATCTTAGCCCGTTAGATTTTTTTCTTTGGGGTTACCTGAAATCACGTGTTTACGTTAGACGACCAACAAACTTACAGGAATTGAGACAAAGAATTATTGATGAATGTGAACTAATACGTGGAGAAGTCTTGGAAAGAGTGACTCAAGAATTTGTTAATAGGATGGCCTATTGTCAGCAAGTAAACGGCGAGCATTTTGAACATTTGAAGTAATTTTGTTTCTCATTATTCTAAAATAATGAGATGTACATCTATTGTACTAATAACAGTGAGTTATTCCTCGTTTTTACAAATTTTTTTACACTTAACTCAGTATGTATGAATTCAAAATAACAAGCTCTTTCAAAATCTGTAAAAATATATAGGGTGTCCCGTTTAAATTAAAGAAGTTGATGGCATTTCCGGTTAAACCGGAAGTATATTATTATCAAGAAAATATACATCAGACGCGTTTTGTTCTATTGCACCTACCTGCCAATTTTCATGAATATCGTTCTTTTCGTTTAAAAGATATTTACAGTCGTACTCTCCTTACTACCGAATAATTTGCTAGACATTTCGATTTTTTTTGTTGACCTTGTATGTTTTTTCATACAAGGTGAGTCAAAAATTTGTACCGAGCTTTCTGTAGGTTGATTGCATTGAAAAATTATTGAAATTTGATTAAAAAAACTCTAGGCAAAAAATGCGTGATACACTCCCCGTCAATAAATTCCGGACAGGCAAAATTTTTGTCAAATTCAAAACACCCTGTATCTTTTTTCGTGGATCACCAATTCTGTTGAGATGGTCATCAGGTATAGTATTGGGTCTTGTTATATCAACCTGAAATTAACTTTGCGAAAATACCTGTAGTTCATCTGTTATACAGGGTGAAACAAAACCTTGTTTTATACCCTTAAATTCTAAACACTCTGTGGTGAATTTGAGGCGGAAATTTTGATATCATTCAGTTCTAATTTGAAGTGTGACCCTTTCTTAACAAAATGTTTTTTGATTTACGTCAGTATCTTTTTAAAAAAAAAAATACACAATTTCAAAGGAAGTGTTGCATTTTTTAAATTTTTATAACAATTTAAAACATTACAATACCCTATCGACTAGTAAACATAAACCAACATCTGAAAATTAATAGCGTGTATTTCCACCTCACTTTTTCATCACTTCTACCATACGACGTGTCATACTTTCAATGGCATTTCCGAATTGCTTCTGGGGGAATATTTTCCCGTTCTTCAAGAAGGGCTGTTCGTAAATTGGGCAAGGTGTTGGGCTGCCGATTTCGAACATATCTATCTAGCATATCCCATACATGTTCAATTGGATTTAAATCCGGTCTTCTGGCTGGCCACACGAATTGTTGAATATTCGTCTCTTCAAAGTATTCTGTTACAACCCGTGCAACGTGAGGCCTAGCATTGTTCTGCATTAACAGAAATTGTTGCTTCCCCAGAAGCAATTCGTAATTGCATTGAAAGTATGCCACGTATGGTAGAAGTGATGAGAAAGCGAGGTGGATATACAAGTTATTGAATTTCAGATGTTTGTTAATGTTTACTAGTCGATAAGGTATTGTAATGTTTTGAATTGTTATAAAAATTGAAGAAATGCAACACTTTTTTTGAAAATGTGTATCTTTGTTTCAAAGCAGATACTGACGTAAATCAAAAAATATTTTTTAAAAAAGAGTCACACTTCAAATTAAAACTGAATGATATCATATTTTTCGCCTCAAATTCACCACAGGGTGTTTAGAAATGAAGGGTATAAAACAAGGTTTTGTTTCACCATGTATAAAGGATGAACTACAGGTATTTTCGCAAAGTAAATTTCAGGTTGATATAACAAGACCCAATACTATACCTGATGAAAATTTCAACAAAATCGGAGAACTAAGAAAAAAGATACAGGGTGTTGAATTTGACAAAAATTTTGCCTGTCCGGAATTTATTGACGGGGAGTATATATCCTTCCAAATTTGATAAAATAAAAAAAAAACTCTTCACATAACTTCTGAATGGCACCAGATTGAAATTCTGTGCATAAATGTTTGTTTGTTGAAATAAATTTTTTCATTACACATTACATTATATTTTTGATATCGTTATATGGGGTGTTTTTAAAGGTGAGTCGTCGTGATTTTTTTAGGACAACCTCTCTCGTTGTATTAGTTTTTGTGAAAACATAGAAGCTAAGAAAAACACATAAAAATCGTAATCTTCGAGATATTTAATTTTTTTTTTTGGTCATAAAATGTCAGCAGATATATTTTAGCAGCCTATGAATGAACAATTCTGTTGTTGAATTTGTCGATAATATGCGAACTTTCTGTTCTATTAGATTTATTATGAAACTATCCCTAAGTTCATTTCAATAAGTATGCCTAAACGAGGTTTGGATAAAAAAAATATGAATTAAGAGGTTGGAAACTTTTTGATCGATATCTTTCCCACCAGAAATAGCGGCAACGTCGGACGCTGGCTGCCGAGGAACCAGAAAAGTTTAGACCGTGTGGCGCCAAAAGCAAAATGCTCATATAATAGATAATTTCGTTGCCAATATTTCAAGGTTAATGGCCATGCCTCTCTGATTACGAATTTATTCCGGGCATGATTTTATGCTAGCCAGCATAAATCTTCATTCGACAAATTGATCATTTGGAAATTCTATCAATAATTTTCGTTACCATGTTACATAGTATTTTATTTCGAATAAAGGTTGAATTCGTGTTTTTTCAAGATCTAAAAGCCCCTCAGCCTTTGGATACAAAAAATTCGAAGAATGATGAATATGGAAGAAAAAAATCACAACACTATTCTTATAAACCATCATGAAAAATAAAAACAATATTTGATAATATCACAAGAGAATAATATTAATCAAATAAGAAAATTATTTCATTTGTTTCTCATTTGTAAACGTCAGTTTCCAAAAACACAATATTAATCAAGAATGTTTAATTTATCAAGTCACTAACTTGTAAAACTGACAGTTAACTTGCAAAATTTTTACAAGTTAGTAGTATTATTTTCAATAGAGAATTTTGTTTTATCGTCATATATGTTGAAAATCATGGTACAATTGTTATTTCCAGTAACACAGATTTCTGATGATGACAGAGTTGATACTGATGATGATGAACCATCTGTTGACTCAGAAACTGCTGAACTCGAGGATGCAGAACATTTGTACTCTCCTTACTACCAAATAATTTGCTAGACATTTCGATTTTTCGTTGACCGAATCACCGACAGAACTCATCGCAATTTCGGTGCTCTTCCACCCTCCTGCACGCTTTAGTGCTAAAATATCTCCACTCGAATCCGCAACCATAGTGGCTCCTGTTCTGCGAAAAGAGTTACCGGTGTAGAACTCTGGGTCTTTTAAACCTAAATATTTCGCTATTTGCTTTGGGACACCACCAATAGTGTGCTGGCCAGTATTAAGGGGAATGCACTTTCCATGTCGGTATGTCAAAAAAAATCTTAGGCTTTCTGTTCCAGGAGGCCGAAGATTTACATATTTTCTGTATAACATGCAGGGCTTGAAGCTTAAGCCATTATCAGTTATGGTGAATCTTCTTGTTGTTAAATTTTTTTCTTGCCGCAATGTCACAATAACGTAGTTTTCCATATCTTCTACATCATTCATGTTTAAGGAGAGAATTTCGTCACATCGACAACATCCAAAAATCCCAAATATTGTTACAATTTTCGCCAGCAACCACTGATCATCAGAAAATTGTTCAGCCCCTTCTTTACTTAACACCTTGGCCTTTTTTTGGCATTTAACGCTAATTTTTTCGTTTCAGAAACGCTATTCCCTTTTGAAATCTGCAAATGACAACTAAACGTCATATTTCTCAATGATTTTTTTAAGGAAAACAAACCTGCGAACAGGGGCATTTTCTCTCATTTCCAAGCAGCTTTTCAGCATAGACCATTTTGCCCATAAAGTATTAGGGCTGAATCTAGGTGATAGTTGATTCAAGTAGACCAACAAAACATCTTCAGTTACCCCAATCACACTATTTTTGTTTTGCCACTTTTTGAAGTCGTCGTATTCTCGCTCGTACCTTGAAGCTGATTTTGCAGGAAATAAACTTGATGCTAGACTGCTGGCTGCCTCAATAATTTCTTTTGGTACATTCAGTTTCGCTTTCGCCAAAACAAATGTAAATAAAAATAAACAGACATGTTCCATAGCTTACGACATTTGCGACAAATTATTGAGATTTTTTTGGAATTTATTCAACATATTTACAAATGAGAAACAAATGAAATATAAAACAATACACGCAAGGTAACGGGTTTTACTAGCTCAAGGAGGTAACTGACGAGCCGCAGGCGAGTCAGTTATATCCTCTATTCGCCAGTAAAAACCCTCTTACTTTGCTAGTATTGTTATATACTATAATTCTTTTCTGTACGGAAGAGGCATAAGCCAGTTATTCTATTGCGGTGTATTATAAACACAGGGTGTTAGTGAATAGGTGCAACTAAGTTTCAAGATGTGAATCTAGAAGAAGTTCAACAACTATGTTGATTAAACGCGTTATGGAAGTGTTATCATTAGATCATTGATAGTGGAAGATTCAGGATTGAGACAAAAAATGTGGAATGAACTCCAGTTTCACTCTCTATTGAATACAAAGGAATTTCAACATTGAACTTTTTTCTATATATTGATTTATTTCATGAAAATCCTTCTATTCCTAGGTTATCGAATACATATTATTTTTTCGACTTTTCTACTTTTTCTTTCGATTTTCTATCGAAATGCGTTTTCGCTTACCTAACAACCAAAAACAGTAGCATTACTCACATTGTCAAAAACATATCAGAACTCGTGTAGAGCCAAGCTGCTAACTCTACACTCTTTAACTTTACAGGTCCTTATTTCACAACTCTACAACTTGAACAAAATGAGTAATTTGACCGTTTTTCTATCACCACGTGAGCGTAAGGTGAAATATTCATTCCCTGTTCATAACTTTTCTGATATACAATAATTTTTTTAGTAATGAATATATTTTGTATTCCAAACATAGGCATAAGTTCAAAAAGGATCAGACTATCAAACACTTTATATTGATTATTCAGGGCCGGTTTCACAAAACTTTAATTGTGCGATTAAAAAACCTTAGGTAAATTCAAACCAATCGATTCACTCGTTTTGACATTTCAACGAATCGCGGTAGCTCCAATTAATTTAACGGTACAAACAAAGTTTTGTGAAACCGCCCCTTAGTCTATTCTTAATTCTTTTTTTTTTCTACACAAAGGTTCATCGACATGATCCCGATCAACATGATCATAGATTTGAGGAGATTTTTGGGGACTAACCTCCTCTGCATTGATTATACGAAAATAAAAAAAATTCGGAGTAACAATTTAAAGAAATATTAAAGTTGAAAGATTTTCCTGATGGGTGTACCTTAACGTACCCAAGTTACGCCAATGAACATAATTGTTTCAATTCATGTTAAAGTACCGATCGGTTATTATTTATCCACACTAATACATCGTCGACTAAATTTTATCGTCTGTTAATTAAGAAGAAACAAATGGAATATTTTCATTCTTCGAAAGCGAGAATGATTGATTCAATTCAATTCGTTCCAATCAATTGCGATCGCTCCTAAGTGGTTGAATTTTCACGATGTTCACGTGATCCTTAAGTTAACACTACATATACAGGGAGATTTTTTCATGAGAACTTTTCGAGGAAGGAACTGTGATACAAATTTAAGATTTTGTATTTTTGTTTCAGAATACATAACTTGGATTTTAAAATATTTTCAAGTAGAATCTACTTCCGGTTCTACCGGAAATAAACGTGAACTTCGGTATTTCAAATGTAACACCTTGTATATTCAAACATATTTGAATTCTTCGTTCCATTCCAGACTTATTCGATGTATAATATGCGCAGTCACATGAGCGATTTTTGAGTTGAAGCCTAATTATCAATTTTTTTTTCAGGAAGATTGTCACAAATTGGTGTTTTTATCTTCAAAATCTCTCATTCTAAAAATTATTACCTAATAGCGGGCCTGCGCAACTTCGTTTGCCCAAATCGGCTATTAAAATTATTAATAGAATAAGAAAGATTGTACGTAAATGGATTTTTATTTTCAATATCTGAAAATAAAAATCCATTCACGTAAAATCTTTCTTATGCTATATGTCAAAAATGGATTATGGCCAATTGGTTGGTAATATGTTATTAAAATTTTTGTTATTATTATTAGTCTAATGTTATCTTCAAACACGAAAAATTTTGAAGAAGCCTAGATACTGATTGCCATACAGCCTACCAGATCAAATTGTATTTCCCTTACTTTTCGTATATACAGGGTGTACCAAGTCCGACGGCCTATTAGGCGTTTCTGGAGAACTAGACTTATTTGAAATCTGAAAATTGGGATTATGATATTATTTGACATTATCTACCGAGCTAAAATATTCTTGGGGCCTGCCCACTTTCAGTTATATAGGAAGCAAAAAAAAAATTTCAAAATTTTTTTTTTCTGTTTTTTTTGTCTTCGAATTTGACATAGTATACAATTCTGAATACATTCGTACTCAAATCGTTGCATTCATCGAAATACTTTCAAAAATATCGAGAAAAACCTGAAGAAAAAGAGAGAAAATAGTATTCGGTATTATGTTTGTTATTCCTAATCTAGATACCTTAAACACAAACCGTTTTCACATTTTCAAAGTCAAAGACTGTGGAAATATTGTACATTTTCAAAATTTTGAAAAACCCATCACAGGGTGTTCCAAATGTTGGGTCAAAAATTGGGATCAAGATTGGCCCATAACTTTCGTTTTTCAAATTGGAACCCTATTTTTTTATGATTGCGTTGGATTGTATGAAGAAAAATGATGATAGTGTTCCAACATGTTAATGCTCCTAAAATTGATAATTCTTGAGTTATTTAGGATTTTCTGATTTTATGTGGTACGTAGCGTCAAATTCATTCAATCTGTTCCATATCAACTATGACCTTGGTCATAAAAAATGAATTATTCCACTAGTGACACACACTTGAATACATCCGTACTCAAATCGTTGCATTCGTCAAAATACTTTCCGAAATATAAAAAAAAACTGAACAAAAAAGGTAGATAAGAGTATTCGGTATTATGTTTGCTATTTCTAATCTAGATATCTTAAGCACAAACCGTTTTCACGTTTTTGTAGTCGAAGACAGTGGAAATATTTTACATATATAGAATTTTGAAAAACTCGTCACAGGGTGTTCCAAATGTTCGATCAAAAATTGGGATCAAGATTGGCCCATAACTTTCGTTTTTCAAATTAGAACCCTATTTTTTTATGATTGCGTTGGATTCTGTGAAGAAAAATGATGATAATGTTCTTTCATGTTGATACTTCTAAAATTAATAATTCTTGAGTTATTTAGTATTTTCTGATTCCATGTCGTACGTTGCGTCAAATTCATAAAATCTGTTTCATAACAACAATGATGTATGAATTGAAGAAAAAGGTGTGTCACTAGTGAGTTTCTGGAATAATTTATCTTCTTTGACCAAAGTCATAGTTGATATGAAACAGATTTAATGAATTTGACGCTGCATACGACATAAAATCAGTAAATCCTTAATAACTCAAGACTTATCAATTTTAAGGGCATCAACATGTTAAAACATTATTATTTTTCTTTTTACAATCCAACGCAACCACAAAAAAATTGGGTTCTAATTTGAAAAACGAAAGTTATGGGCCAATCTTGATCCCAATTTTTGACCCAACATTTGGAACACCCTGTGATGAGTTTTTCAAAATTCTTAAAATGGACAATATTTCCACAGTCTTTGACTTCAGAAATGTGAAAACTGTTTATGCTTAGGGTATCTAGATTAGGAATAACAAACATAATACCGAATACTCCTTTCTCTCTTTTTCTTCAGGTTTTTCTCGATATTTTTGAAAGTATTTCGATGAATGCAACGATTTAAGTACGAGTATATTCAGAATTGCATACTCTGTCAAATTCGAAAACAAAAAAAGAGAAAAAAAAAAATTTTGAAAATTTTTTTTTTAGCTCCCTGTATAACTGAAAGTGGTCAGGCTCTAAGAATAATTTAGCTCGGTAGATAATGTCAAACAATATGATAATCCCAATTTTCATATTTCAAATAAGTCTAGTTCTCCAGAAACGCCTAATAGGCCGTCGAACTTGGTACACCCTGTATATTTATCTATAAGTTGTATATTTTTCAGAATGAGGGATTGTAACATGACAAGTTTCCATTTCTTCCGATTTATCATTTATACAGGGTGTCCCGTAAAGACCACGCCAAACGAAAACGGAATGTCGTTCAGAATGTGCTTTATCTAATGTGAAAAAATCGTTTATATGAAAGTCTCACAGTTTTCGAGATATTTGATGTTTTATGAAAATGTTGAAATTTTACACTTACAATGCTTTCTCTCTTGCGGAAGCCACAATTGAATACTTTTTGAATCAGTTTTTTCCGTAAATATTGTCGAATGATTACTTCAATTTATGCAATGAAAAATAGCACAAAATATTATACAGGGATTCTGAAAAAAAAAGAAAAGAAGGTTATCACCTGTATACCTTTTCGGAATCCTCACAAAATAGGCAACTTTTTAACGTAATATGCAAAAAAGATCTAGTGTCTTTTTTTTACACAAAGTCAGATAGAATTCAATACCAAAAACACTTCCTTCAAAACATAAATTTAAAATTTTTTTTCAGAATCCCTGTATAATATTTTGTGCTATTTTTCATTGCATAAATTGAAATAAACATTCGACAATATTTACGGAAAAAACTGATTCAAAAAGTATTCAATTGTAGCTTCCGCAAGAGAGAAAGCATTGTAAGTGTAAAAACTCAACATTTTCATAAAACATCAAATATCTCGAAAACTGTGAGACTTTCATATAAACGATTTTTTCACATCAGATAGAGCACATTCTGAACTACATTCCGTTTTCGTTTGACGTTGTCTTTACGGGACACCCTGTATATGAGGCTACTTTTGACTGGTTTCACAATTTTGCTTTTTTCATCCTCTTGTTCAACATAAGCATCCATCTTTCGGGAAAACTACAAATCGATTCATGGTTCAATGCAGAAATTTAAATTACTCGAAAGAAATATAATTAAACATCGATACGAAAGTGAACAGATGGCGTACGTCGTCTGAAATTCAACCATAATTTCTTAAAAAGAAATAATTTGATAAGAAGGTAGAAACATCTGGAAATTCATTGAATTCTTTCTTCGACAATTTCGATTTATACTTGAAAAGGGATATATGTGAATTTTGTGAAATTGGACGTATCGTTTTGAATTGGATAATTTTCGTTTTTTCTCGAGTTCGGTGGTGGGTAATATGAAATCACTTGATGAATAATTTCGAGACTTTATTATTTCTGTAACTCTACAAAATGGTCTCTGAATATTCTAGAATTTCTGCCGGAGGCTTTGTAAGATACGCTGTAAGGAATTAGAGGACATCTTGCTTTCTACTCACGATTTTCTGTTGTTCACCCCAGGACATCGGAGTTTCTACCACCAAAAGTTTACAAAATTGTTTGCCAAGAAATACTTCACCAGATATTAAGGCCAGTATTATTTTTCATTTTTGAGATAGTGGACTATCACATAAACCGCAATAGTTTGGTGTACCCACAGTTTGAGTGTACTGATGGTTAATTTGAGAACATTCTTATCATATTTTCGAACGATATTCGTATGTACATGGTGGGCAAAATTAGTGATACTTGAACTACAACAATTTAACCGTGAGAGATAGAGGAAAATGAATGACACTTTACGGTGGTCTTTTTTAGAGAAACTGATAATGCCATCAACTGCATTCCTCTATCTTCTTTTGTTTTCGAGATATAGGCCAAAATTGAAATGTGGGCGATTTCTACTTTGGCCATTATCTTCGTTTCCGTTTGTGCTAGGATGTTGAAATGAAAACATTAAACAGCTTTTTTTTCATAGCAATCCAGTAGCATACCCTGTTTTTTCCCAAAAGGTTTCCTTGCTGAGCTATAACATAAAGTTGTGTTTTTTCTTATGGACACAATAGTTTAAATGGCTTAGAAAAAATCTCATTTTTTTTCCTGTTTCAGAAATATATCATACATCAAACATGGCCCTCAGAATCATTCAGATATCATAAAAAATATAGTTTGTATGTGAAATATGAATTATTGAGTATGAAGTAGGCTGAATCACAGAATAATATGTCTCTACGCATGGTGTCATTATTATTTTGCGATTGAATACTTGAATCAAATCTCCGTGGTTTGATCTTTGTTCAGAACAACTGTCAATTCGAAGTCATTATTGGCGCTGAAATAAAACATTTTAACATATCATATTTCTCGTAGTTTTTGAACATTTCCTTATTTCCGGCAATAATGACTTCGAATTCTAATCATTGACAGTTTTTTTGAACAGAGATCAAACCACGGAGAATTTAATAAAGTATTCAATGGCAAAATAATGACACTATGTGTAGGGACATATTATTCTGTGATTCAGCCTTCTTAATACACAATAATTCAAATTTCAAATACAAACTATATTTTTCATGATATCTAAATGTATCTATCGGAGGGCGATGTATGATGTAGGATATATTTCTGAAACGGGAAAAAAATTGAAATTCTTTCTAAGCCATTTCAAACTATTGTGTCCATAAGAAAAAACACAACTTAATGTTATAGCTCAGCAAAGAAACCTTTTGGTAAAAAACGAAGTACGCTACTGGATTGCTATGAAAAAAGTGCCTGTATAATGTTTTGATTTCAACATCCTAGCACAAACAGAAACGGAGATAACGGCCAAAGTTTAAATCGCCCAAATTTCAATTTTAGCCTATAACTCGAAAACAGAAGAAGATAGAGGAAGGCAGTTGATGGATGGCATTATCAGTTTCTCTAAAAAAGACCACCGTAACGTGTCATTCATTTTCCTCTATCTCTCACGGTTACAAACTTGTAGTTCAAGTATCACCAATTTTGCCCACCCTGTACAGATTCATACTAACCCTTCACGTTGAATATACTCTGTATAAAAGTTAATGTTGAATTTATTTTCATACCTATTTTTTGATGAATTTGAACATCATTTAATCTTATAAAATAATTGTTTGTTTCTAATTTTGAACTATTATCATACTTCAAAGAAAAAAAAATCAAGTGGCGCCCTTTTATTAAAGATTCAGTATTTGCTCTATTCCATCAAAGTTTTATAACCTCACGACCTAAGGCTGCCGTTCCCACCGTGAACCTTATACCTTTTACCTCTTGTCAAAACCAATAGGTTGAGGTTACAGGATAAATATTAATAAAATTAGATGGACAGGTAGGTTTAGATAGGAGTAGGATTATTGATAAAAATAGATAGATAGGTAGGTTCAGATATAAGTAGGGTAATTAATAGAGTTAGATAGATAAGTAGTTAATTAATAAAATAAGATTGGTTTAGATAGGATTATTTCTTCCAATATACAGGGTGTCCCACGAGGAACTTCACATAGTTCTACCATAAATAAGGTCGACCATCAGCATCACAAAATGGCCACTTTCTTTCCTCCTATCTTCCTTGTCAATATACAGGATATTTCATTCGTTCTGAACGAAATTTCAATCGACTATATTTCTGGTACCGTAAAACAGAATTTAATGATTTTTTCAGTACTTGGAACTCTTGCCAGCATCTGTCGGATTAAGTATTCAGAATATCATCGGTACGACTTTCACAGAAGTCGTCAACATCAACAAGGGACTCCTGGTGCTGGGAAACGTCATTTCCCCCCTGGGGGAAGACAAACAGGAGAACCGCTTCATTCCTTACAGAGACAGCAACCTTACCGATTACTAAAAGGCAAGAATTTTTCATTCATTCTTTTTTTTTTGCACATTTCCACAAGAAACCAATTTAATTTGGCCTTATTGCCAAGATACTTGTTGTTGTTGTTCTTTTATGTTCTTGTTTCTAGAATGATTGATTTTTAATTTCGATTCGAGAATATGAAACGTCGTTAGAAAAATTTGAATGAAAATTTATGAGTATCGTAGGAAAACAAAAAAAAATTATCTCAGGAACTATTCAGTGTGAAATATCTTCTTACTGTCAAAAAATTTCCAACAAAAAAAAACTGACTTCAAGAATCTAAATTTCGAAACAAATAAAACAGTTTTTACTTCTTCACAACACGAAAAGCTAGGTAGGTATCTACCAACTTTAAATCTAAATCAACACATACCTATGAACTAAAAACAATTGGCAAAATATTTGTAAGAGTTCTTCTATGTGAAATGAAATGGAAAATATTAGTCAACTGGAAAATTAATCAAATTATGGCGAAAATAAAAGAAATAATTAACTGTATTCAAGGCCATTGACCTAAGTCCTTCATCGAATTCAATCAAATTACAGTCATGATAAAAAAAAACGATAATATAAAGTACTCGCAATTATTATATTTGAAGTCGTAAGCATGGGTTTGTTTAACTTTGATTTTCAGTAACGTCCATTAAAATTTAAAGGTCCATTAAAAGTTCAATCTTTCATTAAACAGTGTTACGATATGAAATTTCAATTTCAATTCCTCAACGTTTTTTCAAATAGTTTTCGAAAGATTAACAATTTTCTTAAATAACAGAGAGAGCAACCTCACGCAGTTGCTAAAAGGCAAGAACTTTTCATTTAGGTACTCTTTTTTTTCATATTTCCTCAAGAAACCGATTAAATTTGGCCTTAGTGTCAAGATACTTGTTGAATTTTTTATACACCATTTGTTTTATGTTCTTGTTTCTAGAATTGGACAAATGTTTAATTTTGATTCGAGAATATGATAGAACCTATCAATCGCTCCCACCCCAAATTGAATCGAACCTTGTCTTCAACTGTAGAAAAGCTACTCAGGTGGACAACTGTGAGCGACGTAAGGAATTGTGACCTTATAAAACCCATCGCAATTGGCGCCCGAGTAAGCTTGGAAAGAGAGTGGTAGGTGCAAATCGCTACCCGGAGAAAAACCCCGTCACATGCTCACCTTTGGAATTTCAATCCTGCATCTTGTGTCTTTCCTAAAAATATTCTATACAGCCAAATTCGTGAATAACCTTGTATAACGAAAGCATAAAACTCACTCTTTTTTTAATCTAAACAATCTTCTCTAATCAACAGGAGAAACATCCCGCGTATGTTCTAATCTACAAACTAAAAAAGTGTCTAAATTGACTAATTTTTTACTCTAAATGCTGCTGAAATTAGGAAATAACCTATTTTTACGTTATTTCGAGGGTTTGATTACCCTATTTGCTTCATTTCATGAAAATTTCACCATCCTTTCTCTCTAGCGAGGAGAACAAAACGGCCAAGTTTCATTTGGTCGATCTGGCTGGCTCGGAGAGACCAAAGAAAACGGGAGCAGTCGGTACGACTTTCAAAGAAGTCGTCAACATCAACAAGGGACTCCTGGTGCTGGGAAACGTCATTTCCCCCCTGAAGGAGGACAAACAGGAGAACCAGTTCATTTCTTACAGAGACAGCAAACTCACCCGATCACTAAAAGGTAAGAACTTTTCATTTACTCTTTTTTTTCATATTTCCCTCAAGAAACCAATTGAATTTGGCCTTAGTGTCAAATTACTTGTTGAATTTGTTATACACCATTTGTTTCGTGTTCTTTTTTCTAGAATTGGACAAATGTTTAATTTTGATTCGAGAATATGATATTTCGATAAAAAGATTTCAATGAAAATTTATGAGTATCGTAGTAGAATAAGTAGAACAATAAAAATAGTATCTCAGGAACTATTCTGTTGTTGAGGTAGAACATATTTTTGTTCAGGTGCTCGTTGCACGTCTGTAAGTGCAACGAGCACCTGAGCAAGAAGATGTTCTACCTCAAAAACTGAAAAGAGAACTGCGACATAACCTTAAACGACATAACGGTGGCCTTGGACAGACTGAAAGTTGGAGTCCATCAGCGGAGACAATTCAGTCTCCTGAATGGAGGAATGGAGGAGATGGAACGGTCGCCGCTGATGGACTCCAACAAACACTGCAGCGAGTCTCAGGCGAAAGAGATCAACAACATCCAAGACATTACGCAGGCAGGCAAATCGAGCTGAAGGAACTGATGGAGACGCTCGCTATGAAAGAGTTCTTGGCCAAGGAACTGCAGAGGAACGCTCAAACCATGGTGGACTACAGCAACATCCGCGAGAACGAACTGAAAAATATTGATTGGCAGAATAATTTTCTCTCTCATCAATTTGACTAATAATGCATAAATTCGTAGCACGAGGCCAACATGTAATCATAAATATCACCATGTGCTAGAATGAGTTATTCTCTCACGATTTTGTTCTACGAGATGTGGCAGAATGAATGGATTGATCTGACAAAGACCTAGAAAAATATCTATTTTTTCTAATTTTGTTTCAAATCCGTTCATTCTGCCACACCTTTTAGAACAAAATCGAGCGAGAATATTTCATTCTAGCACAGTTTTTATGGTTATTGAATTTAAGACACTGTGTCTTAGTTTTGTATGACCATTGTGATTTTGAATTGAGAATTTTGGTGATAGGACTTTGAAAAGTTGTAGAACCATTGCTGAGCAAGCCTTGCAAGTAGACGATTTTCTGCAATTTGTTAGGTTATTGTAAAGTTTATTGATTTATTATTTCTGTTGCTAGTTTAGTTGGTGGATTTGAAGTTCACAACAGAGTATCCATGGCTATCATCTATGGAATATCTGGTTTAATGGGATCCGTTTGCACCATCGTTCCTTTAAGTTAAGGATGCCTTAAATATTGACAGTTGCTCGACTGTCACTCTAATGGAATTCTCACGAAAGGACCTAAGAATATAAAACAATATTTTATTGTTTATGTAGGGACCCTTAAATAGTTCTATCTAGTGATAATTCAGTTTTTCTTGTTGTTGAACTTCATCCTAGTTCAATTAAGGCATTTAGTTGGCTGGAAGGCTACAGATGATAGTTGTCATTTCCTTAACCTATCTTTATTGTCATTTTGACGATTTCATGCTAGTTGAAATTTCAATTTTTTTGCTATAATTTTATAGAAAACAACAAATGTTCAGTCAGTTTGACAAATTATTTCAGAATATAATCCCATCCTTACATTTGAGGTTAGGTTCAAGGATCGAAACGTCACTTAAATATTCAAGGAATGTTGGTGCAAACGGGTCTGAAGGATTCAAATTGTAATTGACGTTGACTTCACCAATAATCACATTGAGAAATTTAAACTTATTGTTACTCTCGCATTACAGATGATAATTCGAGACTTGAACTCGTCTGAACTATAGAAAATATTTTCTCGATAACAGAGGTATCCAAAAATTTCACTCGACCGCTAATTATTTTCCAGTACACATTCGGAATGAGATTGAAAATTGAAGAAAAACTAGTTTTTCCTGAATATCTCTGAAAAAATTCATTTTGGGATAAAAGTCTTGTACGTATGCTACTATTATTTTCTGACGAAGATTTTGAAAATGCTTCGAAAAAATGGGGTTCCAATTTGAAAAAAACGATTCTTTGATTTTTCGTCCCTTTTAACTTTGACAAAGAATTTGTGACCTCCTGTTTCATATTCTGAAAATGAAGGTATCGGGAAAAAAGCATTAGCCTTTCTTCTAGGAGATTTTCAAAAATGAGATTTTTCAATGAAAAAACCTCGAAGTTGTCTGTATTTGAACAGAGTTAAATTTTGAGATTTTTTTTCGTATTTCCTCATTTAAAAAGAATTCGGAATCAAACAGAATAGGAATTCAATGAAGGATCTATTTATGCGAAATGCTCTCTCGTCTTGACAGTATTCTACATGAAAATGTTTTTGGACAGATTAAAATTTTTGCAGTCGGTGTCAGCCAACCAAGTACGCACTGTATGTAGTAGGTACTGTTATGGTTCCTTTTATTTATCTTTAAAATTTTTCAATTTAATTTGAATTTTGAGGAACCAAATTTATAACAAAAAATATAGAATTTGTAAAATTTGAAAATTTTACCTGGCCTTACTCTTATCTCAATTGAGGGTTCAAGAATACTTGAAAAATTTTGATTTTAAAATATTATAATTGATAATTCTTTGAATTTAATGAAATCTTATCAACTACTAAATATTCAATTTAATTTCTATATTAATCTATCAATAAACAAGAAAAATAAACACTATCACTAATTCTATGGTTTTCAAATCAGTTCAATGTTCCTATGAGGTTATGTCGAAAATTAGTTAATGTTAATAAGTCACTCACTTTCAATCATCACAATCTTCTACAATATTTCTAAATAGTCTCTTGAAATTATTCTTCAATGAATATTTCTGAAATAACTGGTTCTATCGGCTTTCTTTCTTCGTAAGTTGAAATCTTCTTTTACCATTAATTATATTTCCATTTCCATTTGTATAATAATTGCACTCACTCAATAGGTATAACACTTAAATTTTTATCAATTTAAGTCTGTTTCATTTAATTTTTCCTCCAATAATAATCCTCAATTCAATTTTTACAATCTTTTCTCCCCCTTCAATCTTTTCTCCTCTCCTTGGTTTCACTCCTCAAAAGTCCTTAGTCTCTAGATTTCTTAACACTAATACATAATACAATAACATAGAATTTATTTAAATTTTTCTTATCAAAATCTTTCAATTTTAGCCTCATCAAGAAACCAGCAATTTAACTCAATGAATTTGGAAATCGAATACTACAATCGAAGACTATAATTTTGAATTGAAATTATCTCTGGAATGTAAACAATAAATTTAAATGTTGAAACTTTTGAATTTTGATTCATGTACTTGCAATTATGTTATGATATAGTTTCAACCAGGTAACGTACTATGTATCCTTTTTAAATAATCAAAATTTAGATATAAATATAGAACCATAACAAAAATTCCATAACAGTACTTACCTAAGTTTCAGCCACGTTCATTACTTCGTTTAATCGGATATTCCATAGACAGTTGCCATGGATACTCTGTTTAACGGAGAATTTAACTTTTAATGTACCTTTAAGTTTTAACAGAGGTTGCTGTGTACAAAATCAGGGATGTTCTGATTTTGGAAAATAAAGTTTAGGACTGTATCCAGATAATTGAGTTAAAGATGGTATTGTAAAAACATTTATTGACATCATTCACAATCATAAAATGAATAAGTCACCCGCATGAAGTTAATCAAGTAAAAAATACAATATTGAAGTCATCTTTAAAACTCAGAGTGAATTATCCAACTAAAAAGAGAGGTAATCTAGAGGAGTTCAAAATGAGAAGTCAGATGAAGTCAGACTTAGACTTTGAGAGAGTTCCATTAATTCAAAATTAAACATAGAGTTTACAGTGATGATGCAAATGAAATTTATTGCGAGAGCCTCTTTATCTCATCAGAAAAACGAAAGGTTCAATCATGAATTGTTAGAGTAGACTGAGTTGTAATAAAGTGAGATTAGGTCTTAGAGGAGTACGTGTATTGAAAACTTAATAGTCTAAGTCTGGTCTTCATTGAGATCAACACAATATGAGAATATCATGGTTGAGAAATCAATAATTATGATCGATAACGTAGTTCTGTAACGAGAAGGCTAATTAATCAATTGAGACAAAATTTACAGTGACAAACTACTTTTAGCAAGCAGGGTTGGTGTTCATCAGAAAAATAAGAGTTACAATTGATAATTATCAGAATGACAATATGAGAGTACATTGTATGAGTGCACAAATCACCAACCCTATTGATTCGTCTGAAGCTGAAGGCTCGAGATGCCACTTGCTAAGTGTTTCCGATGAATAAACTTGAGAATTTCTTAGTTATAATGAGGAGATCATACCAATTTAATCATGTGGGCAATATTTGAGGAGACTGCTCAAGGTGAAGCAGGGATTGAGACTGTCAATCAGGTTCAATGTGTGAATTACTTAATCGTTCAAATACTGCAGAGAAGTTCACTCGATTTTATTGAGAGAGAAGACTGATTCCATGATTCACCCTTACGCTTGAGATCGTTCATTCATCTGAAACTCGAGAACAATGATTAGCAAGTGTAATGAGAAGTGCATGATTGAGAAATGAGATGATTACATTGAGATAATGAGGTGCACATGAGATTATAATGAATCAAAATTCATTACCACAAATAATGTTCATTTCTGGAGCAATCAATTATTGTTTTCAATGTGAAAAGTTTAGAGAAATCTGAAAAATCATGAGAACAGCAAAATATATCAAAATATGTATCTTAGAGGAGTCAATTCCATTAGTTAAATGTAATAGAGATTTTCTGAGAGTAAAGTGAGAGAGGATTACCAGTATTTTTATAGATTTTTATGATCTAAAACGTGGACACATTTTCAAACTTTATAAAAAGGAGGAAAATAACATTAAATATGCATTAATGAGAGATGACTTTGAGAAATGCTCACTTACCTAATTGATTGCTTCCAAAAATGAACGAGATGTACAATTAATTTGCGAGGTGACTTTTTGAAAATTCTAAATTTCACAAGAGAAGCACAAGAGAGGTCTGATCTTCAGAGAGATTCGATACAGAAAAAAAAAAGGATTGATTAATTGATACAATTAATAATGAGCATGAGTTGATCTGTCAACTGATTAGCACATAGAACTAGGTTAACTTGACTGCCCATAGAGATGAGAGATCGTCTTGACGTTTCGGTGCGTTCGGACCATAGGCGTAGTTGAGGATGACGTCTGAGGGGCTCAATTTTTAACATGCTGAAACTCAGGGTTAAACTGACAAACCTAACTTGGTTATCGACACCGAAAATTTTAATAATTGTGGGTACATATACATATTATCGCCATAAACTTTTCAGGAGTTTAATATTTGTCATTTATCGACGGAATTTCCGAGTTAGCCTCGCCGATTACAACATCGACGAATCCTTGTCGACATTGAGATACGCCCATCGGACCAGGAAAAAAAAATAAACTCATGACGGGTTTTTTGAACTCGTTGATTTGAGCCGTTCAATTAGCCAAACGGCCAGATTAACGAACTCAGGCAAAACGTCAAGATACTGCAACTGCAACTACTGGGACAAGGTTAAATCGTCAAGATAACGCAGCTGAAGCAAGAGGTCGCGGACAAGAACAGTGCTCTGTCATCAGCACTGAACGATAAGGCGGATTTTCTGGAAAAGCTGTTTGTGGGTGAGGTCCCTGTTCTTGGCCTTGATGTCCTCGATCTCTTGCTCCAGCTGCGTTATCTTCTCCATCTCTGCAGCTGAGCAAGAAGATCTTCGACCTCAAAAACTGAAAGGAGAACTGCGACATAACCTTAAACGACATAACGGTGGCCTTGAAGAGCGGCATCGCGGAAAGCCTGAAAGTTGGAGTCCATCAGCAGCGACAGTTCCGTCTCCTGAATGCAGGAATGGAGGAGAGGTTACGGTCGCTGTTGATGGACTCCAACAACCACTGCAGCGAGACTCAGGCGAAAGAGATCAACAACATCCAAGACATTACGCAGGCAGGCAAATCGAGCTGAAGGAACTGATGGAGACGGTCGCTATGAAAGAGTTCTTGGCCAAGGAACTGCAAAGGAACGCTCAAAACATGGTGGACTACAAGAACATCCGCGAGAACGAACTGAGAATCGAAGGTGGGTTAATGAATGAATTTTCGACATTTTTCGGTGATTTTCAGCAGGCTGTATTTCAGTGAAAAATGGTCGTACAAGAAATGAAAAACGAAGCTCTTGAAGTTTGAAGACTCTAGTTTTCGATTCAATTGGTTTAAGATTTTTTGGAGCACCGATAGCCATGCAATCCGAAGAAAAAAAGTTTTGAAATTTTTGACACTTTTTTGCTCTACGGGCATGAACAAATTTTTCCGAGCTAGATCAATGCTTAGGTCGCATAGCTTCTTTTTACGGCTTTAATTTGCTTTTTACGACATTCAGATACGACCTTTTGTCTTCGAGATATCGAATTTTAGATGCAAATTCGGGGACTGAAAAAATTTTCGAAATTTTTTGGTGATTTTCAGCATTCTGTATTTCAGTGAAAAAAAGTCGTACAGGAAATGGAAAACGAAGCTTTTGAAGTTTGAAGACTACTTTTCGATTTAATTGGTTCAAGATTTTTTAGAGCACCTGTAGCCATGCAATCCGAAGAAAAAAATTTTCGAAATTTTTGGCACTTTTTTTGCTCTACGGAAATGGAAAAATTTTTCCGAACAAGGTCAATGCATAGGTCGTACAGCTTGTTTATTCGGCTTTAATTTGATTCTTACGGGATTCAGATACGACCATTTGTCTTCGAGATATCGAGTTTTGAATGCAAATTCAGGGAATGAAAAAATTTTCGAAATTTTCTGGTGATTTCCAGCAAGGTGTATTTCAGTGAAAAAAGGTCTTACAGGAAATAAAAAACGAATCTTTTGAAGTTAGAACACTCTAGTTTTCGATTGTTCGGAGCATCGATAACCATGCAATCCGAAGAATTTTTGACACTTTTTCTATTCTACGGGCATGGAAAAATTTTCCCGAGCTAGATCAATGCTTAGGCCGCATAGCTTCTTTTTACGGCTTCAATTTGCTTTTTGTGGGATTCGGATACGACCATTTGTCTCCAAGATATCGAGTTTTGAATACAAGGATTTTTTCTCACTCAACTGTCAATATCTCTGGAGCCGACAGGCGGTTTTTTTTCTGCAGAAAATTTCCTACAATAATCTGTTATGCTTAATTTGATACACAAAAAAATTCTACCTGTAACGTTAAAGTGAAAAAGTGCAAAAAATTTTTATCTTTGTCATTATTGGTGGGATAGCTTAGGTTTGAAGAAAATTTTAAATCCTTGATTTTTCTCTTTGAACTTCAATAATTTTTTTTTTAAATCTACAATTTAATTTCTTTCACTTTTTTCCAAATTCTTTCTTTTTTTGAAGGATAGTTTTAAAAAGATATGCAATTTTTTTTAATCTTAAAAAAATGCTTATATTTTTCAAATTTTCGACTTTCAAAAATTTATTTGCTTCTTTTTCAATTTGAAAAATTGAGTTTAAAGTGAAAATAAATAAAATAACCAATTTAAAAAAAAATTTGGTCAAGGAATAAAAACCCTGTTTCCTTAATTTTTTCAATTTTCAATCAATCGATCTAGGAAAACCGCTGTACCGATCGATCTAATAATTTAGGTTGTAAAATTTTCTTGCAACCAAAGCGTTGCCTCAAATATTCACGAATGTACAAGGTATCCCAAATTGCTTGATTTTGGCTTGTGACGGTGTCATTATGTCATTCAAAAAATTCGAAGAGCGAAAAATTATTATAGGTAAATCTTTGTACCGCCACTGGTTCCTGACGAGATTGCAGCGATTTATTTTCATTCATTTCGAGGTTCGAAATAATGCGTATCGGGCTCAATCAGCCGCATATGTCCTGAAGATTTTTTTGGGTTTTTCTGCTTGCTTCTTTGTCGATCCATTATAATGATTTCCCTTTTACGATAAGCGAGATATTTGTTGTCGCATTTAGAGAATTCAAGCTACGTAAAGTTGCCAAATATTACTGGAAATGCAAATCCACGTTTGTGAATTACCTATTTTGCCTTTCATATTCGATTAATTCGGATTAGAGCATTGGAAAACTCTTCAAAAGGCCGCATAACATCCAGTGAGTAGATAATTGAAATTTTCACTCAACAATGCCTTAATGGACAATGATCCTTGCAGGAGGCCTTCTTCTTTTACTTTTACATCGTTTGTTCTATGTTATACGTTTCG
Source organism: Hippodamia convergens (assembly GCA_038502775.1). Classification (NCBI taxonomy): domain Eukaryota; kingdom Metazoa; phylum Arthropoda; class Insecta; order Coleoptera; family Coccinellidae; genus Hippodamia; species Hippodamia convergens. The sequence goes on along the minus strand of CM076607.1, from coordinate 60,288,222 downwards.
TTATTCGAACATTACCTGGATTTACTTTCCTGTGATTGTCAAACATACCCGGAGAACTTCGGATGCAGACAAGTTTGATTTCGGGGACAGTGGAATCTTAAAGAACTGGCGTATATACTTCATATTCATGGAGATATATTCAGGTCAGATCCAGACAATTTAAATTACTTTCTTGATTGGAATTGGACAGTTGAAACATTCCAAGGATTATTGCCAATTCTTTTTTTCATTTTAATCATATTTAATTCTAAATTCTTACAATATATACAATATATACAATATAATTCTGTACAATTAACTCTAAAGCGCATATAACGTTATATACGTCGACTTTCCTTACTGTTTTCTTAATATTTACTTTATTACCATCATATATTTGCCGTCAGAGTTTCGCATTTAATCTTGTTAAACCCTCTGAGCCATTTCAGTAAATATTTGACAGAAAGTTCACTCCGAGAACTTTTCTTCTACCCACTATCTCCTATATATCATTTGTATCATTACTTGGATTTCGTGGTTTACTGAGTAATTCGACGAACGAGGTATCCGGTGGAAAATCAAACTATCGTGGCGCTCAAAAATTTCAACTGTATTTCACCCACACCCACTCTACGATTGAAGGGCAGCCGGTTATCTAAAAGTTAGGTAGCAGGCTTATTTTCTGTTTTTGTACTGCAAAGATTTTTAATGAAAAAAATCTCGAAGTTGTCTGTAGTTCAACAGAGTGCAATTTTAAGGTTTTTTTTCGTATTTCCTCATTTAAAGAGAATTTTCTAGAGAAAATTCTAACTTTTAGAATCAGAAAGACTCAGAATTCAATGGAGAATCTATGTATGCAATGAAAATGGGTCTTCCATTTGAAAAACGAAAGTTGATGTCACTTCCGGAAAAATCGGAAGTCTTAGAACTTCAAAAAATATTCGAGAAGTCGTCTTCTTTAGAATTTCAATCCTGAATCTTGTGTCTTTCCTAAAAATATTCTATACAGCCAAATTATTGAATAACCCTATATAAAGAATGTAAAAAACTCACTCTTTTTGAAGCTAAACAATCTTCTCTAATCAGCAGGAGGAACTTCCAGCGTATATTCTGATCTACAAACTGAAAAGTGTATAAATTGACTTATTTTTCACTCTAAATGCTGCTGAAATTAGGAAATAACCTATTTTTACGTTATTTCGAGGGTTTAATTACCCTATTTGCTGCATTTCATGAAAATTTCACCATCCTTTCTCTCTAGCGAGGAGAACAAAACGGCCAAATTCCATTCGGTCGATCTGGCTGGCTCGGAGAGACCAAAGAAAACGGGAGCAGTCGGTACGACTTTCAAGGAAGTCGTCAACATCAACAAGGGACTCCTGGTGCAGGGAAACGTCGTTTCCCCCCTGGGGGTAGACAAACAGGAGAACCAGTTCATTTCTTACAGAGACAGCAAACTCACCCGATCACTAAAGGGCAAGAACTTTTCATTTTTTTTTTTCATATTTCCTCAAGAAACCCAATTGAATTTGGCCTTAGTGTCAAATTACTTGTTGAATTTATTATACACCATTTGTTTCATGTTCTTGTTTCTAGAATGTGAAAAATGTTTAATTTTGATTCGAGAATATGAAATTTCGATAAAAAGATTTGAATAAAAATTCATAAGTTATGTTCGGAACCGATAATTTTACAGTGTCTTAAATTCACCCTTTTGTGAATCTTGTCCGTTAAATGCTGTGATGACCGTTTCCGCCTGTATGTTTGTGATGGTTTCTTGGACGGGAAAACCCTGAAGATGGCCTTTTAATTAGGCCGAAAACGCTCGGTTTTCGACAAATAAACTATTTCACACCGAAGTACTCAAATTTATTAATTTAATTCAATCTCTTGGTGTGCACAACCACCTTCGTAACAAAGGATATTTTTAATGGTCCAGCGGTAGGACTACTGCTTCTACAAACATGAACGCTCAAAGTTCTAGAAGTCATGCTATTTTCACACTAACTATTGCTATGCAAGCCAAACACGATAGGTGAGTGATTTACAAGTTCAATGTGAAGGTATTATTTTTATTAATATATTTTTGAACCCTTTTGAATTCAAGAATAAATCAACTGTGTAAATGATTTAATACTCCAAAAAATTCTGGCCCTCACCATATTGAAGGAAAAAAATTTAAGACATTTCTCCAAGTAGCCGCATGATGGGCCTTAATGAAATTCGTCAAAGATAGTCATGACGAAAATGTGAAAAGTCGATTTTTTTTCAAATTGCAATCCCACATTCGACAGTCTCGATTCAGATGAAATTTGTGATGCAACGCAATCTCAGCAGAAACGTGTTGGAAAATGTCTTGAGGTGAACAGTGGCCATATCGAAGACCCATCTTAGATTAAATTCTAATATTTACTGTTTTCCAATAATCTATCGTGAAAGTTGCAAGAAAATAGAAAAATTCCCAAGAATATCAGTGAGTATTCATTTAAGACCACTAGTATAACACATGTGCCTACATTATTGTCAAGTGTAGATTTCATAAATACCATAAAAAAATTAACTTTTCACATTTTCGTCACTACTAACTTCGACACTCAAAAGTAGACCACCTGTATATGAAACTGAAAATTCAACAATATCTTTCCAGAAATTTCAGAGATGGTTCGTTCAAAATGAAGCCAATTTCGAGATTAATAATTCAACCTGTCAAATTCGTGGTACACTCTGTATAATACTAGCGCATCCTAAAGTCTTGTATTATTGTAGTCTCGATATCTTCAACTACCTGGCTTTCTTTTATGAATCGCAGCATTTTCAAGTGGCCCCTGAAATGATAATAAAAAATAAAAGTCTTGGCCACTGGCTAGTTAAACACGAAATTTATGGTTTGAGATTGAGTTTCGAAAAGCATGCCAGTTTCTTTTGAAAAAAAAAATATGGGGCTGTGTTACTTTTCTCATAGGTGTCTTTGTGCAATAGGAAGTATAGAGGTATACAGGGTTATTCACGAATAAGGTTCTATAGAATGTTTTCAGGAAAAACACAAGATTCAGGATTGAAATTCCAAGGGTGAGCTTCAAGTAAGAACATTTTTTATTGCATAAATAGATTCTCCATTGAATTCTGAGTCTTTTCGATTCCGAAAATTTAAGTTTTCCCCAGAAAATTCTCTTGAAATGAGGAACTACGAAAATGAACTCTCAAAATTGAACTGTGTTGAAATACAGACCACTTCGAGGTTTTTTCATTGAAAATTCTCATTTTTGAGAATATCCGAGAAAAAAGGCTGATTCGTTTTTTCCGGTATCGTGATTTTCAGGATATGATAGAGGAGATCACGAATTCTTCGTTAAAGTTAGAAGTGAAAAAACATCAAAAATTCGTTTTTTCCTTTGTCAAAAACTTAAAGGAGCATACGTCCAAGACTTTTATCCCAAAATGAATATTTTTCGAGATATACACGAAAAACGATTTTGTCTTCAATTTCCAATCTCATTCCGAATGTGTTTTTTCACTGGAAAATAATTATCGGTCCAGTGAAATTTTGGAAATCTCTGTTATCAGGAAAATATTTTCGTTAGTTCAGACGAGTTCAGTTTTTCTTTGAAGCTTAGGATAATTTCCGCCAATTCTTAATTCTGGAGAATTTCTTTTTTGTCATGGTAGGGAAATTTGAATTTTCGGTAATGAAATTGTTACATGTTCTGTTAATTATTCTTTCAAAAGCATTAAAAATTATTACAAATTATTTTTTTCTACATTTCTGACAATTTTTTACGTTGACTCCACTAATACTCATATTGAGAAATTTAAACCAATTGTTGCTCTCGCATTACAGATGATAATTCAAGAAATTGAGTCGACTGAACTATAGAAAATATTTTCTCGATAACAGATATTTCCAAAAATTTCGCTTGATCGCTGATCATTTTCCAGTAAAAAAACACATTCGGAATGAGATTGAAAATTGAAGACAAAATCGATTTTCCTGTTATCTTGAAAAATATTCATTTTGAAATAAAAGTCTTGGATGTATGCGCCTATTATTTTTTTACGAAGATTCTGAAAATTCTCTGCAAAATGGGGTTCCAATTTGAAAAAAACGATTCTTTGATGTTTCGTCAGTTTCAACTTTGACAGAGAATTTGTGACCTCCTGTATCATATTCTGAAAATCACAGAAAAGAAGCATCAGCCCTTCTTCTCGAAGATTCTAAAAAAATGAGAATTTCTAATGAAAAAACCTCGAAGTTGTCTGTATTTCAACAGAGTGCAATTTTAAGGTTTTTTTTCGTATTTCCTCATTTAAAGAGAATTTTCCAGAGGAAACTTTTGGAATGGAAAAGACTCAGAATTCAATGGAGAATCTATTTATGCAATAATAATGGGTCTTCCCATTTGAAAAACGAAAGTTGATGTCACTTCCGGAAAAATTGAAAGTCTCAGAACCTTCAAAAAACATTCGAGAAGTCGTCTTCTTACTTGAAGCTTGTAACGAAGCGAACTTCATCACTAAGAACAGTCTGTATATTTCCCAACTATTTCTAAATTCAAACACGAAAGTATTCGTACTCTCGTACTGTGACGAGATGAACTTCGTTACCATAATCACCCGGTATATTTTCCAACAATTTGAAATTCTAGCATTGAATTATTTCGAGTTTCGTATCGTGAAAATCTGAGAAGTCGATTTCAAATTCCTGCCTATGTAGAAAAGCTTATATTCGCCGTAGTCGGCGACGTTATCTATCCCATGTGTGTTTTTTACGCAGACGGCAATTGTTTTGACGATATTCGAGACTCGAAATATTCCCCCTCCAACCGCACATATGAATTCGGCGGTTTTCCGGCAGGCAGTAAGTTTTCAGTTTTCCGACGGTCAGATTTTAGTTTCGAAAGTTTTTCGAGTTGGTAGTTCCGAACAGTTTTGTGCTGTTTTAATTCCTCGTATTCCGAACGTGAAATTCTCATCGCCGGTGCGCGCTAGAATTCTTATTCGTCCTCATTCAGACTGTGATTTCGGTGTTTCCGACGAGCGAAATAAGACTCAAGTGTTGTGTCGAGACCAGAAATCCACAGGATTGGTAAGACCCATTTTATTCACCTGTCTACATGGCCGGCAAGTTTTCCTGTACTGTTCGACAAGGGGGCGATATCCAGAATTTATACCCCTCATTATTGTTTTTCAGCATTTCTTCGCGTAGTCTACGTTTAGGACCCGGTGGTAGAGGTATCATTGAGTTGATACTCTTTCACCCCACAGTTAGAGTCGGTCTAACGGTCCTCGCTTGGTTATTCTCCCTCGTGGGACCACTGGACAGACTATTCAACCTTGAGGAAAGGGGTGAATTGTCCTATATTTCCCCAATGTAGCTGTCATCTGGCCAGCGAATTTCGCGACATTTGTTCGAACTCCATTTTGGCAGGCGCGCCGACGTGCGCAGTCCTGATTTTTCTTTGCGCCTGTCTGGAGGATATTGGACAGAACTCTTCAAGTCAAGGAGGGAGGGGAAAGTAGATCACGTGCGCGCGCAGGGCGGGATAACTTGTTGACAGGTAGACAGTGTGTACCGCCTTTCACCCGTTACTTTGTATGATTTTCACTAGTGATAAAGATAATTAAGTTACTGGCTGTCGCTCTCATACTAAACTGCTTTCAAATCACGCATGTTAACCGCTTTATATACGCCGCCTGCTCACCTCGCTTCATTTTCTACCGTCCGTCATTTCTGTTGAATTTACTTTGTACTTTGTACTTTGTACTTTGCAATAAATTGCAGCATTGCACTTGACATAAAAGTGTTCATATTCAACAATATTTTGTGTCTCGTCGAGGTGCGTTTTATTATTTAGCTCAAAGTCGCTCCTCTTCAGCGGAAGAAACAGAAACCTATCAATCGCTCCCACCCCAAATTGAATCGAACCTTGTCTCCAACTGTAGAAAAGCTTCTCAGGTGGACAACTGTGAGCGACGTCAGGAATTACGACCTTATAAAACCAGGATAAGCTTGGAAAGAGAGTGGTAGGTGCAAATCGCAACCCGGAGAAAAACGCCGTCACATGCTCATCTTTTGAATTTCAATCCTGCATCTTGTGTCTTTCCTAAGAATATTCTATACAGCTAAATTCGTGAATAACCTTGTATAACGAAAGCATAAAACTCACTCTTTTTTTAAGCTAAACAATCTTCTCTGATCAACAGAAGAAACATCCTGCGTATGTTCTAATCTACAAACTAAAAAGTGTCTAAATTGACTTATTTTTCACTCTAAATGCTGCTAAAATTAGGAAATAACCTATTTTTACATTATTTCGAGGGTTTAATTACCCTATTTGCTGCATTTCATGAAAGTTTTACCATCCTTTCTTTCTAGCGAGGAGAACAAAACGGCCAAGTTTCATTTGGTCGATCTGGCTGGCTCGGAGAGACCATAGAAAACGGGACCAGTCGGTACGACTCTCAAAAAAGTCGTCAACATCAACAAGGGACTCCTGGTGCTGGGAAACGTCATTTCCCCCTGGGGGAAGACAAACAGGAGAACCAGTTCATTTCTTACAGAGACAGCAAACTCACCTGATTACTAAAAGGCAAGAACTTTTCATTTACTTTTTTTTTCATATTTCCCTCAAGAAACCAATTGAATTTGGCCTTATTGTCAAATTACTTGTTGAATTTGTTATACACCATTTGTTTCATGTTCTTGTTTCTAGAATTGGACAAAGGTTTAATTTTGATTCGAGAATATGATATTACTATAAAAAGATTTCAATGAAAATTTATGAGTATCGTAGTAGAATAAGTAGAACAATAAAAATAGTATCTCAGGAACTATTCTGTTGTTGAGGTAGTACATATTTTTGTTCAGGTTGCACCTGAGCAAGAAGATGTTCTACCTCAAAAACTGAAAGAGAACTGCGACATAACCTTAAACGACATAACGGTGGCCTTGGACAGACTGAAAGTTGGAGTCCATCAGCGGAGACAGTTCAGTCTCCTGAATGGAGAAATGGAGGAGATGGAACGGTCGCCGTTGATGGACTCCAACAACCACTGCAGCGAGACTCAGGCGAAAGAGATCAACAACATCCAAGACATTACGCAGGCAGGCAAATCGAGCTGAAGGAACTGATGGAGTCGCTCGCTATGAAAGAGTTCTTGGCCAAGGAACTGCAGAGGAACGCCCAAAACATGGTGGACTACAACAACATCCGCGAGAACGAACTGATTATCGAAGGTGGGTTAATGAATAAATTTTCGACATTTTTCGGTGATATTCAGCAGGCTGTATTCCAGTGAAAAATGTTCGTACAAGAAATGAAAAACGAAGCTCTTGAAATTTGAAGACTCTAGTTTTCGATTCAATTGGTTTCAGATTTTTTGGAGCACCGATAGCCATGCAATCCGAAGAAAAAAAGTTTCGGAATTTTTGACAGTTTTTCTGCTTAAAGGGCATGGAAAAAATATTCCGAGCTACATCAAGGCGTAGGTTGCTCAGATTGTTCATTCAGTTTTTCTGAAATTCAGAGAAACGTCTAAAAGTATAGAGGAAACAGTAGTATCGGTTTCAAAATTGGCACACAGGTGGACTAGGACACCTAAATCCGTTGACAGTTTCCCAAAAACTTGATTATGATGATTTTGCCTTCGAGATATCGAGTTTTAAATACAAGGATCCTTTCTCACTCAACTGTCGATATATCTGGAGCCGACAGGATGTTTTTTTTTCTTCGGAAAATTTCCTACAAAAATCTGTTATACTGTATTTGAAACAAAAAAATTTCTACCTGAAACGTTAAAGCGAAATAGTGCAAAAATGCCATGTTGCACTTTTTTTAATTTTCGTCATAAAAAAATTTTGAATCCTTGATTGAGATTTTGGTTTTTTCTTTGAACTTCACTTTTTTTTTAATCATAAATTTATTTTGTTTCATTTTTCACCTAATTCTTTATTTTTTTAAAGATAAGATAAAATAGATTATCATGTTTGAACAAAAAACAATTTTCATTTGAAAATGCAATTTTTTTTTTAATTTCTTTTTTAACAATTTGTTTCCTTCTTGTCCAATTTGAAAAATTGAATTAAAAGTAATAAAAAATGAAAAAAACAACTTTTGAAAAAGTTTGGTCAAGAAACAAAATCCCTTTTTCCTTAATTGTCTCAAATTTCAATCAATCGCTGTACTGATCGATGTACTAATTTGAGGGGGCCTTTGGGGTACATTAGCCTGTAAAATGTTCTTGTAACCTAAGTTTTGCCTCGAATATTGACGAATATAAAGTAGATTGAAAAAAATACAAGATGGCATTTTTTGCCCCTCTTCACATCAACATTGCAGGTGGAATTTTTTTTTAATTATCCATATCAGATTCTTGTAGGAAATTTTCTGCTCGGCGATCAGTAGATCCAGAGATATCGTTGAGTGATAAAGGATCCTTTCGCATTCAAAATTCGATGTCTCGAATACAAATTGTCGTATCCGAATCTCGTAAAAAGCAAATTAAAGCTGAATAAACGAGCTATGCAACCTATGCATTGATCTAGCTCAGAGAAATTTTTCCATGCCTATAGAGCAAGAAACAATTTTGAATTTGAAAATTTTTTTCTTCATGCTTTTTCAAACAATGATTTTTTATTTTCTGTACGACCATTTTTCACTGGAATACAGCCTTTTGAAAATAAAAAAAAATTTTTTTGTTTCCATAATTCTTGCGGGAATTCCAGTCCACATTCTTTCCGACAGCTTTGAAAAAGGAGAAAAACGAACTGATGCAACAACTGAAAAACGTGTCCATCAAGGTGGTGAAGGAACTAGAGTGCCAAATACTGGACCAGACCAAGAAACTGAACGAACAAAACAAACTCAGAAGGCTGAAGGAGAAATTGCTTCAAGAAGCGAAATGTGGGGGCAGAAAATTTTGAAGGTTGTTCAAGAACTGAATGATATATTTATATTGTTGTTGTCATCAAAATGAATATATCATTCAGTTCTTGAACAACCTTCTAATCAACTAATCAAAGAAGTGGTTGAGCTAAAAAGTCGCCGACAGAAATTACAATCGGTCTTGGATAATGGGATCAATAATGCTCAATTTCAAATTATCTCTTATTCACATCACCAGATCTATAATTTTGCTTTATAAAATTACTTCATAAGGTAGTTCTAATTCATTATTATCAACTTTCAGCATATTTGAAGGATTTTTACAGAAATTGCTTCAAGAAGCCAAATGTGCGGGCAGAAAATTTTGAAGGTCATTCAAGAACTGAATGATTCATATTGATGACAACAACAAGAAACCAAGTAAATGATAGTGATATTATGAAAAGTTTCAAGAACATCAGTACAACTGGTAATCTAAATTCATGAATTGAGGAGACTTTTTTATATTCTTGTAATGAAATACTGGAATTTCTGCATGCACAAAATTATAAATATTTTTCCACTAGTGGTAGGTGCAAATCGCAACCCGGAGAAAAACGCCGTCACATGCTCATCTTTGGAATTTCAATCCTGCATCTTGTGTCTTTCCTAAAAATATTCTATACAGCCAAATTCGTGAATAACCTTGTATAACGAAAGCATAAAACTCACTCTTTTTTTAATCTAAACAGTCTTCTCTAATCAGGAGAAACATCCCGCGTATGTTCTAATCTACAAACTAAAAAGTGTCTAAATTGACTTATTTTTACTCTAAATGCTGCTGAAATTAATAAATAACCTATTTTTACGTTATTTCGAGGGTTTAATTACCCTATTTGCTCCATTTCATGAAAATATCACCATCCTTTCTCTCTAGCGAGGAGAACAAAACGGCCAAGTTACATTTGGTCGATCTGGCTGGCTCGGAGAGACCAAAGAAAACGGGAGCAGTCGGTACGACTTTCAAAGAAGTCGTCAACATCAACAAGGGACTCCTGGTGCTGGGAAACGTCATTTCCCCCCTAAGGGAGGATAAACAGGAGAACCAGTTCATTTCTTACAAAGGCAGCAACCTCACCCGATCACTAAAAGGCAAGAACTTTTCATTTTCTCTTTTTTTTCATATTTCCCTCAAGAAACCCAATTGAATTTGGCCTTATTGTCAAAATACTTGTTGAATTTGTTATACACCATTTGTTTCATGTTCTTGTTTCTGGAATGTGACAAATGTTTAATTTTGATTCGAGAATATGATATTTCGATAAAAAGATTTCAATGGAAATTTATGAGTATCGTAGTAGAGTAGAACAATAAAAATAGTATCTCAGGAACTATTCAGTTGTTGAGGTAGAACATATTTTTGTTCAGGTTGCACCTGAGCAAGAAGATGTTCTACCTCAAAAACTGAAAAGAGAACTGCGACATAACCTTAAACGACATAACGGTGGCCTTGGACAGACTGAAAGTTGGATTCTATCAGCAGCGACAGTTCCGTCTCCTGAATGGAGAAATGGAGGAGATGGAACGGTCGCCGTTGATGGACTCCAACAACCACTGCAGCGAGACTCAGGCTAAAGAGATCAACAACATCCAAGACATTACGCAGGCAGGCAAATCGAGCTGAAGGAACTGATGGAGTCGCTCGCTATGAAAGAGTTCTTGGCCAAGGAACTGCAGAGGAACGCCCAAAACATGGTGGACTACAACAACATCCGCGAGAACGAACTGATTATCGAAGGTGGGTTAATGAATAAATTTTCGACATTTTTCGGTGATATTCAGCAGGCTGTATTCCAGTGAAAAATGGTCGTACAAGAAATGAAAAACGAATCTCTTGAAGTTTAAAGACTCTAGTTTTCGATTCATTCGGTTTAAGATTTTTTGGAGCACCGATAGCCATGCAATCCGAAGAAAAAAGTTTCGGAATTTTTAACACTTTTTTTGCTCTACGGGCATGGAAAAAATTTTCCGATCTAGATCAATGCATAGGTCGCTTAGATTGTTCATTCGGCTTTAATTTGCTTTTTACGGGATTCGGATACGACCTTTTGTCTTCGAGATATCGAGTTTTGAATACAAGGATCCTTTCTCACCCAACTGTCGATATCTTTGGAGCTGACAGGCTGTTTTTTTTCTTCGGAAAATTTCCTACAAAAATTTGTTATGCTGTATTTGAAACAAAAAATGTCTACCTGTAACGTTGAAGCGAAAAAGTGCAAAAATGCCATTTTGCTTTTTTTAATATTTTTGTCATAGAAAAATTTTGAATTCTTGATTGAGATTTTGGTTTTTCTTTGAACTTCTTCTTTCTCTTTGAATCAACAATTCATTTTTTCTCACTTTTCAACTAATTCTTCATGTTTTTAAAGATGAGATAAGATTGATTATCATGTTTAGACAAAAAACAATTTTATTTAAGAAATGCAAACTTTTTCTTCAAATTTTCTGCTTTTAACAATTTATTTCCTTCATGTCCAATTTAAAAAATTGAATTAAAAGTAATAAAAAATGAAAAAACCAATCTAAAAAAAAAATTCATCAAGGAAAAAAATCCCTTTTTCCGTAATTTTTTCAAATTTCAATCAATCTATCCAAGAAAACCGCTGTACCGATCGATCTACTAATTCAAGGGGGCCTTTGGGTACATCAGGCTGTTAAATTTTCTTGCAACTTAAGCTTTGCCTCGAATATTGACGAAAATAAAGTAGATTAAAAAAATACAAAAATGGCATTTTCTTGTCCCTCTTTCGCTTCAACATTGCAGGTGGAATTTTTTTTTAATTATCCATAACAGATTTCTGTAGGAAATCGTCTGCTGGACGATCAGTAGATCCATAGATATCGTTGAGTGAAAAAGAATCCTTTCGCATTTAAAATTCGATATCTCGAATACAAATTGTCGTATCCGAATCTCGTAAAAAGCAAATTAAAGCTGAATAAACGAGCTATGCGACCTATGCATTGATCTAGCTCGGAAAAATTTTTCCATGCCTATAGAGCAGAAAAAAATTTCGAATTTGAACATTTTTTTCTTCATGCTTTTTCAAACATCTTGGATGTTTATGAGAAGAAGAGATGTCCTCCATAGTTAGTTTGCAGTGACAGATTTTTCTGATGATTTCGTTTCTAACCACTGATGTTTTCAGGTTACAATTTGACTATCCTTGCTTATGGACAAACAGATCAGGGAAAACGTATTCCATGGGAACAACGTACTCAGGAAACGAAGATTGTCTTCAAGAATTTTGTATATGTGCTTAATACTCAACGCAAATATTCAAGATTGTTGAAGACAATTTTACATTTGACTTCACCATCACTGTTTCTTTCATGGAATTATATCAGAAAATTCTGTATGATTTACTGTCTGAAAAACCACGGGTGCAATTCATGTTGGAAATACGGGAAGATCCTCAAAAAGGTAAGATACAATTTCAGCCAAATTTGTAGAAAAAGTTCAAATCTGATGTGAAAATTGAATATTCAGGAATTCACATACCCGGATTAACCGAAGTACTGGTGGAGAACACAAAGGATATTTTAAATGGTCCAGCGGTAGGGCTACTGCTTCTACAAACATGAACGCTCAAAGTTGTAGAAGTCATGCTATTTTCACACTAACTACCTATTGCTAAGCAAGCCAAACACGATAGTGAGTGATTTACAAATTTAATGTGATGGTATTATTTTTATTAATATTTTTGAACCCTTTTGAATTCAAGAATTAATGAACTGTGTAAATGGTTTAATACTCCAAAAAATTCTGGCCCCCACCATATTGAAGGAAAAAAATTGAGACATTTTTTCGAGTAGCCTCATGATGGGCCTTAATGAAATTCGTCAAAGATAGTCATGACGAAAATGTGAAAAGTCGATTTTTTCAAATTGCAATCCCACATTCGACAGCCTCGATTCATATGAAATTTATGAGGCAACGCAATCTCAGCAGAAACGTGTTGGAAAATGTCTTGAGGTGAACAGTGGCCATATCGAAGATCAATCTTAGATTAAATTCTAACATTCACTGTTTTCCCAATAATCTATCGTAATCGTTGCAAGAAAATAGAAAAATTCCAAGAGTATCAGTGAGTATTCATTTAAGACCACTAGTATAACACATATGCCTACATTATTGTCAAGTTAGATTTCATAAATACCATAAAAAAAATTAACTTTTCACATTTTCGTCACGACTAACTTCGACACTCAAAAGTGGACCACCTGTATATGAAACTGAAAATTCAACAATATTTTTCCAGAAATTCCAGAGATGGTTCGTTCAAATGTAGCCAATTTCGAGATTAATAATTCAACCGGTCAAATTCGTGGTACACTCTGTATAATACTAGCGCATCCTGAGGTCTTGTATTATTGTAGTCTCGATATCTTCAACTTCCTGGCTTTCTTTTTGTGAATCGCAGCATTTTCAAGTGGCCCCTGAAATGACAATAAAAAATAAAAGTCTTGGCCACTGGCTAGTTAAAAACGAAATTTATGGTTTGAGATTGAGTTCATAGGTGTCTTTGTTTAATGGGAAGTATAGAGGTATACAGGTTATTCACGAATATGGTTCTATAGAATGTTTTCAGGAAAGACACAAGATTCAGGATCGAAATTCCAAGGGTGAGCTTCAAGTAAAAACATTTTTTATTGCATAAATAGATTCTCCATTGAATTCTGAGTCTTTTCGATTCCGAAACTTTAAATTTTCCCCAGAAAATTCTCTTTAAATGAGAAATTACGAAAATGAAATCTCAAAAATTGAACTGTGTTGAAATACAGACCACTTCGAGGTTTTTTCATTGAAAATTCTCATTTTTGAGAATATCCGAGAAAAAAGGCTGATTCGTTTTTTCCGGTATCGTGATTTTCAGATATGATAGAGGAAAGATCACGAATTCTTTGTTAAAGTTACATAGAAGTGACAAAAACATCAAAAATTCGTTTTTTCCAAATTGGAACCCCATTTTTCCGAAGCATTTTCGAAATCTTTTTCAAAACTTAAAGGTGCATACGTCAATGACTTTTATCCCAAAATGAATATTTTTTCGAGATATTCACGAAAAACGATTTTGTCTTCAATTTTCAATCTCATTCCGAATGCGTTTTTTCACTGGAAAATAATTATCGGTCCAGTGAAATTTTGGAAATCTCTGTTATCAGGAAAATATTTTCGTTAGTTCAGACGAGTTCAGTTTTTCTTTGAAGCTCAGGATAATTTCCGTCAATTCTTAATTCTGGAGAATTTCTTTTTTGTCATGGAAGGGAAATTTGAATTTTCGGTAATGAAATTGTTACATGTTCTGTTAATTATTCTTTCAAAAGCATTAAAAATTATTTTTTTCCGCATTTCTGAGAATTTCTTACGTTGACTTCACTGATACTCATATTGAAAAATTTAAACCAAT
>CM076607.1:60116578-60273814 GCA_038502775.1 Hippodamia convergens | reverse complement strand
TAATTCATGGTTATTGGCGTTGAGCACCAAAACCTGAAATTGTCAATTCCCAAGAACTACAATGGTGCAATAATAGTTTTTTGAGGCACTAATTGGCTAACTTTTCGCTAATTTCACACTTGCTTATAAAACTCAGTTACAGTATAACTAAAATTGATAGCTCTACAACAATCGGGTTGGCTGAATATGAACAATAGGGCTCAGATACACATGGCCTGTTTCTTTTTCAAGATAATGAAATATGGGACTCCGGCTTACCTCCTTCAGAGGCTAACATATCGAACCGATGTTCATAATTTGAATCTTAGAAGAAGAGCTTTACTTACAGTACCTCAACATGAAAAACAGATTTTCAAGAGGTCTTTTTCCTACAATATTTCTCATGTTATGAATTCGATATCTTTTAGTCTTGAACAGTCACCAATTACGTTTAAAAAACAACTCAAGAGACTACTTTTGCAATCCAGAACTAACTTACGTTTAAAAAAGTAGTTGAATTGCTAACACTCAAATCTCCTTTGTTTTTCTCCTTTCATTTCCACCTCCTTTCCTTCCTCCTGATGATTCAAATTTCATTAGTGCGAAATTATGCCCAAGTTTTCTGAGCTAAATTGAGGCCTGAACAGTTTCTGGAATCAGATAACTGCAACTATTAAGGCCTATTGTATTTTTTTGGTGATTCAATGATTTTCTAAGAAAAAGTTGTAAGATTTGTATGTCTACCGGAAAACAACAATAAATGTATTATTATTATTATTATTATATTGAAGCCATTGTGACGGCACTAATTGGCACTAATCAAGCACTAATTATTGCAACAAAAATGTTCATGCGCTCTTGGTAGAACGCTCGGTTTGAAACGTACAATTTGTACCGGTCTTATGCGTGTTACTTTTCAGTCTTGACAATGGGATAACACCCGAAACATATCGACTCATTGAATTGGAAAAATTGTGGACGTAGTATTGTATTTTAATTTCTAATTTTTGTTTTTGTGGATAATAATAGTAGTAGTAGCTAAAATAATAAAATACATATTGAAACAAAAAAGTACCCAGCTGGTGTTAGTGCAACACTGGAAACCATACAGGTCCGTAGTATGATAAAATGAGAAAAGATAAAAAAACCCCAGAGAATAAAAACCCTGACCCTGACCCGTGTTAGAAAAAAATTTACTAAAAATATCATATCAGAGGATCTTGGAGGACATCTACGTGATCAGAAGAACATCTTTATGTAGTTCTTTTATGGGCAGCAGAGAAAAACAGACTCTTCACCAAACTTCCCGAAAATTCTAGATCTGAAATAAAAAAAGACAAAAGTAAAAAAATCAGTTATTATAATCAATCGTTCTTGAATTACCCACCCATTGAAGAAATTCTTTCTTCATAAATTAGTTATGACAGAAATGTCACAATGTTTGAAGGAAATGAAAAAAAACAATCAATTCGACATTTTTGAATTGCTGAACATGAGAAGACTTATAACACAACAAGCTAAAACCGTAATTTGGACTGAGTGAAAAATCAATGGGTAAATAACTTTTAATTGACCTCCTTCACGAAGAAGTTCCACTGTTGCCATGTGGGTTTTTCAGAAGAACTCAACACCATGTTCAGTGGCTAATTTCGGAACGTAATCACTCTTGTAATTCGAATTCCTCCAATATTCAAATTTAAAATCTCAGCCTTGCTCTCTGATCGTGAGGGTTCTTTCGAACAGGTACGACCATCCTAGTTAAGATTTTTCGGAACTTCAGATGTTTGAAGACCGCTATGGCACCCTAATGAAGGAGAATCATCTTCCATAGATAAACCAAAACATCTCATAACACAAAAAAACAGAATACTTTCAGGACCAAAAATTACGACATTTGGGGCACTAATTGACACTGAATATCTTACAGTTTCAGAAGCAGTTCTTTAAATTTTTTTCTAATTTCCACTTGCTTAAAACAACACTCAGTTACTGTGAAACTAAAAATGATATTGCAGCCGTTTTGACGGCACTAATTGGCACTAATCGAGCGGTAATTATGATTGCAACAAAAATATTCATGCGCTCTAGAAGAACGCGCGGTTTGAAACGCCCAAATTGTACAAATTTCAGACTTGACAATATAATAACGCCCGAAACATGTCGACGTATTGAATTAAAAAAAAATGTGGACGTAGTCTAGTGTTTTTATTTTAATTTTTGGTTTTGTCGATTATAATAGTAGTTGTTTCGAAACTGGGAATAATTGTCTTAGACAAGGTTCAATTTTAGCACCTCTTCTATTTAATTTATATTTGTGTGACATTCAAACTACTTCTTCGGAAAAATTTATTTATGCTCATGATATTGCTCTGGCTTTCCATAATTCTAATTTTCAAACAATAGAAAGTACCCATTTCGCAGATTTGGATAACATGAAAAATTACTTTTTAAAGTGGCGTTTGTGTCCGAATGAGAATAAAACCGAAGTTTCATGTTTTTAGTTGATTAATCATCAGAAATATAATAAAATTGAGGGTCACTTTCGGTTCTTCTCCCTTAAAAAAAATTTCAATCCTAGATTACCTGGGAATCAATCTTGAAACCTCTCTAAATTTCAACGCCCATTTAGTCGATCTGCGTTTGAAGCTTAAAACTCGAAACAATGTTCTTCAGGAACTAGCTCATGGGGGCGCTGATGCAACAATAGAGAGTTATCGAAACGCAAATAGAGGCCTAACTTAAATAAAGTTTCCCTTATTTTGACATTTACTCATGCGCATTCGCAAAAGATCTTAGGCGGCTTGTAATAAAATACGGGCCTCCTGTACTTAACTTAAATAAAGGACACCCGTATTTAAATAAAAGATCCCTTATTTTGACAGTTCTCGCAATCTTCTAGGTTAAACAGCTTCTACACAACTGTCAAAATAAAGGAAATGTCATAATAAAGTTGTGAAGATACAAATCGTTGCGATAGCTCAAATATTCGACCAACGTTAAGGGATCTTTTACTACAGGATCCTTTAATAAAGTCAGGCCTGTATTTGTGTTTCGATAACTCTCTAAAACTTCGTGCGGCTGCGCTAGCTCTGGTTTTTTCTGCTCCTGAATATTGTTGCCCTGTTTGATTGAACAGTGTTCATGTAAAAAAATTATTCCTAACTAAATTTTTCTATGAGGATTATTACTGGTACTATCAAATCTTAACCTCCCCTTGGTTACCAGTCCTGTCAAATCTTGTATTCGCAGAGAGAAAACAACTTTGAAATTTTATAACAAATTTAATTCCTTTCCTAATTCATTTTCCATACTCTCCTATATTCCAAACCAAATTTTTTAATTGATATGAATAGAAGCGACAAAGAAATTTTGGCAATCTGAATGGAATATATCCAATTTTTTCAATAAAGATCTTATTTCTGTTCCTTCCATCAGAGTTCCTGGTTTTGACCTTCCCAGGAGAATATGGTCTGTTTTGAATCGTATAAGAACAGGCCATGGATGATGCAACAGCATACTCTTCCGATGGAATTCGGTTGAGAGTCCTAGTTGTGAGTGTGGGGAAAATGAGGAGACTATAGAACATCTTATAAATAGTTGTCCCATTTATAAATTTCAAGATGGTTTCGAGGCTATACATAAAGT
The DNA here is from genome assembly GCA_038502775.1 of Hippodamia convergens. NCBI lineage: Eukaryota > Metazoa > Arthropoda > Insecta > Coleoptera > Coccinellidae > Hippodamia > Hippodamia convergens. Next base: position 60,270,190 of record CM076607.1, on the reverse strand, counting down.
ACCAAATGCATTTCTGAAATGGGTGGTTAATTTGGAAATAATTTAATTCATTCTAAATAACTGGTTTCTTTTCTGCTTTGGTCTTTTTTCATTTCAGATTGAGAATTGCGAGTAGTTTTGTGAAGAATCTGTTTATCTGAGTCAATAGACGGATAACATGGAGATGTTCTCTTAGATCACGCTGATGTCTTTCAATAATTCGCTGAAATTTAATATTTTCAGTAATTTTTTTTTTTCAGGTGAGGTTATGTTTTTTTTTTAGCGGAGGTTTTTTCCCTTTTCTCATTTAATCATACTGCAGACCCGTATGGTATTCTTGTGTTGCAACAACCTCATCTAGGAACGTTTTTGTTTCAATATGTATTGTATTATTTGAGCTCTCTGAATTATAAGAAAATATATGTATATTATTCATAATTTATAATGATATTTGTCTGATCGTTCTGTCCATTGCCAGTCCGATAGTCGAAAATATTCGAAATTTGGGTAAAATCATCGGATTATTCAGAATGGACGAACCATAAAGGAATGTTGAAAACACCCATTTCCCCTCAAATCCATGCCCTATTTCACAGGATATCGTGCAAAGCGATCGATCGGTGATACCGCAAAAGCGTAAATTTCCAAGCAAACATAAGCGGATATTCCATTTATATCTCAGAAACCAGCTCCAAACATAATTCAATTAAATCAAATCTGCATCAATCTAATTAGATTCGTAATGCGGAAGTTCATTGAATTCTACAAATATTTATCGAATGGCAGAGTTGGAAATTAATATCGGAAGGCCCTCTGCGATTTTCTGCTAAAGGATTATTTCAACTTAGGCAGCTTTTGATGTCTATCGCACATGGTGAAAGGTCACAGTTCTATGATCCTACAATTTTTCCAATGAGGAATGTTCACATTTTTCAATTTCTACATATTCCTATTCTCCGTAGAAAATAAAAATATTGTGTCCAAAAATTATTTGAATACTTCAAATAGCGCCCGAGATATCGAGTTATAAACATGAGTTCGATGGATCCGTGTGACGTCACTTTACATCCAACGACTTGCGAGGTTCAGTACGTAGCCGGGTCCAATATAAGGGCCTTTCGTCTTACGGAGTGCGATTTGCGAATGTAGTATGACGTCACATCGCCGCGAGGAATTGAATATTCACGGGGTTGTAAAATCCGAACTACTAGGTCTTTTCGACTGAAACAAAAACTAATGATTTCATATACACATAGGTTATACTGTGACGAAGTTTCGATCGATTTTGCATACCTGTAAACATTCCTCATTGGCAGAAAGTCCGATCATGAGTTGGCCATGATATACAGGATGTGCAACATAGTTTCGAGTGACATTGAGAGAGGTCTATTAGAAATTATTTCACCTAATGTTTTGCCTACATCTGCGGTAGGCATCTTCAGAGGATTCTTGATCAGAGTTTCTGTTTTGGCTGATGATTGGATTCCTTGTATAGATATCTGTCAGTGTGGGTTGGTTTTCTATAAACCCTGTGTCCTAGTTTCCCATTAGGCTTTCTTGTTACCAAGACGTCTAGAAATAGTAGTGCACCATCCTTTTCAATTTCCATTGTGAATTGAAAATTTGGGTGCCTAAGGTTAAAATAGGTTGAGAAGGCTTGCAATTCTTCATATCGTGAGTCTAAAGGACGAAAGTATCATTCTAGCTTTAACCCAAATAGACCTACCATTCCGTATAAAGAAAACCTATCTAAAAGTTTTCTATTCATGCTCAAAATGAAGAAACAAAGAAGGCGTCAATATAAACACATAAATTAATGCTTTCTTCAACGCTGAATATAACCTACAAAGTGCTTCAGTATTCAAATACACTTTAAAGCCACGTTAACTTCATAAATATATCAATTGTTGCAAAACTTCATTTCGTCCGGTGGTGTATTTTTTTCATATGTATTTATTTCATCGCGTTTGCGAATAAAATAATTATATCTATGGTCAGATGAATAATATAAGAGGCGAATTCATCTTCTCCATGATTTCAAATCCTGATTTTTGCTACGTAAATGAAGGCGTTCTTTCAACGGAACGGTAGGATTATCACCTACTATATTACCTGGATATATTGTTATAACTATTGGAAAAATAATCTGACTTGCATGAGATACTACATCATGCAGATAATCTGGATATGATTTCAGAACCACCTGATAGCAAAATTTTCTTCTGCACATAATTCAATAGTTTTCTGTAACTGAAATAACAATAATGTTGCTTATGCGCCTACTAATTTCTTATTCGTATTTCCATGCACCAAGCAAAGTAATAATATATTCACCATGAGAAAAAAATTTATCATTGACCAATCAAAACTCATGCAACATTAGAATATATGAGGGGCGTTGACTGATCCCGTAAAAACATGAGTTAGAATCATATTTCGACAAGGACAAAAATTGTATTTCCCACTTCTTGCACACTGCTTTGACATGGTTGTTCAAAACGCAGAAATAGTAACAAACTAGACTAGCTTCATCGCAACAAGATTGCTGGAAACTAATAGAAAAACAACAAAAACAGGACCATCTGAGCAATCAAAGAGTTTACACCAATCTTCAGGATAGGTCAGAGTAGACCATCTGATTGTTTACCAGAATAAAATAAAAAAATGTGAAGTGTGGCATAAAAACCAATTTTTTATAAGTATTAAATATAAAATAGCATAACATCCGAAAAATTGCTTCTATAATTACGACATATTATAATTCAATGTTCATTTTTCATAGAATTAATTTTAGTAGCTCAAAAACTACCGTTCCTTTAAAAGAACACCACAAATTTTGACTTCTCGTGAAAAATAAGTACACATCAAGATGAAAAATATGAAAAAGCCCCATTTAAACCATAATCTGACACAATTCTTATTGCAATGAAAGAAAAAAAAATTTCAGGTCTATTTGGGTTAAGTAGCTCATGAGGGATTTCACAGAAACCCAGAATGCTTGGAAATACATAGATACATACATACATACTTAACGTGGCCATGTGGATGGTTTCTTAGCTGCCGCGTCGATAGCAATTAGTTCGAATGTTTCCATGAAGAAATTTGCAGTTGCAGGACTTGAACGGTTTTCCATAGCGACACCGTCTATTTGCTCATTTTGGAATATTTCAGTCACGTAGTTAAGCGATTCCCTGATAGGAACTAATGTGAACAGAGACAAAACATCAAAACTTATGATTCGGTCGTTGGATCCCAACTGGATGTTCTGCAGCTCCTCTACAAACTGAGTAGAGTCCTTGACGAAAATTTCCGGTTCAATTTTCGGTATTTGAATAAGAGTAATTATTTTTGCTACAACTAGTTTCAGTATTTTGCGGAGACGAAATTTCGCAATCTGAATGGAATGCATGTATTTTTTTCAACAAAGATCTTATTACTAATCCTTCCATCAGAGTTTCTGGTTTTGACCTTCCCAGAGGAATATGGTCTGTTCCAAATCGTATTAGAATCGGCCATGAACGATGCAACAGCATATGCTTAATGAATGTTCTCATTTTGAAATGGAGTCGGTTTATCAACGGTTTCGATTTGAATGAGTTTTCTGAAAATGCCAAGACGTAAATGAACAAACGCTGAGGCTAATAGGGCTATCGGAATGCTACAGAATGGCCTAACTCAGGTTGTTGTAGCCAAAGTGTGATATCTTGACTTTGGACTAGGTTCAGGGAGACAGGTTCCGTGTTGGAAAGACCAAGGCTTGGTGGGCGACGGAAAACAACACCTGCTCAGGATGATTTCATCACCGTCTCGGCGAGAAGAAAGCCTGCATCTACGTGTAGAATGCTAAGGAATATTCTTCAAAATGCAGATGGGATCCAAGTTCCCATCGAAACCATCAGATGACGTTTGAGAGTGGTGAATCTAGGTTCTAGATGTCCATTAAGAGGAGTTTCATTAAACACGTGACCATAAGCGTCAAAGACTAATGGCGGTATTCTGCTTTCATCTGTAAGCGAATCTGTAACTTTTCATAAGTTTACAGGACAATTACGATTCTCGACGCTTTTTATAAATCTGTAGCTTACAGGTGTTCGGAAACATATCGAAAAGGATATTGTGAGGTTATGTTGAATGATTTGTTTTAGTCACAGAATATAAAATACTTAACTAAACTCAACTACTTTTGTAATTCATCTTTGTACTTCGGTTGTTAATTTCTCTTTCTCGTTGTAACGAACACAAATTGAACATAAATATATCCAATAATCAATACTTACGAGCCAAAATGATAGGAAAAATAAATTCTATTCTATGATCTTATTACGAAGTAGTTACGATCTTGTTAGGGAGTAGTTCAAAATTGACACTTCTAATACGAGAGTTACAGAAAAACTTCCAGAATGTCATAATTTACGAATCTGTAAGTCAGCCACATACAGATCCATAGATAAATTACAGATCAATCGTACGCTACAGATTCGTAGCTTACAGAGAAAAAGCAGAATACCGCCATAAGTTGGAAAAGGCAAGATATCAATTGGAACGATCAATGGCGTAGTGTCCTTTTCACTGATGAATCCAGATATGGATGATTTTCAGATTCTTGAAGAATGAGGGTATGCATAACCCGTAATCGTCGCTATGTCCAAGAAGTTCATCCATTCCGCTGCTATTAGTGAAACTTTTCAATTTCTAGACGATAACGCTAGACCGCACCGTGCAGCCATAGTTGAGAATGCACGCGAGAAGCTTGGTATTCCACATTTACCAATATCTCCGCACTCACCAGATGAAACATGCATGGGATAAGCTCCAAAGAAGATTAGATCATCATCAACCTCCCAGAATCCTTAAATGATCTGACAACCTAATGTGTAGTATGCAAAGAAGATGTCAAGATGTTATTGATGCCCGTGGAGGCCATACATTGTGTTGATAGTCTAAAAATGCTTGAATTTTCCGGGAATGAAATTTCGTTATCATACTCGATTTTTCTTAGCCACCCTGTATACGCTGCAGACATACAGGCTGAAATTAATTTTATCTCCTGTAATCTGAAATCATATTAATGTGAATTCCATCACAAAATCCCATTTAAACTACATTTGTTTGCAATTTAAGTCAATATCCCTAACTCATGTGGAGCAGTTTAGTGAATTTATTTCTGAAACGTGTGGTTAATTTAAAATTAATTTAATTATTCTAAATAATTGTTTTTTCCTGTTTTTTCTTTTGTCATTTCAGATTGAGAATTGCGAGTAGATTGGTGAAGAATCTGTTTTTCTCTGTCCATAAAAGGTTAAAATGAAGATGTTCTCCTAGATCACGTTGATCCTTCAAGATTCTCTGATATTTAATATTTTTAGTATATTTTTCGTGACACGGGCGACGTCAGAGTTTTTTCGACAGATGTTTTTTCCCTATCCTCATTTAATCGTACCTGTATGGTTTTCCTGTGAAACCTCAGCTAGTTACCTTTTTGTTGCAATATGTATTATGTTTAGGTCTCTGATATTTTTGTTTCACAAAAACGAATATAGAATACAACGAAAAAAGTTGTCCAAAAAATCATTACTCACCCTCTGAAAACACAATTTATTACAACAGCAGAAATGAAGAAGTGTTATGAAAAAATGTATTTTGATAACATAGATTCATGCACGAAATGACAATCTTTTAAAATTAGGTATTCGAAGAATTTTTTAAAATTTCATTTCAACTTCGGATGGATATATTTTCCTTAATATTCATTTTAGACAATTAGTTCTTAGATCAACCATACTTACTTTTCTTTGTATTATCAACTATCACCCCCAGAAAGCTGGGTAGCTATTTTTGACCCAACCTGTGTAACCATTATTCTACACCGAACACGTATAGAAAAAAAAAAATTCTGTTCGATTCTTTTTTTCTGCTGATTCGAAGAAAAGCACGTAATGACGTCCAATCGGTCATTTCTTTTGTTCGAGCCCCTCAAAAGGAAACCCCCAACCGAGGTAGCCCCCGAAAAGAAAATTGGGAAAAATCTAATCTAATTCATCCTGCCGATTCCATCTATTATATACGGTTTAAAGGCGAGACTGGAGTCTGTCTTGTTGCCTTCCTTGCCCGCCTTATCTGGGAAACAAATCGATGTGTTTAATGGTCTATCCACCCCCATCTGAGCGGGAATTCGGGGAGATTTCATTCGCTAATAAGCTTCGTTTTTTCGCCGAGATTAGTGGCTGAAGTGAGGGGAATAACTTCTTCATCTACTCCTCGGCTTTAAAAGAGTCTGGCGCCTTGAAATGTTGTTGAAGATGTCGAAAGTCGAAACGTGTTTCACGTCTGGTGAGGAATGGTGGTGAAATTAGGAATTTAAGAAGTCAAAGTTGCTATTAGTCGAAGTTTTCAACCATTATAGTTTCCTTCTAAAGTGTTTTGATTGCATCTCGAAGTACTTTATACTTCCAACAGGAATTTTCAGTTCATGAATTCCTAATATTATTGAGACATAATTCTTGTTGAATATCATTTGATATAAGGAGCATTTATAGATGGATATCTCGAAACAGACCAGAAACAACGTGAAATAATACGGTACTAGCTGAGGTTGGTGCAACACTGGAAAACCATACTGGTCTGCAGTATGATTGAATGAAGAAAGGAAAAACTACAGCTGAAAAACAACCCTTACTTCGCCCGCTACATTTTCATGTAGCAGTCTATGGACTCAGATAAACGGATTCTTCACAAAACGACTCGGAATTCTTAATCTGAAATGAAAAAAGACAAAAGCAGAAAAGAAACCAGTTATTCAGAATAAATCGAATTATTTTGAAATTAGCCACCCATTTCAGAAATGCATTTGTTACATTATTTGAAGCTTCAAAACCATCTTAAAATTTATAAATGGGACAACTACACTGCGCAAAAAAATTAAACACAAATTCATCTGAAAATTTCAATTATAATGAAAGTAACTCTACATTGACTTCAAAACTTATTTTTCATGTTCAAGACACATCAGATGGAAGAAAAATTCAGGATTTCACCGAATCTTATGTGGAAGAAGAGAAATACTGAAATGCTGATAAGTTATTTAATACATGGTATTTCCATCCCTTGCGTAAATTACAGCTCGACAACGACGGTTCATACTCAAAATGAGTGATCTTAAAATGTTCTGATCTAATCCTTCCCAGATTTCACCGAGTTGGATTCCTAAGTCATTAAGAGTAGCTGTATGATTTTCTGAACTTCTCAGCCTTCCATTGAGGTTGTCCAAAATCTGCTCAATCGGATTAAGATCTGAACTTCTTGCTGGCCATTCCATTCGAGAGACTTCAAACTCTTTAACCCATTAGCGCCTACGGTTGCCTTATGGCAACGCTTTCGGGGTGTTTTTCAAATGGTTCTCAGATGCGCAGATTTGTAGGTAGAAAGTTGGCGGTTGGTTTACTTGATACACAAATGTACTCATTTTACCAGTAACAAGAATTTTTTCTGTAAACTCACTTGTTCCGCCTCCAGAAGTTGTGAAACTTTGAGTTCTTCGTGAATCGGTAAAAACATGGAACCTAAGTTCGTGTGTAAGTGAAATATTTTCTATTTGCGCCGTGGTTTTGTCATAATTTTTTTTTATATGAATCTTGAAACTTCAATTCATGATCCTAACAGGCTAAATATAATCACAAACAAAAATTAGTAGAAAAATTTTCAGTTGATTTCGTGGGTTGCCATATGGCAACCCTAGGCGCTTATACTCAGTGATAATGCTGACCGGATAGGAGTAGTAAGAAATGGTATTGGCCGATTTTTTCATGGTTGCTAGACGAAGCTATGAAAATATCTGGATTCTGTACAATAAAACAGGAAGACCAAAAAATTCGCAACTCGAATTCAAACTAGAAGTGGTCAACAGCTATTTGAAAAAGTATGGGGTAACAGCGAAACGACAAGGAAACCGCTCATCCTCTTGTTCTTTTTCCAGGGATAGTCGAATTTCCAATTCCGTAAGATTCGATGAATTCAATCATCTTGTGAAATACACAGAATACAAAAAGAGTGCGCTGGACGTGGATGTGAGTCGATCATGAGAACAATGTGTTCAAAATGCGATGTTGGACTTTGCATAGATAATAATTTTTTTTCCGTTTCATACCGCATGATATTTGTTTCATGACATTGTAAATATTTTATGAATGAATAAAATGTTTTGAAACTATCAAAATCTCAAAAAAATTTCATATATCTTATCAGTAAAATAGTATTTCCTCTAAAAATTAAAATATTCCCGATAAGTGATCACAAGCGCCTAGGGTTGCCACATGGCAACCGTCAATTTTGAAAAAACTAGAGGGCGTATAAAATTTTTATATTATTTTTTCCGTTCTCTACAGAGAGTTTCGGAACAGCTTTTATCAAAAAAATTTCAAAAATCGAAAAAAAATTAATTCCGGCGCTAATGGGTTTGTACTCATGAACGATGCGCGTACGATGGGGTCTGGCATTATCGTACATAAAAATGAAATTTTCACCAATGTATGGGGCAAATGTCACTACATGCTCTTCAAGAATGTTCCTTATATGCTTATCAGCATTCATAGCTTCATTATCGACGACCACTAGGTCTGTGCGAGCAGTTAAAGATATTCCACCCCATACCATAATCGATCCTCCCACGAAACCATGAGTATCCAGGAAATTGCACTGAGCATATCTTTCATGTGGACGTCTGTATACAAGGAAACGTCGATCACAATGATAGAGGCAGAATCTAGTGAAAAGAACTCTTTCCAATCGGCCTCTTGCCAATGGATATGTCCTCTAGCAAAATCCAAACGCGCCCTTCGATCGGCTGGGGTAAGAGCTGGGCCTCTTGCCGCGATACGAGGCCTTAAATCATATTCTCTGAGGCGATTTCTCATTGTTTGAATGCTAATTTGCACCCCATGAGTTTGCTCAAGCTGACTTTGAAGGAGGAGAGCGGTTGCAAACCGTTGTCTCAACGAAGAAACTCTCAAGTGTTACCGTGGTCTACCCTGTCCTGGTCTTCGGACATTCATACCTGTCTCCCTGAATCGCTGCAACATTCTCGACACACTTGTATGGGATACTCCAAACTTTTCTGCAATTCTTGTGTATATCCACCCTTCTCCTCGCAAAACTACCGCTTGGGCACATTCCTCTTGGGTCAAATTGCGTGTTTCGCGTTACATAGCGAAAATCAAACGAAAGAAAAACTTTTGATCACTAGAATTTATCGAGAAACAACTGATTTTAGAATGGAGTCAATACATTCAAAATCTGATAATATCATCTTTTTTTATTCCTGCTAGAAAAAATCATCTGTATTGAAGAAAAACGTTGAAAGTGGATAACATATGCATGCATAATTCTGATAAAAATAATTAACATTGATAACACCTTCAGTTGTAGAATAAATTTGAGATTTCCAAAATGTGCGTTTATTTCTTTGCGCAGTGTTTTTCTCAAAAATTCAAAAAAAAATCACAAAAGTAATTACTTTGTCTTATAAAGTTGCGGTTAGTTCTGCATGACACAGCTCTGTATTTTTCCTGGAACTATCCCAGCGGTTCGATATCCGAACAAATAAAGCAAAATCGATTGAAATTGGTTTCTTGTTCCTCGTTTCGATGCGAAACATGTTTCCTTCTGGAAACACTCAGCGGAATATACAGCATTTAATGGACTGCAGAACTCTATTATCTGTTTCCATGGGAAGAAACGAATTTCATCCAGTTTTCTTTCGAACGAGACTCGCGACATAATGGGCTGATTCCGATTATTAAATTGTGCGAGTGGCCCCCCGAAAGACTTAAATAAATTACCCCATTCATGGAGCTGGGGTGGACTCATTTCGCTAACGACTGAACAGGCATTGTAATTTAGAACATGGGCTTCCCGCTGAACGGGGCAATTTGCTTCTATGTCTCTGTTCAGAGCTTTTTTTTCAAACGCGAAGCGGCTTTATTCGTCGTTTTTTCATCATGATGAATTCTGACAATTTTTTTTTGAACATGTAGCAACTTGAAAAATTTCACTATCAGAGATAAATACCTACTTATTTTACCTAATCTGTGTCAAATCCGTTCATTCTCCTACATTTTCAAGAACGAAATCGTGCGAGAATATCTCATTTTAGCACAGTTTTCATGGAAATCTTACTTATTGTTTTAATGTTGGCCTACGACTGTTTTATTTATCATAAAATTTATGAGAGAGAGCAGTTCTGCCAATCATTGCAAGAATCACTCCACGATATTCATGAAAATATTCCATTAATTTCAATAAAAATTTAATTATAATAATAGGAATTCATCGAAATGAAGAACACTTTCAATTCCCAGGCTCACAGATCTTTCATCACATGAGGTTGGAGAAATGATATTAGATTTTGTCACTGAGATGAGAGATATACCGGTTTAGCCTATTGCAGTGAAATCTGTTTTTACGTTTACAGATTTGACGACCATCTCAAATCAATACAATATTAATGTTTTTTCCTGAAAACTTAATTTGGGTTTTCTCTGCCAGTCTCTGAAACAGGAAACAATTAGAAAAAATTTTTGAATAATATACGAAAGGCCCATCGACAACTGAAATACGAAATAACGAAATTAATTTCATTAAAGATATTCTTGAGGATAATCAATATCCAACTAATTTCATAAAAACCTATTTCAAATTTGGAGAGAAAAATTTTGCATCAAAACGATTATAACAATCAAGAACCAACAACAAACCGTCAAGAACAACCAATTTTAATGAATGTGATTCCTCATGCTCATGGGCTTTCAAAAAAAAGGGTCTACATTCAACATGAGGACTGTTTTCAAAACAAAAAATGATTTATGATTTTTTTCAACAAAAACTAAATACACGAGAAACATCAAGACCATTAGAAATCAGAAAACGTGAACATAAGAATAACATAAAAAATAGAGATACATATTGGTAGATCATAGATAGCAGATCATGTGTGTTCCAATACCGGAAATCACATGATGGATTGGAATGGCACAAAAATTCTAATGACGGAATCTGATGGTTATAAAAGAAAAATCAAGAAGTCAGCTTGTATTTTGTTGGAATCTTGCCAATTGTTCAGTAGGATTAGATCGAATTTGGATGGATTTATTGAAAAAAGAACTGGTTTCATGAAATTTCGAAATAAAATAACGATATCAACATCTAGTAATCAATATTAATCTATGTTCATCATATATTGACAAATGTCAATGAAAAAATCGAAATATTGTCACGATTCTACGAAGTTGTATGAAAACTAGTAATTGACTTAAGGGTTGAAAGTTTTTTTTTTTTGTCCGTTGTTCGACAACAATTTCGCCTGACAAATAAGTGCTCAAATTTTTACGCAGGGGCCTTTCTTATATTATTCAAATTTTTTTTCTCATTGTTTCCTGTTTCAGAGAATTGTAGAGAAAACCCAAATTACGTTTTTAGGAAAAAGCAAAGACCTCCCAGACAATACTTCAATAGATATCTAATATTAATGTTTTCGTGTTTTTTGTTGCCTATATTGTATTCCTCCTTGTTGAAACTTGTTGTTAAAACGAAGAAAAAGAAATACTAGTATATGTTGATGTAACCTCACTGTTTGTTTTTCTGTTGATATTTTCAGATAATTGCGTGTTTTTGATCTTTGAAGAAGCCCAACATATTAGGACGAAACGTCGGCTTAATAGACTAGTAAAATTAAAGTTTTTGTATATGAAGTATTGCTATTTTTGATCAGAATGAACATATGAGGATTTTTTCAAAACGCTATCCTTGTTCTATAATATCTGAATACTTCTTTGCCGCATTGTTGATCAGTAACAAATTTCACCTTTATAACGTGATTGCACAGACTTGATACAATGTCTTACACATAAGGTAGGTACATAGTTGTGCTGATACGTCTCAACAACTCAACAACATTACTAACGCATTTTTTCTTTTTGTTTCATATTCATTATTATTTGTATTTTGTCAGGGGTTGAGTGGAGTAGCCTTCACCCCAAAATTCGATTGATAAAGTCACTATTATTATCATTACTTCTCTGTTGTCTTCTTTACAATTATCAATATTGATCTCTAGAAGAGATTCAGTAATTCATCAAATATCCAACAGATCCAGCCCGATCGGCATCAATCAATACACGATGTCATTTCCACAAACGACATAGCTATCGGTAAACCGAACAGCCCCCGTTTAATTCTCCAGGAGTAAGATATTCAACCCCCTGAAGGTGGGGGTGGGAACCAGCCCTAATTCGTATGCGTGTCCGCACCAGAAGCCGGCAATTCAGCCTCTCCAATATAGCGCTTTATCTGTTTTGTGGCGTTTCGGTTTCGAGCTCTCCGCCACCACCTCGGCAACCGCGGGGGTGGAAAAACATTAATATTGGAATAATTGCAGTAACGCGGTACGTCTCTGACATATCGCACAACGGATTCTACACTGCGCCAAAAAATCTACGCACATTCTGAAAATCTCAATTTTAATGAAAGTTAACTCTACATTGACTTTATAACTTATTTTTTATGTTCTCTCGGGAAGGTTTTGAACGGAACAAGACACATTGAATGGAAGAAAAATTCAGGATTTCACCGAATCTTATGTGAAAGAAGAGAAATGAACAATTTTCAAAATACTGAAATGCTGATAAGTGATTTAATACTTGGTACTTCCACCCCTTGCGTGAATTACAGCTCGGCAACGACGGTTCATACTCAAAATGAGTGATTTTAAAATGTTCTGATCTAATCTTTCCCAGATTTCTCCGAGTTGGATTCCTGAGTCATTAAGAACACCTGGATGATTATCTGAACTTCTCAGCCTTCTATTGAGGTTGTCCCAAACCTGCTCAATCGGATTGAGATCTGTATTTCTTGCTGGCCATTCCATTCGAGAGACTTCAACCTATTCAAGGTACTCCTGAACGATGCGCGCACGATGGGGTCTGGCATTATCGTCCATAAAAATGAAATTTTCATCAATGTATGGAGCAAATGGCACTACATGCTCTTCAAGAATGATCCTTATATACTTATCAGCATTCATAGCACCATTATCAACGACCACTAGGTATGTGCGAGCAGTCAAAGATATTCTACCCCATACCATAATCGATCCTCCCCGAAACCAGTAGTATTCAGGAAATTGCACTGAGCATATCTTTCATGTGGACGTCTGTATACAAGGGAACGTCGATCACTATGGTAGAGGCAGAATCTAGTGAAGAGAACTCTTCCCCAATCGGCCTCTTCACAATGAATATGCTCTCTCGCAAAATACAAACGCGCCCTTCGATGGGCTGGGGTGAGAGCTGGGCCTCTTGCCGAGACACGAGGCCTTAAATTATATTCTCTGAGGCGATTTCTTATTGTCTAAGTGCTAATTTGTACCCCATGAGTTTGGTCAAGCTGATTTTGAAGGAGGCGAGCAGTTGCAAAACGTTGTCTCAACGAAGAAACTCTCAAATAACGTTCTTGATTGGCAGTTGTTACCCGTGGTCTATCCTATCTTGGTCTTCGGAAGTTCATACCTGTCTCCCTGAATCGCTACAACATTCTGGACACACTTTTATGGGAAATTCCAAACGTTTCTGCAATTCTCGTGTATGTCCACCCCTTCCCTCTCAAAACTACCGCTTGTGCACATTCCTTGGGCCAAATTGCGTGTTTCGCTTTGCATAGCAATCGAGTGTAGATAATAAAACGAAAGGAAAACTATTGATCACTAGAATTGATCGAGAACAACTGATTTTAGAATGGATCCAATACATTCAAAATCTTTTTTTATTCCTGCTGGGAAAAAACATCTGTATCGAAGAAAAACGTTTAAAGTGGATAACAAATGCATGCATAATTCTGATAAAAATAATTATCATTGAGAACACCTTCAGTTGTAGAATAAATTTGAGATTTCCATAATGTGCGTTAATTTTTTTGCGCAGTGTAGTTTAGGAAGTGGCTTGGATGCTTAAACAGCAGTACGTCATGTCGACGTGCTCGGAAAAAATTGTTCATAACTCCGGGGGCGAGTTTTTTGAAGCGGCGGTGAGATTTATCGCTACTATTTCGGTTTAATTGGTTTTTAGTTGAGTTGGGAGTCCGTGGCTGTCGGAGGGGTAGAATTAAATTGTCAAATTTTTTGTTGGGGATATTTCATTAGGGCGAGTTCAAAGAGGAGTGGAGTAATATGGGAAATATCATTTAATGAAATGGGGACAGGGAATGCTCATCTTCCCTCCCAGTCTCTGACATAAAATCAATGTAAAGATTACTTGTTCAGAATTGGACGATACCTCCTCCGACCTTGCTCTTGTCTACGCTCCTGAATAGTTCAGATGCTAATCTAAGATCTGTGTAAATCTGTGGAGTGATTTAATGCGTTTATTCCCCCATTTAATGTGTCAGATATCTCATGTTTCAGGAATTGAAAACGGAATTCACCATCTCCTCTCGTTCTACCTCTATAGTATTAACTACTTTTCTTGTATTAAAACTGAAAAAGCTAGATTTTCTCAGGTGACCTCATTGAATAATTATGAATTTTTTCGCCATATCATTCAATTTTGGTGCAAAAATCACATATCAACAATGTTTGAAGTGAAGAAATAAACTACTTCACATGAGTTAGGGATATTGACATAAATTGCAAAAAATATAGTTTCTCTATTTCAGTATCGTAATGAATTCATTACAGTACTAAAAGTAGTGCTGTAATGAAACTCATTACAGCATTGTTTTCAGTTATATTTTTCGTTTTATGGTTGTCAGTACTGACCTTCGATCGAATCAAGTTTCGAATCAAATCAATTCAAATTACGTGATCTGTCAAATTTCGTATGTCACACCAACTGACAAGATACAAAACAAAAGTCACTAATATGAATTTTCATTTGAATTTCGAGAATATTTCACAAAAATTGACTGAAATAGAGAAAATACCGTCTAATACTCGTTGCAGAAGGCAATTCCAACACTCATCCTATCGAAAACTCGCTCCTTCGTCGCTCGTTTTCGAACTTCACATTCGTGTTGGAATAGGAGCTCATTCTGCAACTTGTTTTAGAATATACTATTAAATGAGATTTTGTGATGAAAATTCATATTAATATGATTTCAAGTTGCACCAAATGAAATTAATTTAAGCCTGTAGGTCTGCAGCGTATGCAAGGTGTATAAGAAAAATCAAGTTAAATAACGAAATTTTATTCCCAGAGAATTCAAGCATTTTGAAACTATCAATACAATGTATGGCCTTCACGTGCATCAATAACAGCCTGACGTCTTCTTTGCATACTACACATGTGAATTTTGAACATTTCTTGAGGAATTTAGTTCCATAAACGGGGCAGAAGCTCTCTCAGATCATTTAAGGATTCTGGTGGGTTGATGATTATCTAATCTTCTTTTGAGCATATCCCATGCATGTTCTATGCAATTCAAATATGGTGAGTGGAATACCAAGCTCCTCGCGCGCATTCTCATCTATGGCAGCACGGTTCGGTCTGACGTTATCGTCTGGCAATTGAAAATTTCCACCGATAGCAGCGTGAAAATTTGGCAAAACATTGTCAATGACAAGGGAGTATGTCATTGACAATGTAAGGGGTCATATTCCCAGGACAAATATGTAGATCTGTGCGCCCGGAATGGATGGACTTCTTGGACATAGCGACGATTAAGGAGTATACGTGGGATTGTCCATAAGCTTATTCTTCGAGAATCTGAGAATCGTCCATATCTGGATTCATCAGTGAAAAGGACAATACGCCATTGATCGTTCCAATTGATATGTTGCCTTGCCCATTCCCGTCTTTGACGCTCATGGTCACGTGTTAATGAAACTCCTCTTAATGGACGTTTAGAATCTAGATTCACCCCTTTCAAACGTCATCTGATGGTTTCGATGGAAACTTGGACCCCATTTGAATTTTGAAAAGTATTCCGTAGCATTCTACACGTAGATGAAGGCTTTCTTCTCGCCGAAACGGTGATGAAACGATCCTGAGCAGATGTTGTTTTTCGTCTCCCACCAAGCCTTAGTTTTTCCAACACGGAACCTGTCTCCGTGAACCTATTCTAAAGTCGAGATGTCACACTATGGTTGACTTGGAGCCTATCCGCTACAACAACCTGAGTTAGGCCACCCTGTAGCATTCCGATAGCCTTATTAGCCTCAGCTTTTGTTATTTTACGTCTTGGTATTTTCAGAAAACTCGTTTTAAATCGAAGCCGTTGATAAATGGACTCCATTTCAAAATAAGAACATTCATGAAGCATATGCAAAGAACCAAACTTCAGAAAAATGCGACCAGATTGACGAAATGTCGCATACTGATTTTTATTGGATCGATTCAAGTTGTTATTAAGTTTTCAATGATTTTACAGCGATTTTCTCGAATATTACATACTTTTCAAAACGATTGAATACGATATCCCTAACTGTTTTGAAGCAGTATATTTTCAAACATTTCTAGTTTTCTCATATGAAATTGGTGATGTTGTATAAGAATTGAATTTTCCCATGTCTCCATATTTTTTCATTATCATCTCATTATCATAATTTTGTTAATTACTGTTCTTGAATTTAGGATGACACTATATGAAGTCATCTGATGAGGTTCAACGGTCAATTGTAATACACATGAAACTGGTTTACAACATCTCGTCGCCATTATGAGTCTGAACTCTGAACTCTCAAGTTCGTTCATCTCATACTACACACAAATTAGATCTCAAGCCTTCTGCTCTTCTAGAAACCTATTGTGTACATCGCAATATAGTTTTCTCATAGGGAGATATTATTTCGATTGTCAAAAGGTACTATCCCAAAATGAATATGGAAGCCACTGAAATGTATAAAAATAAAAACAACATAAATAGAATCTTAGAAAAATTGAAAATCAGGCCGATACGAAGCGGGAGCGTTGGACCAATCAACATCGCGCGCGTAAACTCACCACCTTTTCCCGCCATTAACCAAGGTGTAGATAATTTTTTCAGTTCGATTACTTGAGTATCAGAAGTTCAGCCTTCAAAGTACAAACTTAGATCAAGAATCCTTTGAAGATGTAGGCAAAAAGTTAATGGAAATTATTCCTAATGGACCAAGGCCAATAAGCCCTGAAGACTCTTTCAATATCAGTTTATCCAGTGGTGAAAACCTTAAACTATTTACAAAAAATATCACCAACACATCTCTACCAAGTATTCATTTTCAGTTAATATGTATCTGAGTAGTTTTTCTCGAAATCTTTTAGAAACATATTATTCTCGACTCATTAAAAAAAACTGAAGGAAGTAATTCATCCATTCATTTCGACCTCTGCTCCCCTTCAATCCTCAAAACAAAGAAGTTTCCTTTCGCAATCACAAACCCGATGAAGTCCCAATGATAAGGCAGGTCAAAGATAACGAAGAAGGAGACAGGCAAAAACTTTATGATAATACACCTGTCTCAGACGAACAATGGAACTCGTCGGAGAGGAAGAATGCCATTTCCAGTAACAATGTGTACCTAGCCAGAGAATTAACCAGAAACAACAGCACTGCTGCATAACATAATGAAATTTAAGGGGGGCTATAATGAAGGGGCTGTAATAAATAACTTCGTAAACCCGGCGCGTACTTTTCACTACTAGAAATTACAGCTCCGCTGACCGGCTTTGTTCACGGGGGTGTTCATTATAGAGTGTCAGCTTATATTGAACTAAACACGCCGTGAGTTGTGGAGATTGGGATTCTTGAATACTCCAGGGCCGGTTTGAGGTATCTTTATAGTTTTTCTACCTTCCCACTGCATTTCTCTCCTAAATTATGCGACAATAAGACAATATCAAATACGTGATGTATGGACATCCCAAGTTCAAAAGTGATCAGTACGTGATCAGTTGGCATCGTGTTTCGATTTGTATTGATATCGTTCAGTTGCTATCACAATACCGCCATACAAACAAGTATATTTGTTTTGTACAACTGCCATTAAAAGTGACACTTTTGATGACTCTCAATGATTTTTAACATTAGTGTTAAGGTTTAGCACCCCATTTTATTATGATGAAATCAGATGAGAAAATTCAGCAATTGCAAATTTGCATTATCAATATTTAACAATCATTACTCATGAACATTAATATTTATCGTAAAACTAGAATATCAATGCCCTGTGACAATAGAGAGCTTCACAACACATTATCAGAATCCTCAGTACCATCAGTACTTGTAGAAACCGAAAGTACAATATTGGATGATGATGATGATCCAAAATCTGTTGAGGTTGGGAGAATTTTTTCAGCAATGACATTTCTATATGCAATGGAATGATAAGGATCAACATAGCCCTCGGCTACCGTCGTAGACTTCCATCCACCGTGTTCTTTTATATCCGTAATATTTTCTTCTGATTCTGCTAGCAATGAAGCGGAGGATCTTCGAAAACAGTGTCCAGTATATTGCTTTGGTTCTGGCAGTTCGAGGAATTCAGCAGCAATAGATGAAATTTTCCAAAATGTATTAATACCAACTGGATTGGCAGAGCATTTATTATTCATGTATTTCAGGAAAAAACGACGATGTTTGATGTCAGAACTGAGCAGTGCAAATTACTTATAAAAATAGTCTTCATACTTCCCAATAATACTGAAAGAACGACTAACTTTCGGTTTTGTATTTACGGATATAAGAAACATGGTGGATGGAACTCTACGACGGTAGCCGAGGGCTATGTGGATCATTCTATTGCATAAAGAAATGTCATTGCTGAAAAAATTCTCCCAACCTCAACAGATTTTTGATCATCATCATCCAATATTGTACTTCTGGTTTCTACAAGTACTGGTGGTGCTGAGGATTCTAATAACGTGTTGAGAAGCTCCCTTACGTCACAGGGCATTAATGTTAGTATTTGTTAAAGTTCATAAGTAATGGTTGTTAAAAATTGATAATTAAAATTTGCAATTGCCGAATTTTGCACATCTGATTTCATCATAAGAGAATCGATTTACTAAAAATATTTTTAACACTAATGTTAAGAATATTTTCAACACGCTTCCACGTAAACGATCAATTTTAACATTGTTTGCTGTCATTAAAAGTGTCACATTTAATGGCAGTTGTACAGAAATAAATGTAACAGCTATTCATTACGATATCCGTAACTCTTGTGGAGCAGTATATTTACAGTTTTTGCTTCATGCAGGTCGCTTATTCGTTTTATGATTGTGAATGGTGTACAATAAATTTTCTTGCAGTACCATCGCTAACTCAAGCATCTGATTACAGTCCACAAAACAAATTTGCCAAAATCGGAACACCCCCGATTTTGAACTCATTGTAAGAATACCAGAGGACCGAGGTAGAACCCTGAGGCACCCCTTATATCACATAATTCAACTGTGGTTATGCAGGTTTGGTATCCTAATCTGTAAATTTTTCAAGCCCCAGAAATTCATGATTACTTCCAACCGAGAAATTCGTATATCGTGCCATCACAAAATTCCAAGCATATCTCTTAACTTCTTCATCCCAACTCCTGCGGATGCCGAATCGATATCCGAAATTTCTTCACGTCTCGTTCGTTCGGAAACGCGAAATGGTCCGCTCACGGTTTGGAATTCAAAGTGAGCGCGAAACACAAATCGTTTAATCGAATTAGGAGAGCGGTGTGTTCGACCAAGGCACGGGCGGATTATAAAACTCCAATCAATGGCAGGTTATAGGCCCAGGGATCAATCGCGGACGTGTCTCCACCTGCCGAGCGGCTTTTTTTCTTCGCGGCGCTCTCCGATCAGTGGCGGTGTTTGGGGGGGGGGCAAAGGGCAAGCCCATTCTGTTAGTTTCGCATGACCTTATTTATATATTTATATACAGGGTGATCCACGGTCGATGGTACGTTAGACGTTTACGGAGAACAGAAAGCAAGAATTCATTGGAAATTTGGTTTCATAAACAAGAACAGATGTTCTATCAATCTAATATATTCTCAGTGCCGCGGTGTTGCCGCTTATGTCAAAAAGTAGTTACTATACTTTGTTAATTCAAATGGCAACCCCTGTATATTATTGCACTTTTCTATTCATCGTAGTAACAGGATTATTAAATAGTTTCAGGCTTTCACGACCGGATTTATTGACATTAATAGAGTCTTCCGGGCTTATTCGCCGTGGTCTATTAGGAATTATTTCACGAACGTTTCACCCACCACTGCGGTAGGCATCTTCAAAGGATTCTTGGTCTGAGGTTGTAACTCGACCGCTGAATTTCCGAATGTGATGCTGGATTCGATCCGTTGGCCCAACTTATACCCTGATCATTAGCGGAAAAGGTTGACCAAAACTTTACACACGTGATGATAACACATCACAACTCACCCCCAATGGAACAGCTATCTTACCATATATCCCAAAGGCACCGATAGAATTGGACGAATACTGAAGAGGCACCATATAGAGATTGTCTATAAGTCAACTCAAAAACTTGGCCAAATGATCAGAACTACCAATGACAAAGTCGACCCACTCTCTCAACCCGGTATTCACAGGATACCTTGTGACTGCGGCAAAGTCTACATTGGTAAAACGAAGCGAAGTATCAATACGAGAATTAAGAAGAATGAATGATGCTGTCGACTCAATCAGACAGAAAAATCCGCACTAGCGGAACATGCTCTGACAGATGGACACGATATTGTTTTCTCAAAGGCAGAGGCTATTTGGAACATCAGAAGTTTCTATCCTAGGATGAATATGGAAGCCATTGAGATATATAAACATAAGAACAATATGAACAGAAGGGAAAAAACTCTTTTGGTACATAGCGAATGGTTGCCGGCAATGGAAAAGACCAAAATCAGGCCAATACGAAGTGGGAGCGATGGACCAATCAACATATCGCGCGTAAACCCACTACCTTCTCCCGCCAATGATCAGGGTATGAGTTGGGCCAACGGATCGAAACCAGCATCATTTTCGGAAATTCAGCGGTCGAGTTACAACTTCAGACCAAAAATCTTCTGAAGATGCCTACCACAGTTGTGGGAGAAACGTTTGGTGAAATAATTCCTTATAGACCACGGCCAATAAGCCCGGAAGACTCTCTCAATATTAACAGGATTATTTTAGTATCACTTTCTCATATTTATCTTCAACGGTTCGTGAGAACTTGAATAATTTACTCTTCTTTTTGTGCAAAATAAAGCTATGGTTGAACATCCATAGCCTCCATACTATAAATCTTAAGAAGCTTCGTAGGCAGAATACTAAGATTCTATGCATCATGAAGATGTTGCAAATACTCGCTTCTTCTCATACAGGGTTATTGCAAATTCGATGGTTTATCGAGACATACAAAAAAAGGTTGAGAATGCATTTTTTCAATTGGGATGCCCTGTATATTATAAGAATAACAGAAAAAAAATTTAATTTTCTTTCAAATGAAATATCATATTCTCATACCTAGATTGTAAGATTCTGCGTTGAACTAAAATTTTATAGTTGCGCAAGTGCGAACCGTTCATCGGTAAACATTTCATTGAACTTTCTGCATGTTCTTGCTGTTATTCTCAATAAACTTTACCTATTTTTACCTTACAAATTGATACAAATATGGTTTCCATTTGAAAAAATCGAGTTTTTGCCTTTTTTTGAATTTCAACTCTGACTCTCTCATTTTACTTCCCAGTATATCAAAACGTTATTTTCTCTACAGAGTGACGTCGAATATCTATTCGGTAACCCATTTCAAAAAACAAATCTGAGATTGTGCGTTGCGCTTTCATTGAATTCTCAGTGTTCTACAAGCCTCAATTCGTAAGCGAATAACTCGAAAATGGCTCTAGATGTGAAACATAAAATTAATGTGACATTCGAAGATCTATCCGAAAAAGTCATAATATACGGGGTGTTCCATTTGAAATAAGAAAGTTGATACCACTTCCGGTGATAGCGGAAGTGGGAAATGATCGAATTATTATTTCTACATCTGTATAATGAGAAGCTTATTTCGTTGCATGTGCATGATTCATAAGATCATTCAACTTGAAATTCCATCCAATCCCGGTGGCTCCAATCAATTTGGCATTGCTTGATCGGGCAATCAAAGTCTTGAGAAGTCCACCTTTAGGGTGTCAAATTAGCAGTGGCGTAGCGAGCTTAACTCGCGCCCGGGGCACAAAACCTTTTTAGCGCCCCCCCCCCTTCTGAATCCATAAAGACATAAAATATTATATTTATGTGAAATATACACGCGAATTACCAAATGAATGAAGTAAGATAAAAATAGTCATAGTCTCAAGCAAGGCTTTAAATTTTGGACCAAAAATGTAGTAGAAAAAACAAGAATAGATATATGATGTGTGTGATAATCTAGAATTACTTCAAGATATACTTTTCATTTATTTTATATATTTATGAAGAAATATCAAAAGAAACGCAGTTTCAGGACTATAAAAAGAGTTAATATTCAAGGAGATAAAAATTTAATAATAATAAGAATATACGAGTAGTACCTACATTAATATAACCTAATACTTCGTATGAATTTTCCTTGCTTTTGATGAATCAGATTCATAAATAATCTCATCAAGGTATATCATTTCAAACTTTTCTTCTTCCACACTTGAAAATGCCAGGTCACTTAGGCGATCTTGTCTCATCGTTGATCGTGGATATGTCAGAAGGACTTTGTATCAATCGTGCAGCTAGCAATTGAAGCTGAGAGAGTCAGGAGTATTCGAAGTGGAACTCTCAGAATTGGAAAAACATCTTCTCCATACGAGATTATAAAATTTAGAAATTCCAAGGGAGTTCAAGGTTCAATTTCTTTTCTAGTGCAAAGTTACATTTTGCAATCACCTAATTCGTTGAAGAATTATATTCTGTTGAAATAAGTATTATAAAATTCACCCAAACTTTTACAATTTTCTTCAAGGTCCTTGTCAACATTATCCTTGTTATAAATTTTCAATATCTAGTAAAAATCCAAATTTGATATAATAGTCACTTAATCGTGAATATATTTCTTGTTGGAGACGATCAAGAATGCTCTTCATAACGCGAGAAATCTCACTTCCGGAGAAAAACAACTTCTCTAACTAATTACTAATATTTTGTAGCGTTTTATCACACGTTATATCAATATCCCATTTTTCACAGAGTGACCTCTTTACAGGGCTTGTCCCAAATTTCGTTGTCGCTAATGATTCAAGATCATGAAACGCTTTTCTAAAATTTAATCTAAGACTTTGCAAACTGAGCTTTACATGATCAATCCTCCTGAAGATTTCAAATCAGAAATGAACAAAAGTTATGAAATTAAAAGTAAGTATATTTTGTAATAGATTTCTAGCTTCACTTCTGTTGTCACTTGTAGTAGTATCTTCTGCTAGTTTTTCCAATAGTTCTTCTATATTCTCTAGCTCATCGACAATAACCCTAACCGCTTATATTCTGGCGCTCCATTGTGTTTCAGATTCACGTTTGAAAATTTTTTTCACAGCATTTTCAAAATTTTTCCATCGTAACGTTGAATGTGAGGAAAACAAATATATGTTTTCAATTATTCCAAAATTTGTCACAATGATTGAGTCTTGTTTAGCTGCAGTATCTCCTACTTAATCCAGCAATTTTTTTGGTTTGCCAACCATTTGGCGCCCCTATATGAGCGCCCAGGGCATGATGCCCCCCCTTGCGCCCCCCTCATTACGCCACTGCAAATTCGAACAGTAGTAGAACATGTAATATAAGAAAACATAACCGTTTTTCAAGAAGATTTTCCGTTTAGGTCTCCCGTTACCTAATTTGGAAATTTAACAGCTTTTGTGGGATTCCATCATGCTGCACCTTCTAATATCGAATTGCAGGCAACGTCTACCTCGATGGGTACTCTGATAACCACCAGCTCCAATTTCACCGGGCTTTTAAACGCGATATCGTCGGACAAAGTGAATTTTCCGCCGAGTGGACTTCTCGAAAGTTTCCCGAAACAACGGAATAATCCGCTAACCGCACAAAAAGCGACGCGAATATGGGCGCAGGATGGAACACAGAATCCAGGCCACTTTTCCGATTAATCTCCCGAATCAGCTCTATGTCATCCCGTGCAATTTTCCCCATTATTTCTCGTTCGTCTCATGAACGGTCGGGCGCTGCACCTGGGGGGAAAACCCACTTTTCCATTTTCGCGAAATTATAGGACGCCCGCTGCCATTCGGGGTTTTGTTGTGATAATGGAAATTTCGCTCAGACAACTCGACCTAATTCATTTTTTAATCAGAGAGGTCATTTGAGCGTGCGACGCTGACTTGCACACAAAAAATACTATGCTAACGTCAATAGTAGTTATTTAATTGATATCGTTCCAATCGGCCCAATAAAACTTCTTCTTATTTAAATAAATTATTTTTGAAGTAATTAAATTCAGATAATTCATTGAATAATACGGTAGGTAGTCCTTCAATTCTAGTCCGACTAATATTGAAATAAGGAAGAACTACATATTCGTTTGATGAGACTTATATTTGAATGAATTGATCAGAATAAAATTGAAATAAAAAAGAACTAAGGTAAATGTCCCAATTATCGACACTATAGTGAGATTTGCGAAGAAAGTATGATTTCCGAGTTGAAATATGAGTAGAATTTGTTTAATTTCCTGAATTTCCCATTTTATGTATGCTATCTATGAATAAACAAACATAAAAAACTAATTCGTATACCTGTAAAATAATTGAAATTGAATAAAATACAGACAGGTCAGATGTCCCAATGATCGACAACTAGAAAATGAGAAAACCTAATCATCGACATGTGTTGGTACCAATTATCGACAGAGTGGAAATTTAAAAATGTGTGTGAATTATATCATTCTGAGCAACGTGACAGAAATAATATGAATGAAATAATCTTTTATTCATGATGAAAAATAAAGCAAGAGTTCGAAATAACATCAAAAGTGAAAAAATACAATAATATTCTGGAATAAATATTAAAAGTTAAAAAAATTTGATATGAATTCAATTTTTTTTAATTCTTGCATTTCAGGTATGTCATATAGGCCACATTTATTCAATATGCATATTTCTTCTTCGTAATGCAAAATATCATCAACGTTGGGCCATCTACGCCTTTTTGTCAATGCATGGTATGATAGTCCAGACTTCTTCAATACTAACCCAGGGAAATATTCAGCATCATATTCTACGAACACATAATCACCTTCAGCGTATTCACATTTTTCCGACGGATCCTGATTTCCCATCTTTATATTTTCCTTTGTTTTACTTTTTTTCTTTTTCTGTGATTTCAATAATTTTCTCTCTCTTTCAATTCTCTGTTCTTTCTGTGCAGTGACTGAGTGTTCATCTGTGCAAGGCGAGAGAAGTGCGTTTCTGAAAGGAGTGGGTATATTTTTTTATGGAATTTCTTCAACAGATGTTTTTTCTGAAATCTCTCTGAAAATGCTTGCCTGTTCTGTTACTGTAAGTGGAAAGCTCACTGAAAACGCAAAATAACCAATTACCGACATATGAATGTTCCTATTATCGACATCCGTTAAAATATTATTGAAATGAGTGTTGACTTGAATATAAATTGAATGTCGATTGATATTAGGTGAAATAATTTCTAAGCAAATTATGTTAATAGAAGTGAAATAATGATGACTGTTTTTTTTTCAGAGTGTATTTCAAGTTAATCTTTTCAGTCCTAGACATCGAATTGTATTGCACCAAATATCGACATCAAGTTGCACGTTGTATCGACACCATGATTCATTGTACTCCCATTTTATAATTTGACGGAAAACAATATGTCGATAATTGGTACAGGAAGAAGGATGACTTTCATGAACAACCCCACACAATTCTTTTTTAGGAAATCACTTTACTTTGTTAACTATCACTAAGTCAAAAAAATTCATACATGACCCATTTATCGACACACATGTCGATATTTGGAACACAGTAGCTTTCAGATGTACCTATTATCGACACCCTGTTTTTTCATAAAAATATAGGATAGATAGTCAAAATTTGATAATACAGAAGCAGAATAATTCTATATAACTATGTTTGTAATCAATATTTTACAGTTTAGTGAAATATTGTTCGTGAAAATTAAAGCGAATGAAAGAGTATGCGCTTACCTTATGAGGAAGTAGAACGGTGTTCACTAGAAAACGACTCATACGCGACTGTTGAGCAGCAGTTTTTTTGGGCTGGAGGGGTTAGGAAAAACTATTTTTTGATTTCAATATGATCTTTAAAGTATGTATCAGAAGTATGTTACATACAAATTGTAATGAGATCGTTTTTCTTCCTATTAAACAGATAATACTTCAGAAATGTCGATAATTGGGACACTGTCGATAATTGGGACATTTACCTTATATTTGCTTTGAATACAACCTATATTTGAATGAATTGATTCATTTAATTCAATAGCTATACATTTTAACGGAATAACAACTAGATTTAATCCAATGAAGCTTATCTTTGAATCAAATATAGTAGAAAAAGTTTGCAACCAGCGTTGCGAGCGAAAAACAAGGGAGACAACTGTCTCAGCCCTCGAGTCCCAACAGGTTTTGATTCAGTTGCATGTGATTTGCGTGAGTGAACTACTGTCAATGAAAAAAAATAGTTAAAAAAAAAAGACTTCTTAACTAGGTGGGGAATGGAATCCCTAATTCAACATTTTCTGGGTAAGTACTTTCAGATTCATATAAGAATGTAAACATCTAATAATGATACTTTTTTTTACTGATAAAGGCTAATATTTTAGGTATTTTTCTATTTAATCCTATTAGGTATACGTATTGAAAGGGTATTAGAATAATAATCTATATAATAAAAAATTTGTATTCCCACTGAATAATTTCAATTTCTCCTCTTTTTTTGGTTCAATAATTGTTGAGTCTTCGACTGAATATATCGATCACCATTATATTTTATTTTTAGGCAACGACATTCATGATTCAGATTATGCATCAAATCCATGGTGCGTCTAATAATTTGGCCTGGAACTGTACTTTCAAACACACCCATCTTAGTAGTATGAAGGATTGACATATACTAATAAGAAGGTTTTGCTTATGTAGTCTTTTGGGGTTTAGAAAAATTGAGGATAGAGAAGAGAAATATCCCTAAAGATATGGAGTGTATTCATCATTGTGGCTTATTACAGTGCCACAATATGTTCAAATTAGAGAAAATAAGTTTTTGTTTTGTTTTTTACCTGTTTACTTATTGCTGATACTCATTGTGTTCTTGAATTTATAGCATATTTGATTTTGTTGGAACAATAATGAAAAAATTTTAGACATTTTAAGTTGTTTCATTTTATACATCTTATCATTCAATGAATAAATAAATTAAAGAATTACATCAATAGTATAGTGAAATATTTCTAACAACTGCTTCATATTCAATCAACTATTGCTGTTTTTTTTCAATATGAAGTTTATTTGAATCAAAATCAAGCATTCATGCTAAATTACCTTTCGATAGAAAAAAAGGTGAGTTTGTTTCAATTATATTCTTTCATTGAAACTGAGTAAAGCTTATCTTGGCTCAATTATAGCATTTTATTGAATACTTTCACTGTTTAAATAAAATCAATAAGTCCTATAATTGAATCAAAAATAGGAAGCATTGGCAATGAAAGAACAAGATAAGCATTGAATTAAATATACTAATCAATCATTCAGGAATAGGGAACACAGTATATCATTGATTCAATGGTTATCCCATTGTTTCTACTAACAGTGTTTTTTGTGTGGTGGACCTTGACGAATTTTCCAGATTTTCAATGAAAATTCTGGGAATTTTTATTTTCCAACATATGCACTGTGGAAACTACCCATCGAATAGAATTCTTTATGACATTAAGAGAATCTTCCGATCTTATTGGCCGTGGTCTATTAGGAATTATTTCACCTTACGTTTCGCCCACAACTGTGGTAGGCATCTTCAGGGGATTCTTGGTGTGAGGAACATTCAGTTGGGACCGAATGACCGACTCGTTACTTTTGATGTTGTGTCTTTGTTCACACTAATTCCCATTAGGGAATAGCTAAACTACATTTTTGAGTTATTCCCGAAAGACATAACAAAGCTCTTCGAACTATGCCTATCATCCAGCTATTTTCAGTGGAAAGGAGAATTCTATGAACAAATAGACGGTTGCGCCATGGGAAACCCTGCAATTTCTTCATGGTAAAATTCGAACAAAGTGTAATTGAAGCGGCAACAAAGAAACCATCCACATGACTACGTTATGTGGATGATACTTTTGTCGTTTGGAGTCATGGACTTGCAAAATTGGATGCTTTCCTATCCCATCTTAACAGTAAGCACCCAAATATTCAATATTCGGGGTTCTTGTTGTGATAATGGAAATTTCGCTTAGACAACTCGACCTAATTCATTTTTTAATCAAAGAGGTCATTGGGCGTGCGACGCTGACTTGCCCACCTCGACGAATTTTCAATGAAAACTCTCGGAATTTTTATTTGCAGACATATACACTGTGGAAACTATTCATCGAATAGAATTCTTTATGTACTTTAGTTAGAAAGAGTATACTACACACATCGTCAAAAGTTGCCTCCTTCAGGTTTCTCAAGAAATAAACGATCTATGTCCTGAAAATGAGATAAATACACTCCCCGTCAATAAATTCCGGACAGGCAAAATTTTTGTCAAATTCAACACCCTTTATCTTTTTTCGTGGTTCACCGATTTTGTTGAAATTTTCAACAGGTATAGTATTGGATCCTGTTATATTAACCTGAAATTTACTTTGCGAAAATACCTGTAGGTCATCCGTTATACAGGGTGAAACAAAACCTTGTTTTATACCCTTCATTTTTAAAACCCGCAAATTTTGAATGCTCTTCAATCTTGAAGCGAAATATTAGGGATATTTTTCCAACAGCCTGGATCTTATTGAGAAAAAACTGCAAAATTTCTACGAAACAGTAGTTCGGAAAAAGCCCTTTATCGATTTCCAGAAGCGATAGAAACATGAATTTGATCAGAATTTCTTTCAACTTCAGAATTTGACTCATAAATAAAACTGCCAATCCAGTTGGTATTAATACATTTGGAAAAATTCCATCTATTGTTGCCGATTTCCTCAAACTGACAG
The DNA here is from genome assembly GCA_038502775.1 of Hippodamia convergens. Classification (NCBI taxonomy): domain Eukaryota; kingdom Metazoa; phylum Arthropoda; class Insecta; order Coleoptera; family Coccinellidae; genus Hippodamia; species Hippodamia convergens. The sequence continues at coordinate 60,241,046 of CM076607.1, read as the reverse complement.
AACCAAAGCAATATACAGGACACGGTTTTCGAAGATCCTCTGCTTCATTGCTAACAGAATCATGAGCAAATATTACGGATATAGAAAAACATGGTGGATGGTAGTCAACGACGGTAGCCGAGGGCTATGTTGATTCCATTGCATATAGAAATGTCATTGCTGAAAAAATTCTCCCAACCTCAACAGATTTTGGATCATCATCCAATATTGTACTTCCGGTTGCTCTACGTACTGATGGTGCTGAGGATTCTAATAATGTGTTGCGAAGCTCCCTGACGTCACAGGGCATTAATGTTAGTAATTGTTCTAGTTTTGCGATTTATATTGATGTTTATAATAAAATATTATAAAATATTTCTGTATAACTGCCATTGAAAGTGACAATTCCAATGACAGAAACTCTTGTTAAAATTGATTGTTTACGTGGAAGCGTGTTGAAATATTTTCAACATTACTGTTGAAAATATTTTCAGCACTCCATTTTTTTATGATGAGAAAAATTCAGCAATTGCAAATTTTTCTCCTCAATATTTAGAAATCATTACTCATGAAGAATAATGTTAGTCGTAAAACTAGCATAATTACTAACATTAATGCCCTGTGACGTTAGGGAGCTTCGCAACACATCATTAGAATCCTCAGCACCATCAGTACTTGTAGAATACAATTTTGGATGATGATGATCAAAAATCTGATGAGGTTGGGAGAATTTTTTTCAGCAATGATATTTCTATATGCAATGGAATGATCAATATGGCCCTCAGCTACCGTCGTAGACTTCTACCCACCATTTTTTTCATATGTCCGTAATATTTGCTCCTGATTCTGCTAGGAATGAAGCTGTAGACCTTCGAAAACAGTGTCCGGTATATTGCTTTGGTTCTGGCAGTTTGAGGAATTTGGCAGTAGTAGATGAAATGATCGCAAATGTATTAGTACCAACTGGATTGGCAGTGCATGTATTTCAGGAAAACGACGATATTTGATGACAGAAAGGTGCAGTGCAGAAGTACTTATGAAAATAGTCAACATACTCCCCAATAATGCTGAAAGAACGACTGACTTTCGTTTTTGTATCAGAAAGTTGTGTAACCAATGATTTATTTGTTATTTCGATGTCTTCCACTGATAATCCACACAATTCTTCACGCCGACAGGCTCGAAATAATCCGAAAATAGTTGCGACCTTATCCATGAAGTATTTCTCATCTAATGCCTCGTTGATAAACTTTTCAACTTATTCACGCGTGAGAATTTTCGATTTTTTGGGACGATATCCTTCACTTTTCTGTTTTGAATATGCTATTACCTCAAAATATTTACATTGAAATTTTGCTCCACAAACTTGATGAACTCCATATTTTTTATTTGTCTTCTAAGTATGCCAAGAAATCAGTTTGACTGAAGTTCCCTCCGAAATTTTTCAATTTACATCAGGCCAGAAAATTGTTATATGCAATATCGTTCTGCTGAACAGATTTTTCAGGTAGGAATTCTAGATTTGCTCTTCATGCAGACACTTCAATATCCATAGGAACAACCAAATCGTCACTTTTATTAATAATTGGACTCTCGACAAACATATTGAGCAGTTAAAACCCAAGACGAAAATTGCACAGGAACGAAATTCAAATGAAAGCGTCTTTTCTCATTTGTTAGTAATCATAACGTTGGAAACGTTTGCCATTCACAACAACCTTTTGATTATTTGAATATTGAAATGCATTTTGAAGTTCATTATCATTGCAAATTCGCTCATTTCGTCATCGAAATATGGCAGTTGCAAAAAAACATTGTATGATATTGGTGTTAAAAGTGATTTTTATTTTGTTCGTGAAATAGTTGAATTCGCTCCGCTCATTTCACAAACTTTTTCACTCACAAAATAAAACGTCACTTTTAACACTCATATCATAAATAACTATTTCAACATTAATGTTGAAAAATGGAGTAAACAATCAATTTTAGCATTGATTGCTGTCATTGAAAGTGTCACTTTTAATGGCAGTTGTACAAAAGGTTTTTTCCTGATGAAGAAACGCGTTTGGTATATCTGAATAATTAGGACACGTTGATTACGAATCTGCGATTAGAATTTTCATAAAGTTGCTGTTTCGGAAATGAGAGAAACAGAAACGATTGATTCAATTCAACATTATGATTCAAGAATTTAATATATCCCTATCCACACGCCGATCACTCTCGACGTTCAAAGACTACAACAGTCTGCTGCTGTCAACATAATTTCGACAGAGTGTAGCTATTTACGATACACGAGCTTTCGCGAAATTGCCAATATTTTTCGAGTTCTACTCTCTCGCTATTTCCACAATGAAGAATGTGGAAATTAAGTCGCAGCATCCACTCGTGCCTGATGGACCCATCGAGCTCCGTGTCATATCTCTCGTATGTTCCCCGAGAGGCAACTCGAGTTTTATTGCACGGATGCAAAGGACTTCGATTTGTTCCTTTCGCGTTTCGACGTACGAAAATTGCGTCATGCACAAATGGGCCGCACCGCTGCAACTGGCGTAAATTCTTAATGATTTCCAGTCGTTGGGACGTATGAACTCGTGCCAAGGGAGGAACAAAGGGTGGGATGGGGGGGAGAGAAGGGGTTGTGGAGTTTTAGACGACCTTCGATCGCGGCCGGGAACTTGGGGACGAATGATGTTACTCGTAGCCTAAGATCAAACCTGAATCAATCTTCACTAATTATAACGAGTATTTTTTTAATTTTTATTTGTTTCTCATTTGTGAACGTCAGTTTCCAAAAACACAATATTAATCAAGAAAGTTCATTTTATCAAATCACTTACTTGTAAAACTGACAGTTAACTTGCAAAATTTCTATAAGTTAGTAGTATTATTTACATAAGAAAATTTTGTTTTATCGTCATATATGTTGAAAATCATGGTACAATTGTTATTTCCAGTAACACGGATTTTTTGATGATGAAAGAGTTGATACTGATGATGATGAACCATCTGTTGACTCAGAAACTGCTGAACTCGAGGACTGCAGAACATTTGTATTCTCCTTACTACCAAATAATTTGCTAGATTTCGATTTTTTTGTTGACCGAATCATCGACATTACTCATCGCAATTTCGGTGCTCTTTCACCCTCCTGCACGCTTCAGTGCTAAAATATCCCCACCGCATCCTCAACCATAGTGGCTCCAGTTCTGCGAAAAGAGTGGCCGGTGTATAACTCTGGGTCTTTTAAACCTAAATATTTCGCTATTTGCTTATGGACACCATCACTAGTGTGCTGGCCAGCATTAAGGAAAATGCACGTTCTATGTCGGTATGTCAAAAAAAAATTTAGGCTTTCTGTTCCAGAAGGCCGAAGATTTAAATATTTTCTGGATAACATGCAGGGCTTGAAGCTGCAGCCATCATCGGTTATAGTGAATCTACTTGTTGAATTTTTTGTTTGCTGCAATGTCACAATAACGTATTTTTCCATATATTCTACATCATTCATGTTTAGGGAGAGAATTTCGTCACATCGACAACATCCAAAAATTCAAAATATTGTTACAATTTTCGCCAGCAACCACATGTCATCGGGAGCATATAAAAGAAATTGTTCAGCCTCTTCTTCGCTTAATACCTTGGCCCTTTTTTGACGTATAACGCTCATTTTTTCGTTTCAGAAACGCTATTACCTTTTGAAATCTGAAAATGACAACTAAACGTCATATTTGTCAATAAATTTTTGAAGGAAAACAGACCTGCGAACAGGGGCATTTTCTTTCATTTCCAAACAGCTCTCCAGCATAGACCATTTTGCCTATAAAGTATTAGGGCTGAATCTAGCTGATAGTTGATTCAAGTGGAACAACAAAACATCTTCAGTTACTCCAATCACACTATTTTTGTTTTGCCACTTTTTGAAGTCGTCGTATTCTCGCTCGTATCTTGAAGCTGATTTTGCAGGTAATAAACTTGACGCTATACTGCTGCTGCCTCAATGATTTCTTTTGGTACATTCATTTCCGCTTTCGCCGAAACATATGTAAAGAAAAATAAACAGACATGTTCATGGCAACGCTTCCGTAGCTTATGACAATTGCGACAAATTATTGAGATTTTTTTTAAATTTATCTAACCGTTTTACAAATGAGAAACGAATAAAATATTAAACAATATACGCAAAGTAACGGGTTTTACTGGCTCAAGGAGGTAACTGAATCGCCTGCGGCTCGTCAGTTATATCCTCCATTCGCCAGTGAAAACCCTCTTATCTTGCTAGTAATTTTATATACAATATCTTGTTTGATTTACATATAACATATCAGAATTCTTCCAGAAGTCTCGACCTAGTTGAATGGAATTTCCACATAACTAGGGAGATGCACGGTTTTCTCATCATTGAGTAATTACCTCGTAGTAGGTAGTATGATGGAACTCTTAATCTGCAAATATTTTTCATATATATACTGACAATTCTATTCCCAACGTCAAGTTCTATCTCCATTACGTGGTACACAATTAATAAAAAAAAAAATTAAGTTCAACTTCTCTTTGTACTACACAATAAATACCTAAAAACACCACCGTGTGTTTAACTCCCATCGTAGAAGATTTACGACCCTCTACAATTGAAAAACCAACCAAGAATTTAGTAGCCTTACAACCTACTAAATTCTGCACTTCATCTTCATTTGACTTACAACCCAGTGAATAAAGCAGAAACGTCTTCTGAGAATTCCTATAACGGTATTATTTATCGATTTCAAATTTCGGTAGTTTCCGGACCGTCTCGGATCGGGAGTCGGCTGGGAACACGCTGGCGACGGATAGTGATATGAGTGTCTCGTCGAGCGACTGATGAAAAAATCTCTCTCTGATATCCCGCTATTCTGGCACTGCACCTGAAGAGGCAGTAGTTTATCCTCTTATTCTCGAGTGAACTAGTTTAATCTAGACAATTGTTAAGATTGGTGAGTACGAAGTTGATCAGACAACCATATAACTATTTTTGCTAATGTTTCATATGAGGTGAGATACGCTTGGGTTCCGCCATTTTGAGGATCGTACGACTTTCCATCTGATTTCCTCAACCATCTGATGGATCAACCTTCCTTCTAGATCAGTTTATCTATGTTATAATTGATTAATTGAATTTGAACACTTCACGGTTCCGTGACCCTCTGATTTTCAATTTCTCGATTTATATGTGCCAGTGTTTCAGTGAACCCGTGGACATTTATTCCTTTCTTGAATTTTCTTTATGTAAACTAAGATTATCAGAGATCTTTGGGAATTGTGGGAGCTTGACGATACAAAAAACTGATACAAGTGTTTTTTGATAGCCTTTTTTGGAGGGAGCTAAGCCTCCGACACCTCTTTGGAGGGAACTAAACCCCCGAAACCTCTGTGGAGGGAGCTAAGCCTTCAGTACCTTTCTGAAGGAAGTCAAACTTTCAACTACTTTTCGAAAGGAGCCAAGCCTCAATACCTTTTGGAAGTCTCCAAGCCTTCAATGCCTGCACCTTGAGGAAAATTGAACCCTCAACGCTTCTCTTTGGAAGAAATACAACCTTCACCTCTTGCAACGCCATTCTTTCTGGACGAACTACAACGTCCATCCGGAGATTTAGGAATTTGAACTTTAGAAGAAAACGGGGGATAGTGACTTCCCTTACCTGGCATTATTCTAACAAGAAAAGTTAACTAAGAACGAAAAACGTTCGTGAATGATGTTTCTAACGAATTATTCATAATTGTACAGGGTGGGCAAAATTGGTGATACATGAACTACAACTTTTTAACCCAACGAGATAGAGAAAAATGAATGGCACGTTACGGTGGCCTTTTTTAAATAAACTGATAATGCCATCAACTGCATTCCTCTATCTTCTTTTGTTTTCGAGTTATAGGCAAAAATTGAAATTTGGGCGATTTCAACTTTGGTCATTATCTCCGTTCCTGTTTGTGCTAGGATGTTGAAATAAAAACATTATACAGGCACTTTTTTCATAGCAATCCAGTAGGGTACTTTGTTTTTTCCCAAGAGGTTTCGTTGCTGAGCTATAACATAAAGTTGTGTTTTTTCTTATGGAAACAATAGTTTCAAATGGCTTAGAAAGAATCGCCATTTTTTCCCGTTTCAGAAATATATCATACATCGCCCTCAGATTCATTCCGATATCATGAAAAATATAGTTTATATGTGAAATTTGAATTATTGAGTATTGAGGAGGCTTAATCACAGAATAATATGTCTCTACGCATGGTGTCATAATTATTTCTTGATTGGATACTTGATTCAATTCTTTGTGTGTGTGTCAATCATTAGAATTCGAAGTCATTATTGCCGGCAATATGGAAATGTTTGAAAACTACAAGAAATATGATATTTATGTTAAAATGTTTTATTTTAGCTGCAATAATGACTTCGAATTGACAGTTGTTCTGTATCAAGTATCCAATCACGAAATAATTATGACACCATGCGTAGAGACATATTATTTTGTGATCAAGCCTACTTAATACTCAATAATTGAAATTTCACATACAAACTATATTTTTCATGGTATCTGAATGAATCTGGGGGCGATGTATGATATATTTCTGAAACGGGAAAAAAAATGGCGATTCTTCCTAAGCCATTTAAAACTATTGTTTCCATAAGAAAAAACACAACTTTATGTTATAGCTCAGCAACGAAACCTCTTGGGAAAAAACAAAGTACCCTACTGGATTGCTATGAAAAAAGTGCCTGTATAATGTTTTTATTTCAACATCCTAGCACAAACAGGAACGGAGATAATGACCAAAGTTGAAATCGCCCAAATTTCAATTTTTGCCTATAACTCGAAAACAAAAGAAGATAGAGGATTGAAGTTGATGGCATTATCAGTTTCTCTAAAAAAGATCACCGTAACTTGCCACTCATTTTTCTCTATCTCGTTGGGTTAAAAAGTTGTAGTTCAAGTATCACCAATTTTGCCCACCCTGTACATATCCTTGTCCTCATGTTTTAATGTTTCAATTTGTGATAGTAGATATTGTAAATAGCTATTTTCATCAGAGAGGAATAAATCTCTACTGTTCAAGTTTTGATTATCATTAGCCTGAGTAGAAGTATATTATCTCCTTCTACTTCATATAAAATGTAAGGTGGTCTCATGTTCTGAGTAGCTGGAGCATCTTTTGTTGAATTATTACCTAACGTAATTATCTCGTTAACCTTACACAACTGGCGACCAACGTAAGGCACAATTTTCCTTGTGTTTATCTCAAAAGATACACTAGGTTCGTACGGGGTAGATCTACCCTCTTTATTCCTTGAAATGTTATCGCTGCCTACGAAATTCCGGTGAAATAGCCCTCCATCAATCCACCGTAACGAGTAATCGAAACAATGAACCCTCCCCAACTTGGTTATTTCGGGTCGAACCGCGAAAAACCGATCTTACGCCGATTAATAACGAACCAGACCGACGTACCAAACAACCGCCCCAATGACTGCTGATCCCCGAGTTAATTACAATGAAGAATGGGCCGGCACAAGCTTGTTTCACCCTGCATCGATTGCGATACTTCGTGTCAAAACAAGACGACGTCGAAACGTTTCCTTCCCTCTTAAAGATGATTTATGGCCGGTTTTTCGGAATTCCGGCGTCGCCATTGACGTGCGAGCGGGAGGGGCAAAAGGGGGGATAGGGGTTGGGATGATACGAGGCAGTTTCTATGGGGGGTCCAGAGGAGGGGTAGATAGGCAGGAATCTTACGAAGGATGTGGGGTTGGGGAGAGAAAAAATGAATGGAAGCATTGGAGTGAATTCAGAAGATTCACTTTACTTCTATTGATAACTTTGGTATGGTATGTTTGATGAAATTTCCGGTGTATTTTATATGAATGAGTTCTGTTATGATTTTCTCATTTTAACATTTTGATTAGATCGAATTCAATTTCTTTTTTTTTTCAAAGGATAGGTCCGAATGTGATGAAAGATTCATTTTTTTTTATTTTCATTTATACACTGAGAGAAGTATTCACTTGATATTATCGATCATGCGTTATAGTTAATAAATCATTTATTGGCCAAATCGACAAATAAATATTTCTTTCATGGAAATGAAGAATTTATTTAAGTTTTCGCAAATCACCTTCACTCAATATTATATCACATTTATTTATGAATAATAACATTCAATAATACCGAATAAAAACGCATTAGACTGAAATAAATATATTTAGTAATAATTAACAAACTGCATGAATTATGAATGAATGTTAACGTCTGAAAATTATATAGCGCAATTGAAAATTAATGGCTTTGCAGACGGAATTGAATTTTGAAATAATGACCAGCCCAAGCAGGATTTGAACCTGCGACCCTCGAAATACTAGTCCAATGCGCTAACCAACTGCGCCATCGGGAAGGTTGAAGGATCCATCTGATCTTCGGTTGCCGACTCTCCCAGAATTCGATGTTAGTTTGTTAGTTTCAATTCTTCATGAACTATGATGCTCGTGAAGAATTATTTGGGGAGTTAGGGTTGGAAGGGGAACTCATTCGCTATCGGTGGTCATCGATGATTCAATTTTTACCTTTCATCCGATTTCGTCATTCGCGATTTTCGCGATTTATCGGCAGGAGTCGGGTAGTTGAATCTTCCGACCACCGAACAATGTTAACTAGCCAAGATGACTGAAATATGTCAAATGCGGTTTGTTCATTGTTAATAAATCCTATATTTTGAGTAAACATATCGTGGAGTGGTGGAAGTTTAGAATCATTTAGTAATAGAAACCAAACGTTCGTTTATTACCAAATGAACATATGTTTTCAATTGATATATCTTATATTTGAAGAGAACTGCAGTTTAAATGAAATACATCATACCCAAATATATTAAATATTAACAAATACCGTGTAAATAAATATTTCGTTCTATATGAATGAATTCTTTCAGAGGCAAGATCTGTTAGTTAATAAATAAATTAAAGATTAATAAGTGGATTTTTCTGTTAATGAATAATCTCGAAATAAATACTTTATTGATAAAAACAAATTTATTTCTCTCAGTGTATATATTTATGATCTTTTGATTCAGTAAGCTAAAATAATACAATACATATTGAAACAAAAATGTACCTAGCTGAGGTTGGTGCAACACAGAAAAACCATACAGGTCTGCAGTATAATTAAATGATGAAGGGGAGAAAACCTTAGCTGAACAAAACCCTTACTTCGCCCGTGAAAAAAAAAGTAGTTGAGAAATGAGATGATTAAGAGAATGAGATGAACAGTATTTATTACCAAAGAGAAAGACATGAGAATGTTCATTCTTGGAGTAAGTAATCATTTCCATGTGAGGAGTCTAGAGATATCTGAAAAATCCATGAAAACTGCAAAAATATAACAAAATATATATCTTAGAGGATTCAAATACATTAGTTTAATGCAATAGAAATCTTATTAAAATAAAACGAGAGAGGATTAACAATATTTTTATAGATATTCATGATCTGAAACGTGGACAAATTTTCCTACTTTATGAAAAGCATGAAAATAACATGCAGAATGCAACAATTAATAATTCTGAGAATTCACGTAGTTTTTGGGGATTATTTACTCCAAGAAATTAACCAGATGAACAGTTATTAAGTGAGGTGACTTTTTTAAAATTCTGATTATAATATTAACACAAGATGAGGTCCATTCACTGGCAGAGCTGTATTACAAAAGAGGACGATTGATTGATTCAATTAATGAGCATGAGTTAATCTGTCAGCTGATTAATACATAAAGGTAGGTTTATTTGACACGAGCAGTCGATCAGCTGACCATAGAGCTGTACTTGCTGGAGGGGATGTAGCGCTGAGAGACGTAACCATAGGCAAAGATGCAGATGAGGTTATAGAGCTGCAACGCTCAATTTTCAACAATGATTAAATGGCGAAAAGGAAAAAACCTCAGCTGAAAGAAACCCTCACCTCGCCCCTGAAAAAAAATTACTAAGAATATTAAATATCAGAGAAATCTTGAAAAACATCAGAGTGATCCAAGAGAACATCTTCATGTAGCCAACTATGGACTCAAATGAATAGATCCTCCACAAAACGACTCGCAATTCTCAATCTGAAATGAAAAAAGATAAACCAGAAGATAAACCAATTAGTTAGAATGAATTAAATTATTTTGAAATTAACCACTCATTTCAAAAATGAATTTGTTACTTTATGTAAAGCCTCGAAACCATCTTGAAATTTATAAATGGAACAACTATTTATAAAATTTTCTATAGACTCCTCATTTTCCCCACACTCACAACTAGGGCTCTCAACCGAATTCCATCGGAAGAGCATGCTGTTGCATAGTCCATGGCCTGTTCTTATACGACTTAGAACAGACCATATTCTCCTGGGAAGTTCAAAACCAGGAACTCTGATAAAAGGATCTCTAATAAGATTGCATACATTCACTCAGATTTCCGAATTTCTTTGTTGCTTCTATTCATATCAATTAGAAGATTTGACCAAAAAGGTTTACGCGATTCAATCTGAGGACCATATTCTCGGGAATATAGATGAGTATGGGGAAATGAATTTGGGAAGGAATTGAATTTGTTCCAAAAATTCAAAGCTCTTATCTCTCTGCGAATATGGGGAGGGACAATATTTGAAAGGGCTGATAACCAAGGAGTTGGTATAGATTTGATAGTACCAGTAATAATCCTCATAGAAAAATTTAGTTGGGCATCAATTATTTTTACATGAACACTGTTCAACCAAACAGGGCAACAATATTCAGAAGCAGAAAACACCAAAGCTAGCACTGCCGTACGAAGTATTGTTCACAATTAAATGATAAATATACTTATTCAAATATTTTGAAAATACAAAATACTAATTAAACCCTACTAATCCTGAGAACTTTTCAAATAATTGACTCGCACTATAATTTCATCGTCTATTCCAATTATTTTATGTTGAGTTTTTTTGTTCATATACCACTTCATAATGCCCACTATACGATAAAAAGAATTATATCGATGTGCGAAGTAATTCTACCTTTTTTGGACTGTCAAATTTATATTATTCGAAATTTGAACCCAACGCATTCACCATTTTGCAACTCAACACTATAATAATTTACAAATGGTCGATTGCATCGAAATGAAACTTTGCTGTTAGTAATCGAGTAACTAGGAGTTGGTGTGTGTTAAATGTGATATGTGATAAGGTATCGCCAAAAGACGAATTCCCAATTATCTTCGAAGGAGTACATATCTGGGAAAATATTTTCTTTAATTCTATGTCACTTCTGCCACATTTCGTAGAGAGAATATTTCATTCTAGCACAGTTTTCATATGGTACTATTCAATGATGACATGTTGCCCTCTTGCAACCGATTTATTCATTATCTGTCAAATTTGTGAGATTGAAAACAGTTCTGCCAATCAATATTTTTCAATCCAAAAATTACTAAACGATATTTACGGCAATAATTCATTAATTTCGATAAAAATTCAACGAATTAGAGAAAATAATGTATGATTGTTCTTTCAAAAACTAGCCACTTCGTTGGTCGTTTGAATTTTGAGCTTGTGTAAAAATATCAATACCCTCTGCACTTGTATCATAAATAAAAATACCGTTTTTTTGGAAAGTGTGAATGAAGAGTATATGATACAGATCAGAAAGGAAAGAATCAAAAAATCTTATGTATATTTTCTTGAGAAATGTATAACGCATGGCATTTTGTTGAGAAAATTTGGTCTATTTGAAAGTATTCTCTGATTACTCTTTTGGTATATGAGTGATTTTCGGTTCTCAAAATATAAACTACTAGCGCACTTGTTATAATTATAACATGTAACACAAATATACCTAATTATTTCGAAAAAATCATTCTTATACATCATATACAGTACTAGAAATATAATCGAATGAAATTTCGGTCAGAATGACGAAAACATTCTACATACTTATTATTAATGACATGTCTTTAAGTGTTTCGACAAGGAAAGAGAGATCACATCTGCTGGTAGTAGTATATTTCTCGTGCAAGACCCTGTATATATGCCCCTTTATACATAGATGTCCCATGCCCCCTACCACATTAGTACGCCACTGTTTGCCATGAATCTCATTCCTCATTATTTGTTATGAATTCGATAATACTGGGTGTTCCTCTTTCTGATTTGCTATGTTTGATATGCTAAAAAACTTGAAAAAGCGCTCAAGTTTCTGAACTCATGTAATAGTTTTTTCGAATTGTATTCCATTGAGGACAATACTGATGTTCGATTTTGTTTCAGGATGACACGAAACCTACAAAATCGATGGAGAAGAAAAGATGGATACATGATCCTTCGAGTAAGTGATTTCAATCTTGATTATTATTGCAAAAATCACACTATTGATTTAACGTGGAACTATATTATTTTCGCAACATAGCGCTATCTCAGAAATAATCGAAGTATAAAAAAAATTTAATATCCTCAAAATAGTCCAAGGAATAACTTCTTCAATTTTTCCGCATGTTTACATACATCTTGTATGTATGCATGTATGTATGTCAATAGATATCTTGTATGTCTTATTTACGCCAAACCATAGATTTTCAAACTTGAATATTATACTCAACATTATAATAATTTACAAAAAATGGTTTTATAATTGTAACACGTCTAACACGAATTTGACTATTCTGAAAAAATCTTTCAATTCTCATACATGTGCAGTACCTACCTATAGAATATGTCGTAATTTTTGATCCTGAAAAATATTCTGTTTTCTCGCGTTATGAGATGTTTGGTTTATCTATGAGAGATGACTACCTTTCATAAGTGTCCCGTAGCGGTCCTCAAACATCTGATGTTCCGAAAAATCATCACTAGGATCGTCGTACCTGATTCGAAAGAACCCTCACGATCAGAGAGCAAGGCTGAGAATTTGAATTTGACTATTGGAGGAATTCGAAGGACAAGAGTGATTACGTTCCGAAATTAGCCACTGAACATGGTGTTGGGATCTTCTAAGAAACTCACAAGGCAACAAAGGAACTTCTTCGTGAAGGAGGACAATTGAAAGTTATACTCATTGATTTTTCCCTTAGTCACTTAGTTTAGCTTGTTGTGTTATAAGTTTCCTCATGTTCAGCAATTCGAGAAGGGTAAATTGATTCGGTTTTTTCATTTCTTCAAAACATCGTGACATTTCGGTCATAACTAATTTATGAAGAAAGAATTTCTGCATTGGGTGGTTAATTCAAGAACCATTCAATTGATTATAAATAGCTAGTTTTTTCTGCAACTACATGAAGATGTTCTTCTGATCACGTAGATGTCCTCCAAGATCCTCTGATATGATATTTTACATATTTTTTTTTTTCGTATTTCTTTTACTTCGGCAAACAATTCTAACATATGCATCGGCTCAGATTTCCTCCGAAAACATTGTTCCGGTATCCGAACACCACGCCACTACCACAGAAAGCATTGCAAAGAAACCTCTTATCCAATGTAAACGCTCCTCAGCTTCCCTATTTACCATCTCGGCATCCATAAGTGGGGAGGCCAGTAACTTAATCCATTTCCTTTGATTTTCCAGACGGCTTTTCTTGAATACATTATTCTTCACCTTGTTGGTTTTGCCCGGGCCGATAATGGCTAATGGCTTCAATTGGCGCGTTTTCTGGCGGATGCAGCGCTGATGAATAGCGGATGACTTCTCGTTGAGTCGGACTTCGTTCCCTATTCAGTTCTCCGAATAATGGCAGCGACTTGAAGAAGAGCAGATTTCGAGTTATTCGGATATTAGTTTTCGAACGAATGCTCTTATTGTCACCTCGATCGATGCTGAGATTTCTTCACAAGGTTCCCGTTCCTATTGGAAACCAATTAATTTTATGATATTCAATCATAATACAATTACAGGAGGCATTAATATTCTTTTCTCTATTTCATTATCGTAATGAGTTCATTACAGTTCTAAAAGTAGTGCTGTAGTGAAACTCTTTACAGCATTGTTTTCAGTTATATTTTTCGTTTTGTGGTTGTCAGTACTGACCTCCGATCGAATCAATTCATATTTCGTGATCTCTCAAATTTCGTATGTCACACCAACTGCCAAGATACAAAACAAAAGTCACTAATCTGAATTTTCATTTGAATTTCGAGAGGTTTCCACAAAAATTGGCTGAAATAGAGAAAATACCGTCTAATACTCGTTGCAGAAGGCAATTCCAACATTCATGTTATCGAAAACTCGCTCCTTCGTCGCTCGTTTTCGAACTTCGCATTCGTGTTGGAATAGGAGCTCATTCTGCAACTTGTTTTAGAATATACTATTCTCCATTTCAGTATCGTAATGATTTCATTACAGTACTAAAAGTAGTGCTGTAATGAAACTCATTACAGCATTGTTTTCAGTTATATTTTTCGTTTTGTGGTTGTCAGTTCTGACCTCTGATCCACTCAATTTTCGAATCAAATCAATTCAAATTCCGCAATCTGTCAAATTTAGTTAGTGACACCAACTGCCATGACACAATACAAAAGTCACTAATCTGAATTTTCAATTGAATTTCGAGAGTTTTCCACAAAACTTTACTGAAATAGAGAAAATATCGTCTAATACTCGTTGCAGAAGGCATTTCCAACACTCATGCTTTCGAAAACTCGCTCCTTCGTCGCTCGTTTTCGAATTTCGCATTCGTGTTGGAATAGGAGCTCATTCTGCAACTTGTTTTACAATATACTATTCTCCATTTCAGTATCGTAATGATTTCATTACAGTACTAAAAGAAGTGCTGTAATGAAACTCATTACAGCATTGTTTTCAGTTATATTTTTCGTTTTGTGGTTGTCAGTACTGACTTCCGATCCAGTCAGTTTTCGAATCAAATCAATTCTAATTCCGTGATCTATCAAATTTCGTAAGTCACACCAACTGCCAAGCTACAATACAAAAGTCACTAATTTCATTGGAATTTTGAATGTATTTCACAAAAATTGAGTGAAATAGAGAAAATACCATCTGATACTCGTTGCAGAAGGCAATTTCAGCACTCATGCTATCGAAAACTCGCTCCTTCGTCGCTCGTTTTTGAACTTCGTATTCTGCAATTTGTTTTAGAATAATATACTATCATGAATTCGAAAGTTATTCAACGAACGAGTGTTAGAATGAGCCTTCTTAGTCCAAGAGCTAGTGAACCTTTTGAGTGACGGTTTGTCTGTAAGGCTAGAAATTTTTATAGCGATAGTTCCTAGCATGCTGAGGACGGAAATCATCACCTGGCACCCCTCACCCCTGCACGTCATTTGAAAGTGTTAAAAAAATTAAAAAAATAAACTTGTTCATGTAAGCTTGAAACTTTCATACGATTTTGTTCGTTCATTGTGAAGTTCAAAAAAAAATTGACAGGCGATTTCGATGAGCACAAGTACCTGCCAGGCGACTCGAAAAGGGTGTAATATACGAACAAAAATGAACTTTTTTCTGTAAGGCTGAAATTTATATATGTGTTCGTCTGAGGAAATGAAAAAATAAGTTTTATTATTAATCTTCATCATCATCTGACATTATGTCATTAATTTCTTCATCATATAGTACAATCGTTTCAAGCGTAGTACACCGGGATAATTGAGAAATACATGTACAGTGTGGGCAAAATTGGTGATACCTGAACTGCAACTTTTTAACCGTGAGAGATAGATTAAAATTAATGACACGTTACGGTAGTCTTTTTTTAGAGAAACTGATAATGCCATTGAAATTTGGGCGATTTCAACTTTAGCCATTATTATTTACGTTCCTGTTTATGCTAGGATGTTGAAATGAATATATTATACAGGCATTTTTTTGATAGAATTCAAATAGCGTCCTTTGTTTTTCCCAAGAGATTTCCTCGCTGAGCTATAACATAAAGTTGTGTTTTTTTATGAAAACGATAGTTTGAAATGGATTAGAAAGAATCGCCTTTTTTCCCGTTTCAGAAAAATGTCATACATCATACATCGCCCTCAGGTTCATTCAGATATCATGAAAAATATAGTTTGTATTTGAAATTTGAATTTTTGAGTGTTAAGTAGGCTGAATCACAGAATAATATGTCTCTACACATGGTTTCATTATTATTTTGTCATTGAATACTTGATTCAATTCTCCGTGGTTTGATCTCTGTTCGGAACAACTGTCAATTATTAGAATTCGTAGTCATTATTGCCGAAAATATGGAAATGTTCGAAAACTACGAGAAATATAATATGTTAAAATCTTTTATTTTAGCGGCAATAATGACTTCGAATTGACAGTTGTTCTGAACAGAGATCAAACCACGGAGAATTGAATGAAGTATTCAATCGCAAAATAATAAAAACACCATAAGTGGGGACATATTATTCTGTGATTCAGCCTACTTAATACTCAATAATTCAAATGTCACATAAAAAGTATAGGTATTTTTCATGATATCTGAATGAATCTGAGGACGATGTATGATATGATAATTATATTTCTGAAACGGGAAAAAATATTTTTTCCATAACAAGGAAACTTCTTGTGTAAAAACAAAGTACGCTTCTGGATTGCTATAAAAAAATTGCCTGTACAATGTTTTCATTTCAACATCCTAGTGCAAACAGAAACGGAGATAATGGCCAAAGTTGAAATCGCCCAAATTTCTATTTTGGCCTATAACTCGAAGGCAAAAGAAGATTGAGGAACGCAGTTGATGGCATTATTAGTTTCTCTAAAAAAGATCACTGTAATATGTCATTCATTATCGTCTTTCTCTCACGGTTAAAAAATTGTAGTTCAAGTATCACCAATTTTGCCCATCCTGTTCAGAATCGAAATTTAAACCTTTGACCCATAAAATTTTATAGATGCGATCACCGTACAGCTGGTAGAGTTTGAGAAGAGTTTTGGGATGTCAAAATAAAGGTTTTCACAAGTTTGCAGCCAATTATTTCCAATTCCGAAATTTTGACTCTATTTTGCAGCCAAACCTGAGTGCTAATCCTACCCTGTCTAATCTATCGAAACCTCAGACCCCGAAGAAATAACTTTTTGCACGATCTGATGGAACTTCTGATACGTCGATGTCGCAAGAAGTTAATTCTCGCATCAAATTCCGATTTGTGTCGATAAAAAATTTCCCGCAACTTTTCCATTTTCCTGATGATGTTTCTTCCGCGCCAGAATCCAGTGAACGGTCGTTAAAGATTTAGAAGTGCAGGGGAAGGAAATTCCATAGCCCCGTAACAAATTGCAAGAAGGTCTGGAAGGAGGAAATTTATACATGTAGGCCGGAGGTTTCAAAGTACATCGTTAGCCGATATTACGTACATGAAGAACTCTGTTTATGTTGGGGTCCGATGGATAAAAAGTCTTCAGAACATCCTAGCTTTGGGCGGGATGTATGAAAATTTTGTGATATACATTACGTGAATAGCAAGTAGGTTTCAGGATTCAAAGAAATCGTTAACTAATTTTGAGGGATGTATGACTTAAAGTAGAGTTGAGAAAATAAAAGAACATAACATTCTTTTTCCATTTCTCAACACATTTTAGGCATTTTGTGAAATTGGCCCAGCACTTATGGATAATAATAATATTCCTTTATTTCTCAACGCAAAATTATAAAGTTACACAATATATTCCGCAAAAGATTGACGTCATTTTAAACAAAAGAAACTCAAAAATCAAATTCTCTGGGAACTGCATGACTCAAAAAATTCCTCAATATTGTAAGGTTCTGTATTCACCGAAAACTTGATCAACTCTTTCTTGAACATGTTATTGTTTGTCTCGTGGATATGTTTGGGTAGAGAATTGTAGATTTTGATGCACATGTATTTCGTGTTGTTTTGTGTCAGAGCCAGTTTTACTTTTGGGTACATGTATGGAATTGTTTTCCTTGTGTTCTTGTGATTTTCGTAGTGTTTAAATAGTTCTCTGTTGTTGCGTAAGAAAAGGGTACATTTCAGAATGTAAATTGCAGTTGTTGTCAGTATGCCTTTTTCCTTAAATACTCCTCTACATGATTCCCGATATTTCATGTTATATATAACTCTAATAGCGTGTTTTTGTGTTATAAATATTTTATTTTTTTGAGAACTATTTCCCCAAAAAATAATTCTATAGAGTATTCGAGAAAGTTCTTGTTGTGCCAGATAGTGCTAGACTTGACCTACTTTGTGCCGTTGATATTTTTTCTTGCTTCCATGTTTTTCAAGAAATACCTCAAAAACCGAAAAAATGTGACAGCCCATCACAACTTATTCGTAAAGTTGCTTTTCAGTGAATAAAAAAAACTTTTGCTGCACATACAGGGTGTCCACAAAACATTCTCTAACCACATATAGAGTTGGACTGGTTGATTACTACTGAGTATAAAAAATGTATTTCTAGATTTCCTTAAAAAGATACAGGGTGATTTTCCCACTTCATGGAAATAGTAAAACCATCATAAAATCCAAACTTATTGAAACTTGGGAGGGTATTGGCATATGCTAAGGTCGAGTCGGAAAGATATCAATCATTTTATTATTCCAGGGCCAGACTCATTGATCTTCATTCAAGGTGTTCAGGAAGAAACAAACACTTTGTATTTCGAATTACAAATAATTGATTAACTTTTTAGAAAGAATTATGCTTCGATTTGTGATATCGCTTAAAGTTGTCACATCAACAATTATTTTGTTTATGAATTTTTGAATTGTGACCTGTAGGTCAGCAGGTTAGGAAAAATCGAATGAAATAACAAAATTTTGAAAAGTATTCCGTAGCATTCTACACGTAGATGTAGGCTTTCTTCTCGCAGAAACGGTGATGAAACGATCCTGAGCAGGTGTTGTTTTTCGTCACCCACCAAGCCTTGGTCTTTCCAACACGGAATCTGCCTCTCTGAACCTTTTCCAAAGTTGAAATATCATACTGTGGCTGACTTGGAACCCTTCCGTTACAACAACTGAGATAGGCCACCCTGTAGTATTCCGATAGTCCTATTAGCCTCAGCGTTTGTTAATTGGCATTTTCAGAAAAGTCGTTTCAAATTGAAGCCGTTGATAAATTGACATTTCAAAATGAGAACATTCATATGCAAAGAACCAAACTTTAGAGAAAAGGCGACCAGATGGACGGAATGTCTCATACTGATTTTTATTGGATCGATTCAAGTTGTTATTGAGTTTTGAATGATTTAACAGCGATTTTCTCGAAGATTACATCCTTTTCAAAACGATTGAATACGATATCCCTCATTCTTGTGAAACATTATATTTCAACAAGGTACTTTTATTTCTGAAATGCTGGCGAAATCGAAAGTGTTTACTTTTAGAGATGTTATTATTCCTGAGGCCCTACATAAGATAAAAAAATGAAAACTGTTTTTAATAGATATTCTTATTTTTTCATGAAAGTTGCTGGCGCATTTAAGGTGTTTTTGAGAGATTTTTTTTGAGATTGGGCACAAACTTTGTATTTCTCAGATGAAAACCGTCTATATTTTATCCTTCTCATCCGAATACATCAATGTACCAGAACTTTATCTTTAATAAATTTCAGCTTTGAAAACAAGAAAATTAAATATTTATCCATATTTTTTCAATAGTTGCCCAAGATTTTTCTCACACATGCGTTTGATCTGTACCTATTGATTCATTTATATTTTGAATAAAAAATCAAAATATCATGAATATGGAAGAATTCAAGGCCTACTATTGAATATATATTTAGAAAAATAAATACAAAAATTTGACGTCAAAGTGTACAGTGTGTTCCATCTGAAAATTCCACGTTTGTGCTCAAACTCAAAAACATTACTCTAAAAATTTAACTACGCCACTGACTTCTCCGTGAATATATCTATTAAAAGCAGTTTTCATTTCTCCTCAAATTTATATAGTGCTTGAGAAAGGATTTCATCTCAAAAAAATTAATAGTTTCGTTTTCGCCCGGTATTTCAGAAACAAAAGAAGTTGGAATATTCCATATTTCCGTTTGTGGACTTGGAAGTCTTACAAAGAAACCGTATGTGCTGTCTCAACCAAAATGGGACACAGTGTATACATGACCTAATAGAAAAAATTAATTTTTCATTGAATAAAATAAGACTTTGATCCTGAAATCTAAGTTTTCGTAACTAAAAATAATCATTTCATTTAGTTCTCATACAACTACAACATGATTTTATTTAACCATCATAGTTATATTTCTGAGGGTATATTATCACCATATAATATAGACAGATAATAAGTGAATATTTTTTCTCTATTTCAGTATCGTAATGAGTTCATTACAGTTCTAAAAGTAGTGCTGTAATGAAACTCATTACAGCATTGTTTTCAGTTATTTTTTTTGTTTTATGATTGTCAGTACTGACCTCCGATCGAATCAAGTTTCGAATCAAATCAATTCAAATTCCGTGATCTGTCAAATTTCGTATGTCACACCAACTGCCAAGAAAAACAAAAGTCACTAATCTGAATTTTCATTTGAATTTCGAGAGGTTTTCACAAAAATTGACTGAAATAGAGAAAATACCGTCTAATACTCGTTGCAGAAGGCAATTCCAACACTCATGCTATTCGAACTTCGCATTCGTGTTGGAATAGGAGCTCATTCTGCAACTTGTTTTAGAATATACTATTGTGAATTTTATTCCTGTCATTCTTATCAGAATATTATATCCGTGATTCCAATTCTCTTGAGATTCGAATCCCTATATTCGATTTCAAACTCTTCAGAAATAAAAAACTTCACAAAGGAGACTCAACTTAAAAATTATAACCAATAGAAAATATTTAGATCCTTCAGCCTAATAGACAATAATAGTATATAACATTACTAGCAGGGTAAGAGGGTTTTTACTGGCGAAAATTGTAAAAATATATTTGGGATTTTTGGATGTTGTCGATGTGACGAAATTCTCTCCTTAAACATGAATGATGTAGAAGATATTGAAAAATACGTTATTGTGATATTGTGGCATACAAAAAATTCATCAACAAGAAGATTCACCATAACCGATGATGGCTGCAGCTTCAAGCACTGCATGTTATACAGAAAATATGTAAATCTTCGGCCTCCTGGAACAGAAAGCCTAAGATTTTTTTTGACATACAGACATGGAAAGTGCATTTCCCTTAATGCTGGCCAGCACACTATTGGTGGTGTCCCAAAGCAAATATCGAAATATTTAGGTTTGAAAGACCCAGAGTTATACACCGGCCACTCTTTTTGCAGAACTGGAGGCACTATGGTTGAGGATTCGGGTGCAAATATTCTAGCACTAAAACATTCAGGAGGGTGGAAGAGCACCGAAATCGCGATGAGTTATGTCGATGATTCGGTCAACAAAAAATCGAAATGTCTAGCAAATTATTCGGTAGTAAGAGAGTACAAATGTTCTGCAGTCCTCGACTTCAGCAGTTTCTGAGTCAACAGATGGTTCATCATCATCAGTATCAACTCTTTCATCATCAAAAATCTGTGTTAGTGAAAATAACAATTGTACCAAGATATATGACGATAAAACAAAATTTTCTTATGTGAATAATACTACTAACTGTCAGTTTAACAAGTAAGTGACTTGATAAAATAAACTTTCTTGATTAATATTGTGTTTTTGGAAACTGACGTTTACAAATGAGAAACAAATGAAACTTATATCCCTTCAATAATTTGTATATTATTCCTTTTCCCCCAATGAAAACTCACGTTACGCCACTACAAATCGAAAGCCATATTGGCTGTCTTTCGCGGACGCCTTCGCATTTCACTTTTGCTCCTTCCTTTTGTTTTGTAACATTTTTAACAAGTCAGAACAAGAAATTTCGTTTGAATCACAAAATATTAGGACATTGTTCATGTTTAATGTTTCAAAATCCATTCTGCGCGGTCATTTTAAAAAACAAATCACCAATACTTTTCTTGCAGGCGGTATAGGAAATGAAGAAGCTTCTTCTATTTGTTCAGAAAGAAACGAGATAGTAAGTAAACTCTGAGCAGTAAATAAAGAAATATCCATCTCTCCAGAATGTTCCATATCTAACACAACCCCTCTCGTTTCTCCAAAACATTCTCATAACTTCCCTCCAGAGTGCGCACGAACGCAGTCTTCTGCAAATGAAGGATTAGGAAACCGTGCAGGAGTGATAAAACGAAAACGTTCTCGCGAATCTCCCGGTGTTTACGTTCCTCCCACTCCTACCCTCCCGTCTTTTTTATACGAGGGAGGGACCGAAGAATAGGTCATTAATCATGTCGCAAGAAAATTGGGAGCATCGGCAAAACTATCGATGGCTCTTCATCCTCTGGATATCTGCGAATCGAGGTGCACGGCGGGCTGGATTGCAATGAAATATTGGCTGGAAAAAATTGGGAGAAATATCAGATTATGGGAGACCATCTTTCTTCTAGACGTGCGGAATTGTGGAAATGGATGTTTTTGGCTGCTAGTCTAATTAATAACATGACTCTCTCCACTCTTTTGTCCAGAGGAACATTCACTCATCGAAGATATCAGAAGAATGAAGCCCTTCAAAGGTTTTTGGAATCACGTTGATAGCATGATACAAGGAATACAAGATATGATCTTGCACATCTTGCTGTGATGTCACCTGGAGAGTACCTAAACAAATCCGGACAAACTAGAACATCTGTCATCTGCAAGAGTTTTATGGCTCTTTCCAGTAATAATGTTATAAAATAAGTTATCGTCCCAAGCTTTTGAAAGCGCTAGTTTCGCGAAAAAAAGGGTAGACATACACAAGAATTGCAGAAAGGTTTGGAGTTTCCTATACAAGTGTGTCCAAAATGTTGCAGCTATTCAGGGAGACAGGTATGAATGTCCGAAGACCAGGACAGGGTAGACCACGGGTAACAACTGCCATTCAAGAACGTTACTTGAGAGTTTCTTCGTTGAGGCAACGGTTTGCAACCGCTCGCCTCCTTTAAAAAAAGCTTGAGCAAACTCATGGGGTGCAAATTAGCACTCAGACAATAAGAAATAGCCTCAGAGAATATGATTTAAGGTCTCGTGTCGCGGCAAGAAGCCCAGCTCTTACCCCAGCCCATCGAAGGGCGCGTTTGGATTTTGCGAGAGATCATATCCCTTGGGAAGAGGCCGATTGGAAAGAGTTTTCTTCACAATTGAGTCAAGATTGTGCATCTACCATTGTGATCGACGTTCCCTTGTATACAGGCGTCCACATGAAAGATATGCTCAGTGCAATTTCCTGAATACTACTGGTTTCGGGGAAGGATCTATTATGGTATGGGGTGGAATATCTTTGACTGCTCGCACAGACCTAGTGGTCGTTGATAATGGAGCTATGAATGCTTTATAACTATATGAGGAACATTCTTGAAGAGCATGTAGTGCCATTTGCTCCATACATTCATGAAAATTTCATTTTTATGGATGATAATGCCAGACCCCATCGTACTCGCATCGTTCAGGAGTACCTTGAAGAGGTTGAAGTCTCTCGAATGGAATGGCCAGCAAGAAGTCCATATCTCAATCCGATTGAGCAGGTTTGGGACAACCGCAATAGAAAGCTGAGAAATTCAGAAAATCATCCAGCTACTCTTAATGACTTAGAAATCCAACTCGGAGAAATCTGGAAAGAATTATATCAGAACATTTTGAGATCACTCATTTTGAGTATGGATCGTCGTTGCCGAGATGTAATTAACGCAAGGGGTGGAAATACCAAGTATTAAATCACTTATCAGCATTTCAGTATTTTGAAAATTGTTCATTTCTCTTTTTTCACATAAGATTTGGTTAGGTTAATTTTTCTTCCATTTAATGTGTCTTGTTCCGTTCAAAACCTTCCCGAGAGAACATAAAAAATAAGTTATAAAGTCAATGTAGAGTTAACTTTCATTAAAATTGAGATTTTCAGAATGTGGGTTAATTTTTTTGCGCAGTGGATTTAACAGTCCTTTTTAATTTTTTGATTTCAAACGGCCACGACCACCCTACAATTTGTTTCAGGAAATTTCAAATATGAGATGTGAAGTAGCTTAGTGAACGGCGATAATCGGTGCAAAATATTTGATGAAAACACAATATTCTTTAGATTTCCAAGAAACCCAGAAATCATCAAGATCTGGGATGGTGGCTGCAAACAAAATGAGTTATTACTTCAAACAGCAGAATATGTTCAAATTTTTTTTTGTACAACTGCCATTAGAAGTGACACTTTTAATGATAGCAAACAATGTTAAAATTGATTTTTTACGCGGAAGCGTGTTAAAAATATTTTCAACATTGTAGTGTAAAAAATATTTTTAGCACTCCATTTTTTATGATGAAATCAGATGAGAATAATTCAGCAATTGCAAATTTTTTTATCAATATTTAACAATCATTACTTATGAACGTTAATATTAATCGTTAAGCAAGAATAATTACTAACATTAATGACCTGTGACGTTAGGGAGCTTCGCAACACATTATTAAAGTCCTCAGCACTATCAGTACTTGTAGAAACCGGAAGTACAATATTGGATGATGATGATTCAAAATCTGTTGAAGTTGGGAGAATTTTTTCAGCAATGACATTTCTATATGCAATGGAATGATCAACATAACCCTCGGCTACCGTCGTAGACTTCCATCCACCATGTTTTTTTTATATTCGTAATATTTGCTCCTGATTCTGCTAGCAATGAAGCGGAGGATCTTCGAAAACAGTGTCTTGTATATTGCTTTGGTTCTGGCAGTTTGAGGAATTCGGCAACAATATATGGAATTTTCCCAAATGAATTGATACCAACTGGATTGGCATTATTCAAGTATTTCAGGAAAAAACGACGATGTTTGATGACAGAAGGGCGCGGTGCAAAGTACAGTCCACATACTTCCAAATAATACTGAAAGAACGACTGACTTTCGTCTCGTATTTGGAAGTTGCATAACCAATCATTTATTTGTTATTTCGATGTCTTCCAATGATAAATTACACAATTCTTCACGCCGACAGGCTCCAAATAATCCGAAAATAGTTGCAACCTTAACCATCAAGTATATTTCAATTGGTGCCGCCTCTATAAACTTTTCAACTTGTTCACGAGTGAAAATTTTCGATTTTTTGGGATGATATCCTTCACTTTTCCATTTCAAATATGCTATTACCTTCAAATATATACTAACATCCACTTTTTTTTAACAAGGGCGCTTGACATTATCATTGAAAATTTGCTTCACAAAGTTGATGAACTCCATATTTTTGATATTTCTTCTAAGTATGCCAGAAAAACAGTTTCACTGAAGTTCCCTTTTACATTTTTCAATTTACACCAGGCCAGATAATTGTTATATGCAACAAGTGACTCGGCCGTTTCGTAACTATAAGAACTATTGTATAACAGAAAAGTTATAAAGACTTGTGAAGATGAAGAGTGTAGAATTAACAGCTTGGCTCTACATGAGATCTGATAACTTTTTGACAATGTTAATCTTGACAATATTATACATGAAAATGTTTTTGGTTGAATGTAGTTTACACATAAAAAAGAGTGCACCCAGTGACTGAACTTCTCGATAAGATTTTACATACTACAAATCCTCGTGTACGAGTATAGTATACACTGTGTTTTAAGACCTCTTGAATTAGTGCATTAAATACTCATTTAAGTCACTACCTACTCAGGTATCTCTCGGCTGAAGAGCCAATCCATCGAAGGTTCACTCCTTCGAACAACAATGAAAAAAAGAGTCATTCAATCGAAAACGACGCCCACTCTTTCCTGATTGGCCATCTCGCCAAAATACAATTGTCTCTCATCTCTATCTTAGGTTTCATTCATTGCGAGATGTTAGGCTACTAAATTCACGAAACGCACAAAAAAATTTGAAATTTAATCAGCTGCAGTTTCTTTGTCAGTCAGTATATTTCAACCCCACCCATTGTTATTTTTTGATAGCTTTAAAATTTTTTCACCTGCTTTGAAAATTCCCCAACATCGTTCAATATTGAGGGGGGAATCTCCCCTCTTATTCCCCCCCCTTAGGCACGTCCCTGAGCGCAGAAACCCGACTAGTGACTGCAACTGGCGTACTGCAAGCTACGCAGTAATGTAGGCCATATCCGCTTAATGAGCCAGTCGGAAGACCAGACATGATTATTAATTACAAATTTTGCCGGAGATCGAAAATTAAATCCTTAGCAACTGAAGACTCAAAGGCAGAGTCCGTCATATTGCAATGTGGCTCTTAATTTCCTTATTTCCGCGAACTTAGTTATACCACGCTGTTCGTCTCTCGATATTTATCTTTCAGAAGTTCCTATCAAAAGCTTTTTGATGGGATTCCCCATCAGGTCGTCAGCTAGTCCAATAACAAAACGAGTAAATATACTGCTCCACAAGAGTAAGGGATATCGTATTCGATCGTTTTGAAAAGTATGTAATCTTCGAGAAAATCGCTGTGAAATCATTTGAAACTCAATAACAACTTGAATCGATCCAATAAAAATCAATATGAGACATTTCGTCGATCTGGTCTTTGTATATGCTTCATGAATGTTCTTATTTTGAAATGGAGTCAGTTCATCAACGGCTTCGATTTGAAACGAGTTTTCTGAAAATGCCAAGACGTAAATTAATAAACGCTGAGGCTAATAGGAATGCTACAGGGTGGCCTAACTCAGGTTGTTGTAGCGGAATGGCTCCAAGTCAGCCAAAGTGTGATATCTCGACTTTGGAATAGGTTCAAGAAGACAAGTTCAGTGTTGAAAAGACAAAGGCTTGCTGGGAGACGAAAAACAACACCTGCTGATGATAGTTTCATTACCGTTTCGGCGAGAAGAAAGCCTACATCTGTAGAATGCTACGGAATACTCTTCCAAATGTAGATGGGGACCAAGTTTCCATCAAAACCATCAGACGACGTTTGAGAGAGGGAATCTAGGTTCAAAACGTCCATTAAGAGGAGTTCCATTAACACGTGACAACAAGCGTCAAAGACTGGAAGGCAAAGCAATATATCAATTGGAACTATCAAAGGCGTAGTGTCGTTTTCACTGATGCATCCAGATATGGACGATTTTCAGATTCTCGAAGAATGAGAGTATGGACAATACCCCGCATACCCCTTAATCGTCGCTATATCCAAGAAGTCCATCCATTCCTCCCGAACTTGTTGAAAAGCATTTGTCCTCACTGGATATTGCAAGTGCACCTGGAGGCGATGGGATTTCTGCTCGATTGCTCAAACATTGCGCTACATCATTATCTCTCCCGCTGTCCCTGATTTTTGAGCGATCGTTCGCCACGCACGCGTTGCCGGGATGCTGGAAAGAGGCTCTGGTTACTCCGGTTTTCAAAAAAGGTGACAAGCACGACCCGAACAATTACAGACCAATTAGTCTCATCCCTATAATTTCTAAAATCTGCGAGAAAATAATTCATGAAAAGATTCTTCATTTCGCCCTCTCTAACCGTATTATCCCTGACAATCAGCATGGATTTCTGCCGGGCCGTTCCGTGATCACCAATCTGTTGTCGTGTGTTAACGATTGGAGTACGATGCTGGATAGTCAAGTTCCTGTAGATATCCTTTACTTGGATTTTTCTAAGGCCTTCGATCGAGTGCCCCATAAACGTTTGCTCTTCAAACTCGAAAATCTTGGAATTTGTGGTGATCTGCTCCTGTGGATCAGAGCTTTTCTCTCCAACAGAACATTTCGAGTTCGTGTCGGAGATTCTCTGTCCTCTGAAAGAGATGTGGTTAGTGGAGTTCCGCAGGGTTCTGTTTTGGGCCCGCTCCTCTTCCTACTGTTCACATCAGACCTTCCTACTGGGCTGAAGTCGACTTGCTCCTTGTTTGCCGACGACGCAAAAATTTACGGCAACCCATTAACCGGGGCGCATCATTTGCAGGATGACCTCGACTCTATTCTGAGATGGTGCTGTGCTTGGATGATTCCCCTGAACATAGAAAAATGTAAAGTGCTCCACATGGGTAGAAATAATCCAAAACGAATCTACCATTTAAACCAAGACATTATTCAACCGGTTTCTTCCCACTGTGATCTCGGAGTTACTATGACTGAGGACTTGTCTTGGTCTGAACATGTTGTGGCTGTTACCAACAAGGCCAAAAGAATGCTGTACATGGTCCAGAAGACCTTTGGACGCTGTGATCCTCAGACCAGCAGCTTTTTATATTCCACTTATGTGCATCCTATTCTCGAATACGCTGGACCAGTGTGGGCACCAGTCCTATCCCGTGATAAGAACCTCCTCGAATCAGTCCAGCGAAGGGCCACAAGGATGCCTTACGGAGTGATAAGACCTACTTATGAGGAAAGATTGGATTTGATGGGCCTGCCAACTTTCGAAGCTCGACGCTTAAGAGGAGACTTAATTATATCGTATAGGGCTTTACATCATCTGTTTGATGTGGATCTATCGGTTCTCTTCACTCTCAATCCTATCACTCATTTAAGAGGACACAATTTAAAATTGGCGAAAGAAAAGTTCAAGTCTGCCAGTAGAGAACACTTCTTAACCAACAGGATTTTCGGCTCTTGGAACGTACTACCAACCTACGTGGTTAACGCTCCTTCGGTAAACGCGTTTAAGAATTCTTTGGACAGATGGCTCGCTAGCAACGCCCAGTGACAGTTCTTTGTGCTGTGCTTAACGACTGTGACAGTTCATTTTTTCTAATTCTCTTATGTTGTAAGTTTATTGAGTTTATAGATTTTATCTCAACTCTACTCCATTTTTATAATAATAATAAATAATAATATAATAATTCCGACGGGGTAGTGTTATGGTATGGGCCGGGATATGTTTCAACGGGAGCACAGATTTACACATTTGTCCTGGGAATATGACCGCCTTACACTATATAGGGAGCATGTCATTGACAATATTTGCCAAATTTTCATGCTGCTATTGGTGAACCTTTTCAATTTCTAGACGATAACGCTAGACCGCACCGTGCAGCCATTGTTGAGAAGGCGTGCGGGGAGCTTGGTATTCCACATTTAGCAATAGCTCCGCACTCACCAGATTTGAATTGCATAGAACATGCATTAGATAATCATCAACCTACCCCAGAATCCTCAAGTAATCTAAGAGAGCTTCTGCCCCGTTTATAGAACCAAGTTTCTCAAGAAATATTCAACAACCTCGTGTGTATTTTGAAAAGAAGATGTCAAGCTGTTATTGATGCCCGTAGAGGCCATACATTGTATTGATATTCTTAAAATGCTCGAATCCTCTGGGAATAAAATTTCGTTATTTTACTCAATCTTTCTTAACCAAATATCTATTGAAATATTTTCTGGGAGGTCGCTGCATTTTCCTGAAAACTTAATATGAGTTTTCTCTCCCAGTCTCTGAAATAAGAAAGAATTAGAAAATTTTTTTCAATAATATAAGAAAGGCCCCTGCGTAAAAAATTTGGGCGCTAATTTGTCAGGGGCCAAAACTTTATGAGAAGAAATTGTTGCCTAACAAGGAACAGAAAGGAAATGAAAACACTTTGAAATCTTAAGCGTTACGTTTCGGAGTCTAAATCAGACTCCTTCGTCAGACAATAACTGATTTTCATGCAACTTTGTAAAATCGTGACAATTTTATTGATTTTTGGATTGACATTTGTCAATATATGATAAACATAGATCAATATTGATTACTAAATATTGATATCGTTATTTTATTTCAAAATTTCCTGAAATTAGTTCTGTTTTCAATAAATCCATCCAAATTCGATCTAATCCTACTGAACAATTGGCAAGATTATTATCCTCATCCAACAAAATACAAGCTGACTCCTTGATTTTTCTTTTATAACCATCAGGTTCCGTCATTAGGATTTTTGTTCTATTCCAATCCATCATGTGATAGCCGGTATTGGAACACACATAACTTATAACTTTAACTTTATAACTTTATTGATCTGCTATCTGTGATCTACCAATATCTCTATTTTTTATGTTATTCCTATGTTCACGTTTTCTGATTTCTAATTGTCTTGATGTTTCTCCTGTAAAAGATTTTCCACAAATGCAGGGAATAAAGAACAAAAATCCTAGTGACGGAACCTGATGATTATAAAAGAAAAATCAAGGAGTCAGCTTGTATCTTGTTGGATGAGGATAGTAATCTTGCCAATTGTTCAGTAGGAATAGATCGAATTTGGATGGATTTATTGAAAAAAGAACTAATTTCAGGAAATTTTGAAATAAAATAACGATATCAACATCTAGTAATCAATATTGATCTATGTTCATCATATTTTGACAAATGTCAATCCAAAAATCAATAAAATTGTCACGATTCTGCAAAGTTGCATGAGAATCAGTTATTGTCTGACGAAGGAGTCTGAAAAAAGTATAATAAATTTGAGATTTCCATAATGTGAGTTAATTTTTTTGCGTAGTGTTTATGGTAAAGGAGTGTGTATTCATTCAAATTCTCGAACTGATTTCTTGATTGAAGATGCATATGAGCCAAATGTTCGAAAACCTCGGTGAAGCACCTTTTTGCCAGTTGAACATAAAACTTCAGTATTACTCGTATCATGCATCCATTTCAGATAATCTCACGTGGTTTTTTTTTTCAGGTGACTTGTGCAGACCACTGAATTGTAAGAAGAAAGAAATATGCTTGTTGGAGGATTCGTTCACCGCTGTTTGCGTTTCAAGAAAAGAGTTGAAAAAGAATGGGTAAGTAATATTTCGACCTCTAAGGACATGAGCCCAGTGCTCAGACGCTTGTTTCTCATTGATGATGATTTCGTGATTACCTGAGTTTTTCTCTCAATGAAGTGAAGTCTCACTTGAATAACTCGAATGTCCCGTGAGGAGAACAATAGATAAGTCGAACAGTTCTTTTGGTCCCTAGGAGTTCGACTCAATGAGAGTCCACTATATATTGATTACAGCATGTTTGAACAACAATAAAATAAAAATATCAGAGGTGTACAAAAAGACCTGTAGGTCAGCCCAGCAAGAGTTCTTTATAAGTTATCCAGAACAATTTATTTTTGCCCATTTGAGAGCACTGAAAATAAAAAGCAATGAACAAGACAGTTACATGAAACGACTTTCAAAACTTACAATTCCATTCTCTCTGTGGTAATGAAAAAAATGCAAATGAAAGATTATTCTTTCTATTATTTCTGCAATTTTGAATGTCAGCCAGTTTTTAAAACGAAATTTATAACAGAAAAACACACAAAGATTATAGAGTGAGCTAGGTGCTACTCTTGTAGATTTCGAGTTATTTCAGTGGGAAATATGCGAGAAAATACAATCATCCTTCAGCAAAAATATATATTCAAGTATTTCTTTCAAAATTGACAACAGCATAATAATAATCTCTATATAATCTACATAATGGACCCTAATCAACAGTATATAACATTACTAGCAAGGTAAGAGGGTTTTTACTGGCGAATGGAGGATATAACTGACGAGCCGCAGGCGAGTCAGTTACCTCCTTTAACCAGTAAAACCCGTTACCTTGCGCATATTGTTTTATATTTTATTTGTTTCTCATTTGCAAAACGGTTAAATAAATTCCAAAAAATCTCAATAATTTGTAGCAAATCTCGTAAGCTATGGAAGCGTTGCCATGAACATGTCTGTTTATTTTTCTTTACATTTGTTTTGGTGAAAGCAAAAATGAATGTACCAAAAGAAATTATTGAGGCAGCTAGCAGTGTAGCATCAAGATTATTACCTGCAAACTCAGCTTCAAGTACGAGCGAGAATGCGACGACTTTTAAAAAAGGCAAAACAAAAATAGTGTGATTGGGGTAACTGAAGATGTTTTGTTGGTCTACTTGAATCAACTATCAGCTAGATTCAGCCCTGATACTTAATGGGCAAAATGGTCTATGCTGATAAGCTGCTTGGAAATTAAAGAAAATGCCCCTGTTCGCAGATTTGTTTTCCTTAAAAATTTTTTTGAAAAATATGACGTTTAGTTGTCATTTGCAGATTTCAAAAGGTAATAGCGTTTCTGAAACGAAAAAATGAGCGTTATAAGCTAAAAAGGGGAAGGGATTGAGTAAAGAAGAGGCTGAACAATTTCTTTTACATGCTCCTGATGACCAGTGGTTGCTGGGATTTTTGGATGTTGTCGATGTGACAAAATTCTCTCCTTAAACATGAATGATATAGGAGATATAGAAAAATACGTTATTGTGACATTGCGGCAAACAAAAAATTTAACAACTAGAAGATTCTCCATAACCGATGATGGCTGCAGCTTCAAGCCCTGCCCGTTATACAGAAAATATGTAAATCTTCGGCCTCCTGGAACAGAAAGCCTAAGATCTTTTTGACATACCGACATGAAAAGTGCATATCCCTTAATGCTGGCCAACACACTATTGGTGGTGTCCCAAAGCAAATAGCGAAATATTTAGGTTTAAAAGACCCAGAGTTATACACCGGCCACTCTTTTCGCAGAACTGGAGCCACTATGGTTGCGGATTCGGGTAGAGATATTTTAGCACTAAAGCGTGCAGGAGGGTGGAAGAGCACCGAAATTGCGATGAGTTATGTCGATGATTCGGTAAACAAAAAAATCGAAATGTCTAGCAAATCATTTGGTAGTGAGGAGAGAACAAATGTTCTGCAGTCCTCGAGTTCAGCAGTTTCTGAGTCAACTCTTTCATCATCAAAAATCTGTGTTACTGGAAATAACAATTGTACCATGATTTTCAACATATATGACGATAAAACAAAATTTTGTAATGTAAATAATACAAGGAAGTAGGCCTCAGGATCAATGAAGACAAGACCAAATATATGGTGATCACAAAAACCCCAAGACCACGTATCGGACAAAATGTTACCATAAATGAGTACAATTTTGAAGTAGTAAAAGAATTTAAATATTTGGGAGCAGTCATAACAGCTGATAACAAGAATGAAAGAGACGTTGAATCGAGAATTATGCTCGGAAACAGAGTATATTATTCCTTGGCGACGCTTTTGAAATCGAAAATAATTTCAAGAGAAGCGAAAATAAAAATCTACAGAATTATCATTCGCCCCGCAATAACTTATGGGAGTGAGACATGGATCCTGAATAAACGTGAGGCTGATAGATTGCTGGTACTTGAACGGAAGATCCTGAGGGCTATTTTTGGACCTTGTAGAGACGAAATAACGGGAGAATGGAGAATAAGAAAGAATCAAGAACTACAGGCACTCTATGAGAACGAGAATATCGTGCGACAAATCAAATCCAATCGCATAAGATGGGCAGGACATGTCATGAGGTCACAAGATGGAAGACTCCTCAATACAGCATTCTGGGAAAGGCCTGAGGGTAGAAGAACGGTTGGTCGTCCAAGAAAACGGTGGAAAGACGCAGTGACCATTATTATTATAACACAATGGAAGCTAGCAGCACAAAATCGATAAGAGTGGAGAAGAATAGTAAATGCGGCCAAGACTCACCTTGAGTTGTAGAGCCATTGATGATGATGAAATAATGCTACTAACTTGTAAAAATTTTGCAAGTTAACTGTCAGTTTTACAAGTTACTGATTCGATGAAATGAGCTTTCTTGATTAATATTGTGTTTTTGGAAACTGACGTTTACATATAACTATTTTAACCATAACCCGTTTACTTTCGAAACTACAGATGTCGCTCACATTATTGTACTCGCTTCATTTCCTTTTTTTTACCCTATAATCTCTGGTCAAAATAGAATGAAAGAGTATTGAAATAAACACTACCTCAACTTTAATCAGGAAAACTTTGTCAAAGGGCTCGTATAACATCCGGTAGGACGCTAATAGGCACACTTCTCGAGCAAAACGGCAGTTAAGCCCGCAAGCATGAAAAATTAAAGGGCCACGACTTTGTTATTCAGCAACGAAACCATATAATTCTTCCTCGAGAACACAATCCTGACCTACTCCCTCAATCAGTTCTCGTTCCACTTCCCGACACTCCGAAAATCCGAATTCAAACAGCTCCAATCTCTTTAATGGACGTCCAACGGACAATTAACTTTCTTCTTCTTCTTTCACCTTTTCGGTCTCGCCGGTTTTTGACGTGAAACGTTTTGATTCCACCGGAAGTGGAAGAATCGGATAGTCCGAACTTGGGGAGTTCATTAGAGACATGGTTGGCCCTGTTTTAATCAGAAATTTATGATGGAAATATGTGTGAGGGAGGGCAATTTCTATGAGCGGAAGTGATGAATTGGAGGCGATGGCGGAAGTAAGGGGTGGGGGGGATAGATGTACGGTCGAAGCGATGATTGAACTTGGGTGAAACCAGGGTTTTTTTATCTATTGGAATATCTTATGGGAGGTCTCTGAGCTTTTCTGAAATTTTTTCAAGGTTTACTCACCGAGCCTATGACGGTAGTTTTTTTGATTATTACCATTTTGAATTTACCTTTTCATCAAATATTTTCTTATTATTATGCCTTATACTGACAGTTTCGTTTTGTTTTTTTCGATTCAATTACTTTTAATGTTTATATTGAAATTTTTTTATGCTTGTTCAACTTTTAAACAGGGTGTTTCAGAATAAGGTTCCGTATATTCAGGATCTTGATCCTCAGATAATTTCATGATATAAAGTTCCTATGAACTATGGGTCTCTGACGCACTGTTTCTGAGATACAGGGTGTTGGAATTAGAAAAAAATTGGGTAATTATAAAGTTTTCTGCCCGGTTGTATGTTTTTTGTATTTTTTTTCTTGTGATCTTGGGGTAGGGAAAATGAACCTAACCTAACCTGAATGCGGATCGATGTTTTATTTCTTCATCAATTTTTTTTTTATTTTGAAATTCAAATTTTTTTTCACCTTTTGGTAGGGAAAATGAACCTTACCTAACCTAACATAACCTAACCTTGTTAAACTAAACTATATAGACTATATATATAAGACTATATCAAAGCCGTATCCGAGGTTAATGGAGTATATTCATGAGTTTCATTTAGTTTTTATCTCGAAAATTACTGCCTCCCCAGAGCTGTAATTGAGACTGTAGTATCAAGAAGTCCTATAGATTCACTGTGCAAAATATTTTTAAAATCGGTGACGGGGCTATAAAATTTATAATTACCAAAAATTGGTTTTATGAAATTATTTTCTACACCGTACGCAATCTCTTTTTGCGTTCTGGCACGTTATGAGTACGCATTAAGACAAATTTTTTCTGATTCGAAACGATGTTTAATTTTCACCAGTGGCGTCCGTACGGACTTCTGTCCGAACAAATTTTGTGAAAAAATTGGTACGCTGATGTTTTTTTTTAGAATTTTAAATTGTTTTCGTAATCACCACATAATTAACAGTAAGAATGGTCTCGTGAGTTTTTCACCTGCGACGAATACTTTCTGAGAAAAAAAATAAAATGCAATTTCATCTAGGAAGGTAACGAAATTCTTTGATTACTTTCAAAATACAATTTCGTCTAGGAAAGTTACGAAATTTTTGATTACTTAACGAAATTCAGAAAATGTGTTTTATGCCGTACTGATAACCCACGAAAACGCAAAAAAAATGTGTACCGTGCCGAAAATAAATTAAAATTTTTTTTTTTTATTTCAACACCCGTTTCCCGAAAACAATGCGTCAGAGACTCATGTTCCATAGAAAATTTATATCATAAAATCATGTGAGGATTAAATATCCAAATTTACGGAACCTTAGTCTGAAAATTAGTCGGTATTGAAGCATATGCTGAATCTGCATTCAATATTTTTTTCTGAGAAAATATTTTTCGCAGGTAAAAAACTCAAGAGATCATTCTTACTGTTAATTATGTGGTGATTACGAAAATAATTTAAAATTGTAAAAACCATTGGGGTACCAATTTTTTTTACCAAATTTGTTCGGGCAGAAGTTCGTACGGACGCCACTGGTGAAAATTAAACATCGTTTCGTATCGGAAAAATCTGCCTCAATGCGTACTCATAACGTGGCAAAACTCAAAAAGAGATCGTATACGGTGTTGAAAATAATTTGATAAAACCAATTTTTTTTTTATTTCAACACCCTGTATCTCAGAAACAGTGCGTCAGGGACCCATAGTTCATAGGAATTTTATGTCATAAAATCATCTGGGGATTAAGATCCCGAATTCACGGAACCTTATTCTGAAACACCCTGTACATGTGTGGAAGAATTCATGTCTTACTATTGAAAGAAAAAGCAAACATAAATATGGATTTTTCTGATTTTTAAAATTCATTGAAGGTCAGGTTGCGATACATCAATGTATTCAGAAAAAAAGAAAAACTTGAACGTTGAATTATACAGCGTGTTTCATTTGAAAAATACCAATACCAGTTTGTGCACAATCTTAAAAATAGCGCTCTAAAAAAAAATTGTATTTCGAATTCTTTCAATTTGAGTCCTAATTTATATTACACCTACACCAATCCCCAATAAAGAAATTTTTCACTTTTTCGCGGAATAAGGAAATCTGATGAGGAATATAAACAGCAAATTTATCTGAATTTTGTTTGCATTCAAGACATTTTCCTCTAGAAATATTTAATTATTACAGTTGTCACTCTAATCACAACAATTGCCAATTGCCAATTGAAAATGTTGTATACAGAGTGATCCTAAGACAATATAATGAGATATAATATAAGAAATGTTCTTTTAAATAACTGTTAAAAACATTGAATGTAGTGCCGAAGGCATCACAGTATATAAAAATTTCATACTAGAGACTTGTAAAATTCCACAAACCACGCAGTGGCCAATGAAATCACAAAATATGATATAAAAAAATATATTGATTAGATTATTCAAGAAAATATTCAATTTTGTACACTGTCTCCCATTCTGGTTGAGACTGCACTGTATCTCAGCTATTATTAAAGATAGAGACATGCGGATTTCCCGACCCTGTATCACTTTTATGTTAAACTTTTGAAGTCACGAACAGAAATATCCCAAATACATTTGTTCCTGAAATACAGAGCGAAAACGAAAATTTTCACTTTTGGAGATATTATTATTTCTCAGGCCTTGTGTAAGATAATAATTTAAACTTCTTATAATAGATAGGTTTACATAAAAGTCACTTGCGTAGTTGAAAAATGTTGTTTAAGAATTTTTCATCAGATAAAGCCCGGAAGACTCTCTTAATGTTAGTCTAGAAGTACCAGAAACACCCAAAATCAATAAATTTGGGATATCCTATACATATTAGTATCAAGAGAGAATACACTCGAGGAAAAAATATCGATAACATAAAAAAAATGATGAATACCGATCTGTTCACTAGGTACTAGAGATTACCCATGAAATGTTATTCCTGTCGTCTTCTTCTTATTGAGCTCGTTTCTGCTCGTACAGAACAAGACACCGTTTTATTGTCAACTATTCAACGATAAGATTCACTGAATTTTTCAAGATAATCACAAGTAAACTATGAAAATACAACAGTCAAAAGTTGACTGAATGCTCGTACCAATATGGCAAATCTGATACCAGTTTACTCATGTAATGATCAGTATAGAAGAGTTCACGAAAACTAGAAAAATAATAATTTTCTCTCGACTTTCGCAGTGACATCGTGGTTCCAAAAGTGACAACAAAAAAGGAAGAATCTGTGGACGAGGAAGATGACGACGATGAAGACGAAGATGACGTTTTCTATGATTCGGATAGCGACCAAGATTCAAACAGCGAGAACCTCAGCGATTCTGTGATGTAAGTACCTTATTTTCAAAAGACCATACTATTATTCATGAATATCAGAAGAATCAGACAATCTGGCAACATGCATTCTGTGAATGTCCGAGTTGTTGAGATTACCTACAGTATAATGATTCGTTTACACCATTTTCTCATTTGAGTCTTTTCTTTAATATTGATAGTTTTTTATAGTGTTTACTTGTTTTGTCATTTGGCCATTTTATCATGGTTTTTTTTATCATTTTCAAAATGGTTTTTCCAGGTTATGTTTGAATTCGACTTGGACGGAAGTCTGTTTCTGTTAATTTTTTGTCAGATTATATTCAGCATTTTTTTTCATTTCTCGAGTTTTGTCAGTGCCTTTTATGTATTTGTGAAGGCACTCTTTGTAGTTTTCGAATGTATTTTATGCATTTGTATAGGCATTCTTTAAACACCTTCGAATCGCATGATGAAAACCAATTTACCTTCGAAATTAAATATTTAATTCATTGTCACCCTTGTTTTTCTGGTAGATATGGTGATTAAATTGAAACCCCTAATTTATATAATGGAATTTGTACGCCTATAACGTTTTTGATGTATTCAACGTTATCCGAACGTTATCAGAAAGATCTCGAATGTTGTGATGGTGGTAAAACTGACGCTCTACGATCGATATTCCGATTGGATGACATGCAGAGTCATTTCATCTCCTGTGCAGTTGGCAAGTGTGGTTTGACGAACGTTACCGTCCATCTATTTTCTGTTTAAGGGGCAGTAAAATCTACTCGAGAAATGCTATTACTGATTCATCATTTACTCTCGTTGTGTTTGTAGCAAACACTTGACTTTTTATTGCAAATAAAGGTCGTTATAATGTATGACATGCTGGAGTATTCTCCTGAAAATTAAAAAGTTCTCTGCACTAAAAAGTTCTTCAATGCAGTAATTCTGCATTATTTATTTCGAATATTTCCTCAATTTGAGCGTTGTTTTGGTACGGAATGTTGCTTTGTGCCGTTGGGGTTTTTTCTTAATGCCAAGCACTTTTCGAGAAATTGTATTAAAAATTACTGAAAAAAGTTGTTCTACACATGTACTGAGTTGTGAGGTTCAAATTTTTTCAGAAAATCTATCTAGTTCACCGAAAAATTGAAATTGAAAAGAAAAGATAGCTCAGCACTTTCGTTTTTTCTTCTCACGAATGAAAAAATTTGTTCTGTGCTGTCCTAGGCTCTGAATATTTTCACGAAAATATTTTCAGATTTCCAAGTGAATTTAGAAAATGAAATAATATCAGCCTGATACTTTTCTTTCTTCTCCGAGAAAAATTGCGGTTGTATAATATGATTGTGCCGCAATTGTGCCAACTTCTGCTCATCAGATCTTCAGAAAAAATCATCAGGTTGTTCCTCTTATAGAGAAAATAAGTAGATAATAGGAACATCAGCAAACCTGGCAAGTGTGTGTAAAGTTGGTCTCGGCATAAATGCTTCCTACATTTCATTTTGTGAAATATCTTTAGAATCTAATAAAAATAATTCAAACGGCACCTAACAGCACAAACATAACACAATTCAGCACAACAAAAAATTGGAGAATCCTGACAGTGCTGTTGGTATACTGATTTTCCTACAATCTACTGATTTTACTTATTTTCTCCATATGAGAAAAAATCATTTGGAAAGCCCTTATATCTGTGGTACTAATACTCGACTACGATTTTTGGCTACTTTCCTACTTTTGACACCTAGGGGGCGCTGAAAACATTATTCAGTACAGTAAACTATTTCAATAGGCGCGAAATTCGAATTATACTTCTCATCAATTTTCATCAAATTGAGTATTCTCTGTCTAGCTTTTGAAGAATCCTGATCGACAAAACAAAAGCAGGGCTCCGTTTTTTGATCAGGATGATATTTTCCATATACACATTGTTTGAAATCAAATGAAATACGCTTTTGGAATCTTTATATTTTTATTGGAAATGATTGTGAAAAATCACCTACAATACTAAAATTATGAAATTAAGAACATTTCAAAAATTCGTTCACATATTAGAGAATCATTATAACAATTTCAAGAACTTATTCATACAGTGAACTCTCGATAAATCGAACATCGATAAGTCGAACAGTTGTTGTGGACCCGATTCATACATATCTTACCCAGTGCATTTTCACCTCAATGAGTCTAGAGGGTCTAGTAGATGAGTCGAACTGCTGGAAGGGTCGTCAAGAGAACCTCCACCTCTATTAGTCGTTCTTCTAACCACCATTGCCTCTATGAGTGGAACTTTTTGATCTAATGAATGAGACCGAAGAAGATTCGGTTAGCCAAAAAATCACCACACGTGATGAATATCATACGATTTTTCGACCTCTAAGGACATGTTTTCAGTGCTCAGACGCTCGTTTCTCATTGATGATGATTTCATGTTTACCTCTCAATGAAGTAAAGTCTCACTTCAATAACTCGAATGTTTGGTGAGCCGAACAATAGATAAGTCGAATAGTTCTTTTGGTTCCTAGGAGTTCGACTTAACGAGAGTCCACTGTATATTAATTACAAAATGTTTGAACAACAATAAAAGAAAAACATCAGAGGTGTACAATAAAATTTTTATGTCAGCCCAGCAAGAGTTCCTTATGCGTTATCCAGAACAATATATTTTTGCTCCGAAAACTCTATCCATTTGACAGCACTGAAAATAAAAAGCAATGAACAAGACAGTTACATGATACGAGTGTCGAAACTTACATTTCCATTCTCTTTGGCAATGAAAAGTATGCATATTCACGATTTTTCTTTCTTTTATTTCTGCAATTAATCACCATGCATTTCGAATGTCAGCCAGTTTTTAACACAGAATTTATAACAGAAAAGCACACGTGCAAAGATTATAGAGTGAGCTAGGTGCTACTCTTGTAGATTTCGAGTTATTTCAGTGGAAAATATGCGTATACGAGAAAATACAATCATTCAGCAAAAATATTTATTCGAGTATTTCTTTCAAAATTGACAACAGCATACTGATAATCTCTATATAATCTTGCCAAATGGACCCTAATTAAATATCTTAACCATGACCCGTTTACTTTTCAAACTACAGATTTCACATCACTGTAGTCGCTTCGTTTCCCATTTTTATACTCTAAAATCCATGCTAATATCCTTATGGGACATCCAATTCCAAACCTACAATACTCAGTCAATTTGAAGTTCCGTATTTCAACTGAGACATTACCTCGTAATATGAAAATTGCATTCGAATAATAGACCAGATAATTTTGAATTCTGTTTCAGATGCAAACCCTGCCCAGTTGTAAAACCCACATTTTTGTGCGGCTCAGACAACAGAACTTACAGCTCCCTCTGTAGGCTCGACTACCACAACTGCATCCACCATACGACCATCAAACTAGATTGTAAGGGTTTCTGTCCTTGCAAAGGTTCGTTCTCCTCCATTGTATTCCTCAGAGCACTCACATTCAAATTGTTTTTACAGAAAATAATGCGCATCTTAGGAAGAAGCAGCGGCAGTCAGATCGCTTGAATTCCTTCATGAACAAGTACAAAGCCACACTCGATAAAACAGGTGCTGCCAGTGGACCTCTTGGTGGTAAAATCAACCCGTCCAAGTCTGACGTGTATACTTTCACCCCTCAGGATTTCAAATACGAGAACAAGCACTACAAGTATATAAAATACACCAAATTCAACAAGGTGAATATAATACCATTTTTCTGTGTATCAATACTGTCCTCGATTCAACTATTTTTAGTTTTTATTTTCTTCAGGAAAGTTTTGATGAAGAATAGTAAGAATATATTTGAAAGATTTGTTTGAAAAAGTATCTTCAATCGCTTTTAAATTATTTAATAGTCAAGTCAAAGAGATCAAAAATAGTGCATTACCTCCGATATCTATCAAGATGCTTCGAGTCTGATGAAATTTTGGGAATAAGCTCTACTTGTCTCCTACTCCAGAGTCTACCTTATGCCGAGATATTCTTATTATTTTTGAGGGGTGAAAACAAAACTTAAGGCCAAAACTAAAAAAACTTGTTCAAACGAGAATAATAGTTATTTATGATATGAGTGTTAAAAGTGACGTTTCAATTTGTGAGCGAAATTCAACAATTTCACGCACAAAATAAAAGCATTTTTAACACAAATACCATACAATGTTTTTTTTACAACTGCCCTATTTTGATAATGAAATGGGCGAATTTGCAATGACAATAAGCTTCATAATGTATTTTAATATTCAAATAATCAAAAGGTTGTTGTGAATGGTAAATGTTGCCAACGTTATGATTACTAACAAATGAGAAAAGACGCTGTCATATCATTTCGTTCCTGTTCAATTTTCGTCTTGGGTTTTTAACTGCTAGATATGTTTGTCGAGAGTCCAATTATTAATAAAAGTGACGGTTTGGTTGTTGCTCTGGATATTGAAGAGTCTGCAAGAAGAGCAAATCTGGAACTCCTACCTAAAAAATCTGTTCAGCAATACGATATTGCATATAACAATTTCCTGGCCTGGTGTAAATTAAAAAATGTAGAGGAGAACTTCAGTGAAACTGTTTTCCTGGCAGACTTAGAAGAGAAATAAAAAATATGGAGTTTATCAACTTTGTCCCAAAAAAATCGAAAAATCTCATTCGTGAACAAGTTGAAAAGTTTATAAAGGAGGCACCAGATGAGAAATACTTCATAGTTAAGGTTGCAACTATTTTCGGATTATTTGGAGCCTGTCGGCGTGAAGAATTGTGTAATTTATCAGTGGAAGACATCGAAATAACAAATAAATCATCACTTTTAAATACAAAAACGAAAGTCAGTCGTTCTTTCAGTTTTATTGGGAAGTATGTAGACTATTTTCATAAGTACTTTGCACTGCGCCCTTCTGTCCTGAAATACAGGAATAAAAAAGGCACTGCCAATCCAGTTGGTCTTAATACATTTGGAAAAATTCCATCTATTGTTGCCGAATTCCTCAAACTGCCAGAACCAGAGCAATATACAGGACACTGTTTTCGGAGATCCTCCGCTTCATTGCTAGCAGAATCAGGAGCAAATATTACGGGACTGAAAAAACATGGAGGATGGAAATCTACGACGGTAGCCGAAGGCTATGTTGATCATTCCATTACATTTAGAAATGTCATTGCTGAAAAAATTCTCCCAACCTCAACAGATTTTGGATCATCATCCAATATTGAACTTCCGGTTTCCACAAGTACTGATGGTGCTGAGGATTCTAATAATGTGTTGCGAAGCTCCCTAACGTCACAGGGCATTTATGTTAATAATTGTTCTAGTTTTACGATTAAATTAATGTTCATAAGTAATGATTGTTAAAAATTGATAAAAAAAAAATTTGCAATTGCTGAATTTTTCTCATCTGATTTCATCATAAGAAAATGGAATGCTGAAAATATTTTTAACACTAATCTTAAAAATATTTTCAACACGCTTCCACGTAAACAATCAATTTTAACATTGTTTGCTGTCATTAAATGTGTCACTTTCAAAAAGTTTTTCCGTAATTTCAAGTTGAATATATCGATTCAAGCATTCAGGAAAAGAAAATTTGCTTCTTACTGACGATATCTTGCCTTGTGTTACACCTAGAATAATTCTAAAAAACATAATCTCTTTGTTTTTTCATAAGCTACAAATATTATCCCCACATTTTATTTCATTCAATGCATAGTTTTTGTGTTATTCGTAAATAACCGTCACAAAAAGTGTAATTTTTCCAATAAAAATTCATGTTTTCAATCACGAATAACTGAAAAAGTAGTAGTTTTCGGAAAAAACTTTATGGAACATTTTTTGCTGAAAATTTAGTTTTTCATCGACTACCGGGGTTATTCCGATCAAAAAAATGTCTACCCCCGAGAAGGGGTAGGAATCACCCGTAAGATTAAGGCATACTTTGGCATAGGGTAGACTTTGTTTCTTGAGCTATTTTCTACCTACTGTGAAAATTTCAAGTAAATTGATGCATATTGAAAGAATTCGCAACAAATATCCTCATTGACTGAACTATTAATAATTTCTACTATCCTCAACTTTTGCTGTTTATTATCTTGTTCCCATCACTTAAAATATGATTTCTTGTTCGCAGGAAAGCAACGACATCCCGTACACCGAGGACAAAGATAGGTTAAGGGGCTACAACGAGGTTCTGGACAACAAAATTTCCAATAATGACGTAG
Source organism: Hippodamia convergens (assembly GCA_038502775.1). NCBI lineage: Eukaryota > Metazoa > Arthropoda > Insecta > Coleoptera > Coccinellidae > Hippodamia > Hippodamia convergens. The sequence continues at coordinate 60,197,183 of CM076607.1, read as the reverse complement.
ATCCAATTATAGCCGGCAAGCAATGTTCGCCGATAGCTCTTCAAACAATGGGCAACCGAATGTTAGATTGGTTCTCCGTGGTTATGGCGGACTCTACAAAGAGGAGGAGGTCAAAGAACAAATCGAAAGGTGAGGCATGTGTATTTGACATGGACGTGTTGTTCAGAAGATATGAAGCCTGATGTATTAGTCAGACGAGGACTTTGTGGTTCTGATCAGATAGAAAATAAATGGATTAGGTTACAGGCAAAGTTTCAAAGCCATCGAACGATGCCTACAAGATGATCATATACAGGTGTCCTCCAGGAGTGCCCATAACAAATTATTTGAGAAATAATAATTCGCTGACTTCCAAATTTTGTGTGAAGATATAAGCCAAGTAGACCTTTATTGTGATAAATTTCTAAATATCAATGACTTCCGCTTTCACTGTAAATGGTATCAACTTTCTTATTTCTAATGGAACTCCCTGTATATTATGAGTTTTTCTGAGTCATTCATTCCGTTTAGCCATCTGGAGCCGTTTTTGAGTTATCCACACTTTTTTTGAAAAAAATTACGAATTAAGGCTTGTAGAACACTGAGGATTCAATGAAGATGCAAAGCATTATTTCAGATCTGTTTTTTGAAATGGATTACCGAAAAGATATTCGACGTCACTCTGTAGATAACATAACGTTTTGATGAACTGGAAGGTAAAATTAGAGTCTCAAAGTTAAAATTCAAAAAAAGCCAAAAATTCTATTTTTTTAAAAGAAAACAGAATTTTTTTCACTCAGATATCAATTTGTAGGGAAAAAATATGTAGGGTCTTTTGAAGTCTTACTGTAATGGAACACATAGAGTTTACTAGCTGATCCAGCAGACTTTGTACTGCCTTAATCGATAAAATATTAAAAAAATTTTCCTCTTTACCTTTTAAATAAAGATAATTCTTTTGATGTATGAATAACAATATACATATCTATTTCAATGCAATTAAATTTTTTGTGTACTTTGTACTTTTTTGTATTCCACCTAATATATTTCCCTCTCAAAAAAACCAATGGTTTGTACTACTTTATTCAACTCTAAGGCGAAACAAAGTTCGCCGGATCAGCTACCTTATCTAATTGCCAATTGCCACAATTGGTCTCACCACCAGATACCTTACGCTCTTTAGTTTCTGGGATAGGAAATGATTCTAAACACTTCCTGGCTAACATTATACCATAATAGTTTATAATATTAAAGTTGCTTTTTGATTTATCGATTGAGGCAGTACGAAGTCTGTCGGGTCAGCTAGTTTCACAATACATGTCCTCACAATACTGTTGCAACAATCGACGAAATCTCAGAAAATAGTTATCAGCATTTTAACGAACCATCAAACGAAATGAATAATAATTCATCGAGCTCACTTTCTTGGTGGTTTCTTGGCCTAAAATCAAATAAGTCAAGTTTGTATTAAGTAGACATTTCAAATTTTTATAAAGATACTCACCATTCAATGGATTTATCATGTTGATATTGAAGTAATATCCATCATCACCTCTCCAAAACATTAGCGGGTATTGTAGAGCATCGTATGGACGGTGTGTTTTATATACTCGATGCAATTCTCCAGTTTTGCGACGCGTAAGAACAATAGTTTTCACCTACAAACACAATTGCCACTTCGTCTATTGTAGGGGCGTTGAATTGGCGTCATGTGTTCTAACAGGTCGTTTATCTGCTCTAATCACAACCTTGTGATCGTCACTCGGCTTACGTTCCAAAGCAGCTTTAAACAATCGAACCAATGCATGATGTTCATGAAGTAGTTGCTACAGATCTTGAAGAATTATTCTTATCACATCTGCATTAGTTGACTGACGTTGATCAAGTTGATCATCCATATTGCCTATATGAAGTAAATTTGGAAGAATTTATGATGCGCATATTCAAGTGGTTGTAATGATCCAATTCGATGGTGAATTGGATCTGAATAGTAGAAAGGGAAGATTTCTTCGAGTTGGATTCCTAAGTCATTAAGAGTAGCTTGATGATTTTCTGAACATCTCAGCTTTCTCTTGAGGTTGTCCGAAACCTGCTCAAACGGAATGCGATCTGTTCTTCTTGCTGGACATTCCATTCGAGAGACTTCAACCTCTTCAAGGTACTACTGAACGATGCGTGCACGATGGGGTCTGGCATTATCGTCCATAAAAATGGAATTTTCACCAATGTATGGGGCAAATGGCACCACATGCTCTTCAAGAATGTTCCTTATATACTTATCAGCATCCATAGCTCCATTATCAACGACCACTAGGTCTGTGCGAGCAGTCAAAGATATTCCACCCATACCATAATCCATCCTCCCCCGAAACCAGTAGTATTCAAGAAATTCCACAGAGCATATCTTTCATGTGCACATCTGTATACAAGGGAACGTCGATCACAATGGTAGAGGCAGAATCTAGAATCATCTGTGAAAAAAACTCTTTTCCAATCGGCCTCGTCCCAATGGATATGCTCTCTCGCGAAATCTAAACGTACTTTCGATGCGTTGGGGTAAAAGCTGGGCTTCTTACCGCGACACGAGGCCTTAAATCATATTCTCTGAGGCGATTTCTTATTTTCCGAGTGCTAATTTGCACCCCATGTGTTTACTCCAGCTGATTTTGAAGGGGTGTGAGCGGTTGCAAACCGTTGTTTCAACGTAGAAACTCTCAAGTAACGATCTCGAATGGCAGTTGTTACCTGTTGTCCACCCTGTCCTGGTCTTCGGACATTCATACCTGTCTCCCTGAATCGCTACAACACTCTGGACACATTTTTATGGAAAACTCCAATTCTTGTGTATGTCCACTCTTCTTCTCCCATAACAACCGTTTGGGCACATTCCTCTGATTCCACTGATTTTAGAATGGAACCAATGCATTTAAAATCTGATAATATCATCTTTTTTATTCCTGCTAGGAAAAAACATCTGTATTGAAGAAAAACGTTGAAAGTGGATAGCATATGGATATATATATATATATATATATATATATATATATATATATATATATATATATATATATATATATTCTTTTGAATAAGAGAGCTAAAAATAATACAATAAATGTTGAAACAAAAAGAACCTATATGGATGTATAATTCTGATAAAAATAATTATAATTTTGAACACCTCCAGTTGTAGAATAAATTTGAGATTTCCATAATGTGCGTTAATTTTTTTGCGCAGTGTATTTTATGTTAACCCCGCCGTAGAAGAATCCGACAAAAAATCTTTCATAACAAACAGTTCATCCAATCTTGAGTTATAAATGGGTGTAACCAACAAAATAGCTTTATATGTTAAGATAAATATTTGGCAAAAAAATTGCAATGTTGATGGATGACTGACTTAGCTGAAGAACTAAAAGCCGCAGCAGTCGATCCACTCACTTCGCTGCCTACAAATGAAAAAAAATAACTATTTTCTTCCACTTTTGATACCTTCTCCCAATGCGTTTTAGAATTTCAGACTGAGAACTTTTCAGTCAATTTAATAAGAAACCGTATAACAAAATTATCGTCAATCAGTTCAATTATAAATCAGTTCCACAATCTAAGATGAAAACCCAGAAACATCTTCAACATCCACATACAAAAAAATCTTGTAAACCTTATTCCTAAAGTTCACCACACACGACCACATTTGTAGACGCGAAGATGACCAACATAACTTTACTTTCTTCCTCTCCAGCTCACTTTCCTTCAGCTTGCAAGGGCGAGGTGAGGTGGATGTTCCAGCATCTGGACCTCAACGGCGACGCCCAGCTCTCCCTGCAAGAACTGTACGATCTGGAGCACGACCAGAGCGAGGTTTGCCTGAGGCCTTTTCTGCAGCAGTGCGATTTGGACAGCGACGAATTTGTCAGTCCTTTCGAATGGTGCAGATGCTTCCAGAGAACGGAGAGGCCATGTGCGGCTGTCAAACGTAAACTTACACCGGATCTGATTGGTAAGATCTTGAAAAATCCGGTTTGATCGATAAGGATATTAATTTACACAGCTTGAGTGGAATCTATGTTTAGGGTCGGTTTCACAAAACTTTTTTTGCACCGTTAAATTAATTGGAGCCACAGCAATTCGTTGAAATGTCAAAACGAGTGATTCGATTGGTTCGAATTTACGTAAGGTTTTTTATTCCCACAATTAAAGTTTTGTGAAACCGACCCTATAACACATGGGAATGGTCCAGGATCATTGAAAATTTCAATATATTTCTTTAAAATGATCTGATCTCCACGATCCATGAGATGATGCTAGTTTGATAGTTTAAAAAGGGTTACAGTCCACTGCGACCTGATGTTCTATTATGCCTTTGACAAAGCTTTACAGCTCGCCTTCCAGTCCCAGAGATCTTATGAAATCCAATATCTCGGAAGGCTTCAGTGAGACTAATTCCTCACTCCTACAGGACTCTTGACCAAAGCATCGTTTCCTTTGGCTTACAATGCCAAAGCATTCTGTGACTAGGTGAATAGGAGTTTCTTCCTCCTCCCCACAGAATCTACACTCGTCAGTGTCCGATACGCCCAAACTCAGCAAGTGCTTTCTGAGGCGACAATGCGAGAAAGCCAGTGAGGAGGTGTAGTTGGTTCTTACTGAGATCTAATATCTTTTGGATCTTGCAGGTTCAAAATTCCGAAGGAACCTTTTGGAGTGATCTAACCCTGGGAGATTCTGCCAGAATGTTTCTCTTTCAGTTTTCTCCTTCTCCAGAAACTCTTCCTTTTAGGTACATTTTTTTTATACCACAGAAAAGTTCTGGGCCAGTGAGTGATTTCCGAGCACCCTCTCTGGCAAGTTTATTGGCCTCTTCGTTACCTGTGATTCCCGAATGACGAGGAAACCATATTAAAGAGATCTTATTTTTCTTGCCTACCTCATTGAGTTTGTTCCGGCATTCCATGTTGACTTTGAGTCGATGACATAGGAGTTCAGTGCTTTAATAGCAGCTTGACTCTCTGAATGAATAGCTTTGTCGCAATTCTGATGGTTTCTCCCTGGATTAATATCTAGACATCTTTCGATTGTTAATATTTCTGCTTGAAGAACACTCACACAGGAACCTAACTTGCACACTTGGCTTTGGCCCCATGAACCCCAGCGCCAGCTCCCGTGTTGGTTTTACAACCATACATTTAACGGTATTTTCTTTGAAATTTTGGTCGGTGTATTCCCGCTCCCATTCCTCTTTTTTGCATAGCAGTACTTACTTGCTATGCATTTCCTCTTTTTTGCATAGCAGTACTTACTTGCATTTTCATTACTTACTTTCTTTACCATTACATCACTAGGAAGGTTCGCAGATGAGATGTAGTTACTCAGAGAGCTCCAGACTATCTGACACCTACTTCTCTCATTACCTGCGCGTTCTCTAGATATTCTGAGGATGGCCTCATGGGCCATCCTGTCAATCACCAAACTTCAATAACTTTTTTGAAAATGATCTTATCTTCACGAGTCATGAGATACTGCTATCTTATAGCAGACTTGTATGGGAGGCCTACTATATGACGCCTACAAATCATTTCAAGATTAAATCAGTCATATAGAACATCTCTGGTAAATTCTACTTGGGGTTGTTCGGTAGTTAATGAGAGAGCGGCTTTCCGTCCCCAAGGAATGTTATTGAAAATCAACACAAAATATACTCTCTAGAGATCGGAGAAAGTGTGAGTGAGGCCTGTTTCACCAAGAACTGGACTTAGTATCTGGTTTTTCTCACGAAGACTTTAGTTTTCTGGTTTTAATTGAAACCACCGAAATAAATATCTATTTTGAAAAATGCAACAGAAAAAAAATCAAAATAAAAAATTTTAATGTGAGGAGAGATTTCAGGACTCTGGAATTTTTCTAAGACATTCAAACTGAAAAGACCTTAAGTTTTTCCTGGTTTTCTTCTTAATTTCATTGGGATACCACACTCCTTTCACGACGTAATTTACGTACACACTTATCGATTCGTACTAATGACGAAATAATTAAATCCAAAACTTGTCTTACCGAAAAACTTTTCTCCACGAAACATGCCTCATTATTCGACAACTTCTAAAATGTGATTCTAATTTTAAACCGTCGCTCGTTTCACGACCTAATTAAAGTACCTTCCCGAGTAACCTGCAGGACTTTTCTGTTGCGTATCCCCAGATCTACTGACTAACTTCTTAACGATGGAATTAGCTTGTCACCTCCCCAACTTTCTCAAAAATGATCTGTTCTTCACGAGCCATTAGATGCCGTTATCTAATCGTGTTGAAGCATCGAATTCTTAAATACCAACTTAAAAAAATAGTGATACATCTGTTCAATGTTGCAAGAACTTAAAATCAAAAAAAATACATTTGTTTCAGATGTCTACGTCCCAGAATGTGACAGCCAAGGATATTACAGACCTATTCAATGCCATAGTGCTATTGGAATGTGTTGGTGCGTGGACAAACATGGCGTTGAATTCGCCAATACCCGTACAACATCAAAACCTAATTGTGGTAAGCAAAAATTATCAGTATTTCACAGATCAATTGTCTATCAACCTGAGGGTTGCAAGAACCAGAAAGAGAAGTGAGCAGAATTCCAAAGCAATCATCTCAGAAGGTATAGGTTTCCTTGCCTAATCAAGAAGTTCGCAGACTTTTGAAACACCCGATAAAAACACACACATAAGTTTGATTAATACCAAGAGAAAATACACTTGTGGAAATATATGGAATAACATTGTGAATACGGTATCTGTTCACCATTTAGCGCTTATTTATGACAGTTTCTTCATATCAAAGTCTTTTTTATTGTGAAATATTTTACGATATCACTCAATCGATCTAGAAACATCATAAAACAAATTCAAACTCAACGAATGTCGAAAGTTGACTGAAATCCCGTACCGATATGGCGAATCTGATACCAGTCCACACCATTTCCAAATGTTATTCATACAATTGACGGTTTAATTGTATTTCAGATTGGTCACTTCAGTTTCAGAAAGCGTCAATTGAAATTCAGATTAATCAATTGAATATCCAAAAACATCAAATGTAATTCAGATTAGTCAATTGTATTTCAGAAATCTTAATTTGTAATTCAGAATGTTCGAATATTATTTGAATTTAAGTCGGATTTTGAGTCATAAATTACTCATTGTCATAATGGTTATGATAACGTCAATCATATATCATCATATTCAATCAGGTATGTTTCAATGGATGAATAAAACCAATATAATCTGGGGAAACACCTTGGTACTGGCTCTTTCTTTTTTTCAACACTGGATTTTAGTAAAAATATGCTAAACCTTCTCAATCGATTCCTCACCTAACACCGTAGCTTCAGGAAGCACATAACACCTAATGAAAATTAGTCAAATTGAGTACATACTTAATTGGAGATGCAATTGGCAACAGTGTCTGCAGCTGGTGTATAAACCATGGAGAGACTACAAGGTTCATTCAGCAAATGAATGGGTTTAGGGTTTGTTGCAACAGTGGCAAGATATGAAGAACCAGTTATCAGATTGAGAGATCGTCTGTGATAATGCTGCATGCCATTCGAGATTGGAGACCGTGATCACCCAAACAGTAGCAGTAATGCTGCGGATGAGCCCTTATTCTCCCATGCTCAATCCAATTGAAATTTTATGGTCGAAAATAAGAACTTACGTGAAAACAAATCCCTGAATTACAAACAGTGTGCCACTAGGGGTTATTGAAAAAAGACTAACATACCTGGAAAATATTATTGACCGAGCTAATATGCAATTGCGATGGCAGACATGCCTATATGGCTTCAATTTTTTTCAGTTTTGTGTTAAAGATCAAATGTTTCACGTGAAAATTGAAGTTCATTTACACTGCGTCAAAAAATTAACGCACATTCTGAAAATCTCAATTTGAACAATGAACAATTTTCAAAATACTAAAATACTGATAAGTGATTTCATTCTTGGTATTTCCACCCTTGCGTTAATTACAGCTCGTCAACGACGGTTCATACTCAAAATCTAATCCTTCCCAGATTTCTCCGAGTTGGATTCCTAAGTAGAGTAGCTGAATAATTTTCTGAACTTCTCAGCCTTCTATTGAGGTTGTTCCAAACCTGCTCAATCAATGAAATTTTCACCAATGCATGGGGCAAAGGGCACTACATGCTCTTCAAGAATGTTCCTTATATAATTATCAGCATTCACAGCTCCATTATCAACGACCACTAGGTCTATGCAAGCAGTCAAAGATATCGATCCTACCCCGAAACCAGTAGTATTCAGGAAATATCTTTCATGTGGACGTCTGTACACGAGGAAACGTTGATCACAATGGTAGAGGCAGAATCTAGACTCATCTGTGAAGAGAACTCTTTCCCGATCGGCCTCTTTCCAATAGATATGCTCTCTCGCAAAATCCAAACGCGCCCTTCCATGGACTAAGGTAAGAGCTGGGCCCCTTGCCGCGACACGAGGCCTTCAATCATATTCTCTGAAGCGATTTCTTATTGTCTAAGTGCTAATTTGCACCCCATGAGTTTGCTCAAGCTGATTTTGAAGGAGACGAGCGGTTGCGAACCGTTGTCTCAACGAAGAAACTCTCAAGTAACGTTCTTGAATGGCAGTTGTTACCCGTGGTCTACCCTGTCATGGCCTTCTGACATTCATACCTGTCTCCCTGAATCGCTGCAACATTCTGGACATACTTGTATGGGAAACTCCAATCCTTTCTGGAATTCTTGTGTATGTCCACCCTTTTTCTCGCAAAACTACCGCTTGGGCACATTCCTCTTGTATCAAATTGCGTGTATCGCGTTGCATAGTGATCGAGTGTAGAAAATCAAACGAAAGAAAAACTATTGATCACTAGAATTGATCGAGAACAACTGAGTTTAAAATGGAGCCAATACATTCAAAATCTGATAATATCATCTTTTTTTATTCCTGCTGGGAAAAAAAAATCTGTATTGAAGAAAAAACTTTGAAAGTGGATAACATATGCATGCATATTTCTGATAAAAATAATCATCATTGAGAACACCTTTAGTTGTAGAATAAATTTGAGATTTTCATAATGTGCGTTAATTTTTTGCGCAGAGTATTATCATTGCTTTGTTTCTGAATCACCTACAATTGATATTATCTGAAATACAATCTGGTATCAATAATGTGTGAATGAAATGAAATTCAAATTTCATTCCTGAATTATAATTAACCATATCTCAAATTCAATTGAGTGTGTTATCTGAATTACATTAATTTGATGTTTTTCTGAACTACAATATTGATTATTTCGGAAATTCAAATGACTAATCTGAAATGCATTAGATGTTTTTTGAAATTCAATTGACTAATCTGAATTTCATATGACATATTCTGACATTGAAATGACTAATCTGAATTTCATATGACATATTCTGACATTGAAATGACTAATCTGAATTACATTTGATGTTTTCTGAAATACAGTTGGCTAATCTGAAATAAAAGTGATGTTTTCTGAATATCAAATGACAATTTCTATTCTATCTCCATGGGTCCTGATCTACTTCAAGATCTCAATTTTCAGATAAACTTGTCAACAAATCTCCCCATAACGTCTCGAAGCAGCTGAGCACCAACTCGATCGTGGGTTCTGACGATGAAGACAGTGAAGACGACGTAGATCAAGACTTAGAAGGCAGCGCAGATCGTCCTCAGGACTATTAATAGATGCTGAAGAAGATCAACTAGATGCTTTAATCTCGCCATCCTATATATATACATATACACACTCTTATTGCCTGTTACCCTACTCGAGAAATTTTTTAATGTACCAAAAGACTTTTCACATCATACACCTCCTCCCCACCACCCAAATTTCCATCTTCCAGATCTATAAAATCGATGTAATATAAGGTTTGTATTTTTTATTTTTTCCGTTCCAGTATAAACTGCCTACCGTAGGCAGGTAGGTCAGATGTGTAGTAGGCAATATCGTGTTGTAGTATAAAGCAGGTCCTCTAGTTATTCAGCCTTCGATCAGCTTGGGAGCTGGACAGGAAGACCTTGTTCTACCTTCAGTTTCCTTCCTTTATAATTATGAGCAAATTCAGTGTTTTATAAGCAATTGCTGTTTGCGAGAATTTACTCGAAACTGATGCATACTAAGTTCACAGCAGAAATTATGAGCAAACGAAATATTTGCTCATAAATTATCTGATTTATGAGCAAGAATTCACGTATTGTTATTGTAGAAGATCATATCGCTAGATCAGCAATTGCTGCTCATTGGAAACTCCAAATTCACTCTAAGCTACCTCTGGTTAGGATTTATATGCGGAGGTTGAATGCGCTTCATTTCAATAAATACTAGATTTATAATTTCGCATCAATAAATTATGAGCAAATTTTCGTTTTTGCCCATAATTCTCCTGCTTCCTTCTTCAGTGACCAAGCATGTCGAGAGTTCAAAAAACTAGAACGGACTTGCTCTATAACATGCTTCATAATAATTTAAGTATATACTTACTAGCGGTTATCTAAACATTCTATACTACTGTTTTCCCTTAATTTTATAATCGACAAGGTATAGACTGTAATTCAGTTGATTTTATAGAAGTTTATTTTTGTAAATATCTTTCTTTAACTGTGAAAATCCCGTCTAAACAGGAATTTTCGTTTAATTTATTGTCTTTCGTAGTTCTTTTTATCCAATGATTTCATTATTTTCAAAGGAGACATTCTGGAGAAAGTAATATGTTGTGATTATTTTTCATTCTTGGTTTATTTGGATAAACCATTTAATCTTTCCGTGAATGTCTCTGTTTTTTCGAACAGTATTTATCTCTTAGGATATTCGAAAGCTTCATGTTTGTATCGTCTCCGAAAAAGTATTTATGTGTTAGGTAAATATATTCGTTGTTACACTTAGAGATTATTTATGTGATTTTTGACGTGTCTATAATTGTTTGAGAGATTAATAAGAAGAAAAACATTATTTTATAACTAGTTGTAGAATATTTATATTGACATAAATGATACTCCATTTATTATTCGACTAGTAATATGTCTGTACATAAAAAATTCCTACTTTGAATAAGGTACTGATAGAATTGCAAAAACCATTGAAATTTTGAACGGAAAAATGTGTATGTTACGTTAATTATATTCCGGGCGTTCAATTGACTCAACTCAAACAGCTACTTTGTTTATGGTTTTCAATATATTCAGTAAAATTCAAACTTAGAATTGGTTTTTTATTACCCGAAATCTTATAATGTCCTCGTTGCCAAGAATTTTTTTGTATAACTGCCATTGAAAGTGACACTTTTAATGACAGCAAACAATGTTAAAATTGACTGTTTACGTGAAGCGTGCTAAAAATATTTTAAGCACTCTATTTTCTTATGATACAATCAGATGAGCAAAATTCAGCAATTGCAAATTTTTATTATCAATATTTAACAATCATTACTTATGAACATTAATATTAATCGTGAAACTGGAACAATTACTAAAATTAATGCCCTGTGACGTTAGGGAGCTTCGCAACACATTATTAGAATCCTCAGCACCATCAGTACTTGTAGAAACCGGAAGTACAATATTGGATGATGATGATCCATAATCTGTTGAGGTTGGGAGAATTTTTTCAACAATGACATTTCTATATGCAAGGGAATGATCAACATAGCCCTCGGCTACCGTCGTAGACTTCCATCCACCATGTTTTTTTTTATATCTGTAATATTTGCTCCTGATTCTGCTAGCAATGAAGCGGAGGATCTTCGAAAACAGTGTCCTGTATATTGCTTTGGTTCTGGCAGTTTAGGAATTCGGCAACAATAGATGGAATTTTCCCAAATGTAATAATACCAACTGGATTGGCAGTGCATTTATCATTCATGTATTTCAGGAAAAATGACGATGTTTGATGACAGAAGGGCGCAGTGCAAAGTACTTATGAAAATAGTATACATATACTTCCTAATAATACTGAAAGAACGACTGACTTTCGTTTTTGTATTTGGAAGTTGTATAACCAATGATTTATTTGTTATTTCGATGTCTTCCACTGATGAATTCCATAATTCTTCACGCCGACAGGTTCCAAATAATCCGAAAATAGTTGCAACCTTAACCATCAAGTATTTCTCATCTGGTGCCTCCTTTATAAACTTTTCAACTTGTTCAGGAGTGAGAATTTTCGATTTTTTGAGACAATATCCTTCACATTTGCGTTTTAAATATGCTATTGATTTGTCTTCTGAGTATGCCAGGAATACAGTTTCACTGGAGTTCCCTTCTACATTTTTAAATTTACATTAGGCCAGGAAATTGTTATATGCAATATCGTACTGCTGAACAGATTTTTTAGGTAGAAGTTCCAGATTTGCTCTTCTTGCAGACTCTTCAATATCCAGAGGAACAACCAAATCGTGACTTTTATTAATAATTGGACTCTCGACAAACATATTAAGCAGTTAAAAACCCAAGACAAAATTGGACAGGAACGAAATTCAAATGACAGCGTTTTTACTCATTTTTAGTAATCATAACGTTGGCAACTTTTGACATTCACAACAACCTTTTGATTATTTGAATATTAAAATGCATTTTGAAGTTTATTGTCATTGCGAATTTGCCCATTTCATTATCAAAATAGGGCAGTTGTACAAAAAAAATTGTATGGTATTTGTGGTAAAAGTGATTTTATTTTGTTCGTGAAATTGTTCAATTCCCTCCGCTCATTTCACAAACTTTTTCACTCACAAAATAAAACGTCACTTTCAACACTCATATCTTAAATAACTATTTCGAATGAAAACCAACATGTACAATCAGTTTTTATTCAGTTTGACACAAACTTATCACAGTGTACTTCATATATAAAAATTCACTTTTATATACAACCAATAATTAATTAATACTACTACAGCAACAAATCTTACAAACGTCGCCCTGTTACAAAATACGTTGTTAAAGAAAAAAATGGAGTATGAGGAAACTAACACAGTGGTTTTTCGATTACTTATTGCTTCAATAAATATTGCAACATACACGCATACAAAAATACGTGGAAGATCAATAAAAAAAATTGTGGATCTAAAACTACTCAAGAACATTTGTTTGATATTGCTCTTTGCATATTTTTTTGGAATAATAATATGGAAATTAAATGAAATACGGAAGAATCACAGTTTGATCAATATTAATTTCGATTTCAGTAGAGAAATATATAAAATTAGAGTTCGATTTTTCATCAAAATTGCACAACTTGAGCATATAGAGAAATTGAAAAAGACCTGATTTTTTTCAATATCACATCACGATAAAATCGTAAATTCTGAGCTTTTCGATGGTATTCCACCTATACAATATTTAAAAATTCAATTACATATAAAAAAACATCCAACACACATTCAACCATTACATCTAAGATTTAAATAATTTTCATGAAAAAAAAAATAGAACGACTCAAACGGAATCAGTCTCTGGTTTGTCTTCTTCTTCTTTGATTGGGTCTTTGGAACCAAATGGACTCGGCATCTTTTGGTAATGAGGTTTGATTGTACTCACTGGTCTGGTGTAGTCTAAATGGTCATATTCGAGCTCTGGAAAGAAAAATGGAAAATAAAAAAATGACTAGAATATTTTCTGAACTTTTTTGGATTTTTATTTCACAGTTTCTGAAACAACTCAGCAAAAATTCTGAATGATGAAAATGCTCTTGAGTAAATTCTTGTTAATTTGAAAAAAATCTTGCCTACAACTTATCAAAGCAGATAACTTCGATCTTAATCTGGCAAATTCTCATTGTCATCTGGATATGCTCTTTTTTTATTGAGTATGTTCAGAAAGTGGTAGCAAAAACCAGTAAAATGCACAATTCTCCCAGACTTAATTCTCAGTGATATCTTTATGAGCTTACCTATATCCTTGATGTCTTTTTGCTTTATCTCATCATAAACATGATCTAGCTTCTCAAGGCTGTGGTAGATGTTTGGATTCGTAGCATCAGCATCCTTGTTCTTCAGTGATCTAAGTTCATCCTCCATGCTGTAAGCCACTGAAAACATTCATGTTAGATGGTTTAGAAGGTATTCTATGTCGTATGGAGACAATTGGGGTTAGTAACAACATACAAATAGGTGACAGAAAGAAGAATAAAAGAGTAGAGATGAATTTGACAATCTCGTGTATGAAAAGTCATGAATTTATATAAATAATTTCAACTTTCCGACCTACATTATTTTTTTTATGAATTTACACATAATAATATTATACAAAAAATCTCGTCAATCGCTCAAAATCCACTTTGTGTAAAATTAAAATGAACACTCGTAAAGTGCTGCCACCTTATTGGATATTGGAACGTTTGACATAGTTTCAAACGTCCTGAAAATTGATGGGAAAGAAGGTTACACATGGACTCAGAGCTGTGTCGAGCACTGAATATTAGTGCTTTGAGCACTAAGCACTAAGCACTGGGAGAAAAGGTCTCCAGAGTCGCGAGCACTAAGTAAGCAACAATTGAACTGAAATTTTTTTTAACTTTTTCGGTGTTTTTCAACAGGCTGTATCTTAGTGAAAAATGGTCGTATGAGAAATAGAAAAATCAACTTTTGAAGCTTGAAGACTCTAGTTTCTGAATTCATTGGGGTATTGAAAAACCAAATTCGAGCTGAATAAACAGGCTATCCGGCCTTTGCATTGGTCTAGCTGAAAAAAAATTTTTCCATGCGAGTAGCTTTATCCGAGGATTGCATGGCTATCCATACTCTGAAAAATAGCTAACCAATAAATTCAGAAACTAGAGTCTTCAGGCTTCAAAAGTTGATTTTTTTATTTCTCATACGACCATTTTTCACTGCGATACAGTCTGTTGAAAAACCCCAAAAATTTGGAAAATTTTTCTGTTGCTTTATTGTTGCGAGAAGTATATTTAGCTAAGCTGTAATATGTGAAATTATTGACAGATCAGAATGGATGTATACTGTGTTTCCGTGAATTATAACTTCTGATAAGAAAATCCTAGAATGCGCATGATATTTCATATACCCTCAAAATTTTTCCGAGAGATGAGCTTTACATTTCGGGAAATTGGTGACAAAATCAAATTTTGGACAAAGAAGTGGTTTTTCTATATGCTCAAAAAAGAAACAGCTAGATAACAATTTTTTCGGATTCAAGCGGGGACAAATGGTCTCAGATACATGATTTTATAGGTCCTAAGAGAAGACATGGAAAAATTCTCATAATTAAATAATCTTGGTATCATTTCCAGTGATGAAAGTACGATTGGAAATGGTTGGAAATCTTTGGTAATGACTTCAACTGGACAACTGGATAACATGTGAATAATTGAAAATGGTTGTAAAATAAATATAGAAAGTTTAGCTTGAGAGAGATTTAAAAACAGTTGAATGTATGGATTCTGAATCAACAGCTCCCAATTACGTAGAAAACTTCAGAAAAAAGATTTTCTATGTGAAGTTAATGGGAACTTCAAAGTCGATTATTCATTCTCAGAAGCGATCATGTCAATCAAAATAGCTGGGACCATTTATTTAATTGTTTATTATATAGAAAAAATTGTTAACTTTTCTTCCACATATGAAAAAAACATTATTTAGTCGAAAATTCTACTTTTCCCCTCAATTTCTCGAAAGTTGAGCCTCAACTCTCATCTCAGGAAAGACTTGAGAATGAAAGGCATATCATGCGAAACGTTTGACCCTTCTAATACTCTCATGTCAAAAGTTATGAGCTTGCCAATTACGGGACTTCATAGTGAACTACCCTGTTTTGATAATTAAAGACAGATCTTCACAAAATTCGAAAGCACTTACTATATCTTTGCAACTGCGCACTAACGTCACACACAAACGTGAGATGTTTATCACTCGACTGAATATCAAATCTACACTCCCCGTCAATAAATTCCGGACAGGCAAAATTTTTGTCAAATTCAACACCCTTTTTTCGTGGTTCTCCGATTTTGTTGAAATTTTCACCAGGTATAGTATCGGGTCTTGTTATATTAACCTGAAATTTATTTTGCGAAAATAGCTGTAGTTCATCCGTTATACAGGGTGAAACAAAACCTTGTTTTATACCCTTCATTTCTAAACACCCTGTGGTGAATTTGAGGCGGAAAATTTGATATCAGTCAGTTTCAATTTGAAGTGTGACCCTTTCTCAACGAAATGTTTTTTGATTCAAGTCAGTGTCTGCTCTAAAAAAAAGGATACACATTTTCAAAGAAAGTGTTGCATTTTTCAATTCTTATAACAATTCAAAACATTACAATATCTCATCAACTAGCAAACATAAACAAACATCTGAAAATTAATAGCGTGTATTTCCACCTCGCTTTCTCATCATTTCTACCATACGACGTGGAATACTTTCAATGCATTCCTGAGTTGCTTCTGGGGAATATTTTCCCGTTCTTCAAGAAGGGCTGTTCGTAAATCAGGCAAGGTGTTTGGCTGCCGATTTCGAACATGTCTACCTAGCATATCCCATACATGTTCAATTGGATTTAAATCAGGCACTCTGGCTGGCCACACGAATCGTTGAATATTCGCCTCTTCAAAGTATTCTGTTACAACCCGTGCAACGTGAGGCCTAGCATTTTTCTGCATTAACAGAAATTGTTGCTTCCCCCAGAAGCAATTCATAAATGCATTGAAAGTATGCCACGTCGTATTGTAGAAGTGATGTGAAAGCGAGATCGAAATACACGCTATTAATTTTCAGATGTTTGTTTATGTTTACTAGTCGATAAGGTATTATAATGTTTGAAATTGTTATAAGAATTGAAAAAATGCAACACTTTCTTTGAAAATGTGTATTTTTTTCAAGCAGATACTGACGTAAATCAAAAAACATTCTGTCAAGAAAGGGTCACACTTCAAATTAAAACTGACTGCTATCAAATTTTAAGCCTCAAATTCACCACAAGGTGTTTAGAAATAAAGGCTATAAAACATGGTTTTGTTTCACTCTGTATAACGGATGAACTACAGGTATTTTTGCTAAATAAATTTCAGGTTAATATAACAATACCCGATACTATACCTGGTGAAAATTTCAACATAATCGGAGAACCTCGAAAAAAGATACAAGGTGTTGAATTTGACAAAAATTTTGCCTGCATTTAAAAGGGGCACAGTGTTCTGGCACAGCTCTGCACATAGTAACACCCTCTCAAACATCAACATCAGGAGAGATTGTGATAAAACATGGACCTACCAGAGTTAGAACATGAGGCTGCCCCTAGCTGTCCTAACCTAGCCCTCTCCAAGAGGGTGTTGGATGGCCTTTGGAGGTTATTACGAATCATGCAATTTGTGTTATTCAACAGGTGCTCATTGTCCCTTTTACCGCCACCTTGATAGGAGTACACAGGGTTGTCGAAATTATTGCGTTCTGAAAAAATACCACCGTGAGAATGGAATCCCAAATGAACATTTAATAGAGAGTAATCGAAACGCAAATAGATTCCTAACTCAAATGAAGTTTTCATTAATTTAACATTCACTCATGCGCATTCACGCAAGATTTTATTTGTTTCTCATTTGTAAACGTTTCCAAAAAACAATATTAATCAAGAAAGTTTATTTCATCAAGTCACTTACTTGTAAAACTGACAGTTAACTTGCAAAATTTTTACAAGTTAGTAGTATTATTTACATAAGAAAATTTTATTTTATCGTCATATATGTTGAAAATCATGGTACAATTGTCATTTCCCGTAACAGAGATTTTTGATGATGAAAGAGTTGATACTGATGATGATGAACCATCTGTTGACTCAGAAACTGCTGAACTCGAGGACTGCAGAACATTTGTACTCTCCTTACTACCAAAAAATTTGCTAGACATTTCGATTTTTTTGTTGACCGAATCATCGACATAACTCATCACAATTTCGGTGCTCTTCCACCTTCCTGCACGCTTTAGTGCTAAAATATCTCCACCCGAATCCGCAACCATTTTAAACCTAAATATTTCGCTATTTGCTTTGGGACACCACCAATGGTGTTCTGGCCAGCATTAAGAGAAATGCACTTTCCATGTGGGTATGTCAAAAAAAAACTCAGGCTTTCTGTTCCAGGAGGCCGAAGATTTACATATTTTCTGTATAACATGCAGGGCTTGAAGCTGCAGCCATCATCGGTTATGGTGAATCTTCTTGTTGTTAAATTTTTTGTTTTCCGCAATGTCACAATAACGTATTTTTCCATATCTTCTACATCATTCATGTTTGAGAAGAGAATTTCGTCACATCGGCAACATCCAAAAATTCCAAATATTATTACAATTTTCACCAGCAACCATTGGTCATCAGGAGCATGTAAAAGAAATTGTTCAGCCTCTTCTTTACTCAATACCTTGGCCTTTTGAAGTCGTCGTATTCTCCCTCGTACCTTGAAGCTGATTTTGCAGGTAATAAACTAGATGCTACACTGCTGGCTGCCTCAATAATTTCTTTTGGTACATTCATTTTCGCTTTCGCCAAAACAAATGTAAAGAAAAATAAACAGACATGTTCATGCCAACGCTTCCATAACTTACGACATTTGCGACAAATTATTGAGATTTTTTTGGAATTTTACAAATGAGAAACAAATAAAATATAAAATAATAAACGCAAGGTAACGGGCTCTACTGGCTCAAAGAGGTAATTGACTCGCCTGGAGCTCGTCAATTATATCCTCCATTCGCCAGTAAAAACCCTCTTACCTTGCTAGTAATGTTACATACTATTAAGGTGGCCTGTAATAAAATACGGGCTTCCTGTACTCAACCGTATTCAAATAAAAGATTCCTTATTTCGACAGTTCTTCCAATCCTCTAGGAAACAACTTCTCACAACTGTCAAAATAAGGGAAATGTCATGATGAAGTTGCCAAGAAATAAATTGTTTCGATACCTCAAATATCCGATCAACGTTAAGGGATCTTTTATTACAGGATCCTTTAATTAAGTTAGGCCTGTATTTGTGTTTAGATAACTCTCGAATAAGGTGTGATTCTAAAGGAGGGTTTTGTACCTTAATTCAGGCACCCAAACATAAATGCTGCCCAAAGTTTATTGAAAACTTCTTTTGAACCACACCTTAGCAGATAGTATTCTCATCACCTAAGAATTATGAGTTTGCCCAAAATGCCGAAAGACAACATTAAAGATAACATTTTAGTTTCGAAAAATGCCTCACTTTGTTCATGTCCGAGTTCTGGGCTTTGGGCATTACTTTGTGGAGAATCGAGGATGCAAACTGGAAGAGAATGGTAATTTTCAGTAGTAAATCCCTCGGACATCTATCTACAGATCGGGAAAACAGTATTGGAAACATCCCAATTTCTATAGTAAATTTGAACAAACCTATATTCTAGTGAAACAGTGGCAGAATCAAAACCTCAGAGGGAAGTAATATCGAATAAAAGGCTGGGCCAACAGATTCGGTTGGGTGCTGATGTAGAGCACAACGTATGGTACCCGAAGTGTCGAATCGAATCAGTAACACTCCAAACGCAGTATGGGTGATTTCATATATGTTGTAAATGAATACGACAATTTTATTCCACTCTGACGCGAGGAATTTATTTGCCTCAATGAATTGACACAAATAATTTCCGGTAGAAATTATTACTCAGTTTCTTTTTCGCCAAAAAGGGTTTGGAAATAAAATAAATTCTAGACAAAGAAAAAATTTTGAATCAAAAATACATTCAACGAGAAAAAATTCAAAAACAAAAATTTATTCTATGAAAATAAAAAAGGAAAACAAAAACGAATTCTAAAAAATGCGAAATTAAAGATCGACAAATTCAAATTAAATGTTCAAATGATCCACCTCGTTGTGCCAAACAGTAGCCAAATCCATTATGAAGGTATAATCTCATATCTCTGAGAAGATTAGGCATACTTGCTATTTTGGCACAAAGTTGGAGAGCCTATCTCGAAAAGCAACAATGAGAGAATTTATAGTCTCCACAATAGATTGACCACTGAAGTACCATTTCATGATTTGAATTTTCTCTTTAACCGTTAACATTTTTAACATCTTGTGCGAATCTAATTTTTTTCCAACCGTCTAGCTGTCACATCTTACGTTCGGATGCAAGGGCGTCGCTAAAAATTTTTTTTTGGGGGGGAAAAAAAATTTGGGATATAGTATATTGTCACGATATGCTCCTATGTGATGATTGTATGACTTATTTTTCGGAAGAAAATATTTTCCTGGGGGGGTAATTACCCCTATTACTGCTCCCGTAGCGACGCCAGTGTTCGGATGTGACTGACTAATGTGCATTGCAATTCGCGGCAGCCGAGATCACTTCCTCCAGCCGAGACTTGCCATTCCAACAGTCCAGTCCCTTATTGGATATCGAATCGCAATGAGATTTCGATTCTTCCACTGTTCTACTAGACTCGGAGCTCATTCGAATTCAACATTCAAATTCCTTTCTTTCCAGAAGGATTTTCTCTATCTGTATAGTAATATTATAAATGTGAGCGTCCTTGTGATTGGGTGTTTGTTTGTCTCCTATGGACTCAGGAACCAGATGATCGATTTTGATTAAATTTTCACTATAATGTACAGATTTTATTTTGGGAGGTTTTCATGTAGGGTTTATTTCTATGTCACGAAGAAATGAGAGAAAATATCGAGTTTTCATGAAAAAGGCGGTAAGTAACCCAGTGTTTTCAGGCTTTTACGGCCGACGCTGGGTAAACTATAAGAGATAGAGAAACATAGTCACAGACAATTTTGTAGTGCTCAAAAAGTTTTAAAAAAAAGTCCGTGACGTCATATGTCTAACTGCTGAGGACAACTCATGATAACCATTCTTAACATTTTCAGTTCAATTCAAAACAATGTTCAATTTGAAGAGGGCTCCCGACTAGCATAGATTAAACTCATATAGAAATTAAACTGATTGTTATCTGCGGCATTTATTCCTGATGAAAAATGCTTTTTTAAATATACACTGCGCAAAAAAATTAACGCACATTATGGAAATCTCAAATTTATTCTACAACTGAAGGTGTTCTCAATGATAATTATTTTTATCAAAATAATGCAAGCATATGTTATCCGCTTTCAACGTTTTTCCTCAATACAGATGTTTTTTCACGGCAGGAATAAAAGAATATGATATTATCAGATTTTGAATGTATTGGCTCCATTCTAAAATCAGTTGTTCTCGATCGATTCTAGTGATCAATAGTTTTTCTTTCGTTCGATTTTCTACACTCAATCGCTATGCAACGCGAAACACGCAATTTGACCTAAGAGGAATGTGCCCAAGTGGTAGTTTTGCGAGAAGAAGGGTGGACATACACAAGAATTGAAGAAAAGTTTGGAGTTTCCCATACAAGTTTGTGGAGAATGCGATTCAGGGAGACAGGTATGAATGTCCGAAGACCAGGACAGGGTAGACCACGGGTAACAACTGGCATTCAAGAACGTTACTTGAGAGTTTCTTCGTTGAAACAACGGTTAGCAACCATTCGCCTCCTTCAAAATCAGCTTGAGCAAACTCATGGGGTCCAAATTAGCACTCAGACAATAAGAAATCGCCTCAGAGAATATGATTCAAGGCCTGTGTCGCGGCAAGATTCCCAGCTCTTACCCCAGCCCATCGAAGGGCGCGTTTGGATTTTGCGAGAGAGCATATCCATTGGGAAGAGGCCGATTGGGAAAGAGTTCTCTTCACAGATGAGTCTAGATTCTGTCTCTACCATTGTGATCGACGTTCTCTTGTATACAGACGTCCACACGAAAGACATGATCAGGGCCATTTCCTGAATACTACTGGTTTCAGGGAAGGACCGATTATGGTATGGGGTGGATTATCTTTGACTGCTCGCACAGACCTAGTGGTCGTTGATAATGGAGCTATGAATGCGGATAAGTATATAAGGAACATTCTTGAAGAGCATGTAGTGCCATTTGCCCCATACATTGGTGAAAATTTCATTTTTATGGACGATAATGCCAGACCCCATCGTGCGCGCATCGTTCAGGAGTACCTTGAAGAGGTTGAAGTCTCTCGAATGGAATGGCCAGCAAGAAGTCCAGATCTCAATCCGATTGAGCAGGTTTGGGACAACCTCAATAGAAGGCTGAGAAGTTCAGAAAATCATCCAGCTACTCTTGATGACTTATGAATCCAACTCGGAGAAATCTGGGAAGGATTAGATCAGAACATTTTGAGATCACTCATTTTGAGTATGAACCGTCGTTTCCGAGCTGTAATTAACGCAAGGGGTGGAAATACCAAGTATTTAATCACTTGTCAGCATTTCAGTATTTTGAAAATTGTTCATTTCTCTTCTTTCACATAAGATTCGGTGAAATTCTGAATTTTTCTTCCATTTAATGTGTCTTGTTTCGTTCAAAACCTTCCCGAGAGAACATAAAAAATAAGTTATAAAGTCAATGTAGAGTTAACTTTCATTGAAATTGAAATTTTCAGAATGTGCGTTAATTTTTTTGCGCAGTGTAGTTTTCTGATGGATACTTCAAAAGTTACCGTAGATTGAACTAATGCGAATTTGAACAAGAAATTATTGAATCTACGCGAGATAGCTTTGTCACGTAGTCAAGTGCCTGTCTCTCCTTCGATACGAGGTTATCAATGTGAGGTTGCAGGCCCTATCAGTACCGTTTTGAATTGTAATATTACGCTAGCGGAGCCGCGTGTTTGAGCTAGTTGATAATACACGAGACAATTTTATGACAATCGAAAGCTCGTTCATTTGCTGTTACCAAAGAACGAGCTTGATTTTGAAATCCTGAGGCATTCGTCAATTGTCCGAGGGATATTCGGAGAATTTTTTTTAATGGTAAAGCTCGAAACTCAAGTAAGTTTTTTGGTCTCTTCACGAGCATCTAAACGAAGTTGTGACCTTCCTGCAACAAAAACCTTACCTGGTGGATCAGCTATGTACTGAACATGCGCAATCTCAGTCTTCAGATTGGCCACGCGTCTCTTGTAATACAGGATGACCAAAACTATGATGGACACCATGATCAGGGCAACGCTGATGCCTGCAACGATGCTTCCGTACCCTGGACCATCGTTAGGTGGGGTAGTGACCCTCCCTAAGACCACTGGTTCATCACAGTTTTCCCCGGCAAAACCGTGGCGACAAACACAACCTTTGGCAGCGTGACAGATGAAGTTGTCGTTCTTGCACTCACAAGGCGTCATGCAGTGGTCTCCGTAGTAGCCTTCTGGACAGACTGAAAGGAATACGTTGTATTAAATACCCTTAACACTAAACAGTAAGCCACACTGGTATCAGACGATTTGAAACAATGATTCAGTCAGAAAATGAAGGAGAATCCGTTCAAGGGCCGTTTGCTCTAAACTCACTTAGAGCCAGCTTTTTACCTTTATGGTTAGGTTACCGACACTCGATGGTTAACTCGTACCTGGCGTTTTACAATAATTTTACCAATTGAGGTTTCATAACTATGGGTTCTGTTTAAATTTTCTCAAGTTGGTAGAAAATAATGGTTCTTTCGATCTAAATAGTATATCGGACGCACTAACAAATTTATAAGACGTCAAAGGAATATTAAAATTTTGAAATCAATGATTGAAATGAACAAGTTTAATATAATTAATTTTCATATTCTATTCAAATAAATATTTCCTCAGATTGTTCATTGTACATGTATACATAAGATCAATTATTTCTCTAATTTACAATCTATTAAAATACATGTTAATGGAGGTACCTGGAGTAGAGGTACTTGCATAATGCCTTTGATCAGGAAATTCTAAACGATTAATATTACTAGTGAATTCTACAATATGCTTTATTATAAAGTAGGATTGTAGCTACTAACATAGCCTGAGCTGTATCTAATTTTACATGCATTCCCATGACAAGCGCTAGAAAGCGACGTTTCTACACACTCTTTCTCTCAACAAGATTTCTTGTACAAGTTGGTGATTTGTTGAATGAGACTTCAGAAGGTTTTCTTGTATTAGTTGAAGGTGTGATTATATAAAGCTCAATTTCATAGCCACTATCTCCTGCTAAAATACCGTGAGGAAAATCCCTTCTTTCAAATGATCCGCACAGCGTAGAATTCTGAAAAATATCATGTGCTGAACCTGGCCATTTTGCATCAATGTTTGTAATTTTCAGAGATGAATCAGTTTGCACATTCAAGGAAAAAAACTGTTGATGGTTCCTGAATAGTTCCGCTTGATCACCTGGCAATTGAATTTTAATGTGTGCAGTCAATAGCACCTATGCACATCGGAAACCTGGCATTTTAATAACCTTCTGGTTAGACGAGCTATCCAATGTTCTATTTGGTTCAGAATATTCAGAATACGCTGAATAAATAATAATAAAACGCAGCTTTTCGATAATCCGAATCTTAAAAAAAATCATAATCGTCGTTAATTTCGAAAAATATTTGATCTAAGACGCATCACTTCAGGTCTACAACATTCCTCTCCAACACTGCTAAAAGCGTTGAAATCAAATCCATATTAACAAATCTCTAGTAAGAAATCAATTTCTTGAAAATAATTATTTTCGAATCAGACAAACATTTCAGGTTATATACATATACATGATTCTATGGTTCTTGAATTAACATCAGGTTTACCCACACTTTCGGTGTTGGTTAGGGTAACTTAAAATGTGCCCTTAACTTAAATTACGTTACACACTCGTCTGTCAGAGATGCACTTGAAAGAGGAGTGAATGAAACCATTCTAAAATGGATGTTTGAGGTATTAACTACCAGAGTTGCTGAAGCATCGATGGGCGATAAATCCGTCGGTGTTAGGGCTACTCAGGGTACCCCTCAGGGTGGGGTGCTATCCCCCCTATTGCGGAGCCTTGTAGTGGATGAACTACTGCACAGGCTCACGCTGTTAGGCTCCGACTGTGTGGGATATGCTGATGACATAGGGCGCATTCAGCAGAGACAACTGTTACGGAACTATTGCCAAATATCTATGATCTTGTGCTGAACGTTGAGCTATCTATGTAACATGTTGGGTTGCGGTCGCCATTTTTAATAGCGTACCTGACTTGCGCTCCTCTTCGGTAACGTGTTGTGTGGCTGACAGTTGTGACAGTTTATTACCGCTCTTTCTGCTGAATCCGCCCGATGTCAACCGATTTCCGCTACCAGTACCTATCAGTAACGCAAACAGTTTTGTACCCGCTCTTTCTGCTGAATGCGCCCATAGTCCTTATAGTTAGAGGCAAATTCGAAGGCGCCCTCTGCGATTTACTGCAGAATGGCCTTGGAATCATTGAGCAATGGTGCTTGTCAGTGGGGCTGAATATTAACCCAACCAAGACCACAGTAATTCCGTTCACTAGGAAAAGAAAACTTCCAGCCATGATATCGTTATCGTTGAACGGAAATATCCTGGAGTGGAAGTCTGAAGTTTAATATCTAGGAATTACCCTGGACAGTAAGCTTCTGTGGAATAGGCATATATGTAATGCTACTAGTAGAGCTATTAAGGCTCTTATCGCGTGCAGGCGTCTATGCGGCAGGAATTGGGGTTGTAACCCAAAAATACTGCGATGGATGTACGTCATGATTGTGAGACCTATAATCACATATGGGGCAGCTAAAGCAAGTCAGACAAGTACGAGGAAAATGCTCGATAAAGCACAACGGCTTGCCTGTGTGTGCCTCACGGGGGCGATGAGAACGTGCCCAACCAGAGCACTTGAGATTATAAGAGATCTCACACCCCTACATCTGGTGATTGATAGGATGGCCCATGAGGCCATCCTCAGAATATCTAGAGAAGGCGCAGGTGATGAGAGAATTAGGTGTCAGAGAGTCTGGTGCTCCCTGAGTAACTAAATCTCATCTGCGAACCTTCCTAGTGATGTAATGGTCAAGAAACTAAGTACTGAGAAAAACTTCAGTACGATGCTATGCAAAAAAAAGAGGAATGGGAGCGGGAATACACCGAACAAATTTTCAAAGAAAATACCGTTAAATGGTATACATATGGTTCTAAAACCAACACGGGAGCTGGCGCTGGAGTTCACGGGGCCAAAGCCAAGTGTGCACTATCGTTAGGCTCCTATGTGAGTGTTCTGCAAGCAGAAATATTAGCAATCGAAAGATGTCTAGATATTAATCTAGAGAGAAACTATCAGAATTGCGACATAGCTATTCACTCAGATAGTCAAGCTGCTATTAAAGCACTGAACTCGTTGTCATCGACTCAAAGTCGACATGGGAATGTCGGAGCAAATTCAATGAGGTAGCCAAGAAAAATAAGGTCTTTCAATCTGGGTTCCTAGTCATTCGAGAATCACAGGCAACGAAGAGGCCAATAAACTTGCCACAGAGGGTGCTCGGAATCCACTCACTGGCCCAGAACCTTTCTGTGGTATAGCAAAAAAAAAATAAGAAGGAGCTTTTGGAGAAGGAGAAAACTAAAAGACAAACACTCTGGCAGAATCTCCCAGGGTTGGATCACTCCAAAAAGTTTCTTTGGAATTTTGAAACTGCAAGATACAAAAATTATTTGGATCTCAGTAAGAACCAACTAAACCTCCTCACTGGCTTTCTTATAGGGAATTGTCGCTGCAGAAAGCACTGGCTGAGAATGGGCGTATCGGACACTGACGAGTGTAGATTCTGTGGGGAGGAGGAAGAAACTCCTATTCACCTAGTCACAGAATGCTTTGGCATTGTAAGCCAAAGGAAACAATGCTTTGGTCAAGAGACCTGTAGGAGTGAGGAATTGGTCTCACTGAAGCCTTCCGAGATATTGGATTTCATAAGATCTCTGGGACTGGAAGGCGAGCTGTAAAGCTTTGTCAGGGGGCACAATAGACCATCAGGTCGCAGTGGACTGTAACCCCTTTTGAACTATTAACTAAAACTCCACACTAAGCCCCACTGGTATCAGACGATTTGAAACAATGATCCATTCAAAAAATCAAGGAAAATCTGTTCATGGGCCGTTTGCTCTAAACTCACTTAGTGTAAACTTTCCCTTAAAATGTACCCTCAATTTAAATTAAGTTGCACCAGCTGTTTGAGTGACATTTTGTTGGCTAAACTAATTTCAAATTTAAGTGAAGATGGGATTATAACCTAAAATAAATCGTCAAGCTCATAAACTGACTGCAGAACATTTGTTGTGAATAATTTCATCTCCCATATATGAACATTCTAGCTCCACCATATCGAGTGTTATACTTACTTTCAGTACATTGAGTACCAGTCCATCCTGGCTTACACCTGCATACCCCATCATTTCTTCTGCATTCTCCGTGGTTTAAACACTTACAATGCTGGCTACAGTTCATGCCGAACCGACCTGGTTCACAGGGTACAGTGCAATTAGCGCCCATCCAACCTGGCAGACACTGGCAATATCCTGAAATAGACAATAAATTTAGACCCAATCAATTTTTTCTCTTGTATTTACACTCATTGGACCTCTTAAATATAACCGCGGATTACGATAGAATGTTGCTTTTAAATGCGACGTTGCCGGAACTCCCACATAGGGTTTTACCAGGCTCAGAGTGTTGCGACTTTGCACTTGCAGTTCTGTATTGAAGCTTAACATGTGATAGTTCTCATCAGAAATTCGACCGGGAAACGTGTAAAAATGTTTGTGTTCTTTTCGTATTCGTGTGATCGGTTTTTCAATCAATAAATAAAGTGAAAATAAGTGTTGCAGTTGCAAGAACAATGTGTATCGGATTTGTGATTGAATTTTTCGACTTTTAGTGTTGATATGTGTAAGGATTATCAACAGGAAGGTTTTTCATTTTAATATTTATTAAAATCTTTGATTTGAGTACTATGCCTCGTGCGCCGTTGCAAAAGCAACTATATTAATCTACTAATCAGAAAGTTTTGGTATTTAGATTTCCGAAAGATCCCGCGAGGAGAAGAAAATGACTTAACGCAATTCATAGAGAAATTAGTTTCAAAATCAACGATGACGGTGTAGTTTGTATGAAACATTTTGTAGATTCCCATATTTTGAGAAATAACTCTTATCCAACCGAAGAAGGTTGAGTCATTAATATACCCCGAAAAATTCCTAAATTAACTGATGATGCATTTCCTTCAATTTTTTCAAATCGATCGAGTTACATAGCGTCCTCAGTTACTCCAAAAAGAACTGATCCTGAGGAACGGAGACAAAAATTAGTTGCCCATTATGATAATGTTTACACCGATTTGGACAAACAAGATCAGATGGATTTTCCGACTGTTGTTGTCATTTCAAAGACAAGGCAATTTTCAACTTCTTTTCCAACGTTAAAGAAAATTACTTTGTTTAGTTCTCCAATATAAATTTTGAGAGGGCATTTCCGAAAATATCATCGGGGTTCAATATCTTGAGCAATTTGAGAATCGAAGTCGTATTCAGAGACGAAGTAAACGTACCCATTTCTAATTTCAAGTGGTTATTAGGTAACAGGTATATTTTTGACTTAAGATACATGCTCGAAAATTTTTTGATGTTGCTTATTATTCTTAGAAATTAATTGTGATTACGTTTTGAGGTTTTTTGATTTTCTGTTCTCACGTGTATCTGATGCACAGAATCGTTTTTATAATTTATGAATAACCTGCGGATATTGATGTCATCAGGGAAGCTTCTTATCTTACCTGTAACATGGTGACAATCCCCGCCATTTCTGCAAGAGCAATTCTTCTGGCAGTTCTTCCCGTATGTACCAATTGGACATGGGTGTTCACATGTTAGTCCGATAAACCCAGGTGGACACACGAATTCTCCAGTTATATGGTCGCAAGTTTTGTTAGCTGGAATTAAGGTTTGAAATGGATACAGAAAGAAAAGTTTCGGTTAGTACGGCAATGAGTCATGTATTTATGGTTCAACTGATATACAGGGTGTACCAAGTTCGACGGCCTATTAGGCGTTTCTGGAGAACTGGACCTATTTGAAATCTGAAAATTGGAATTATATTATTGTTTGACATTATCTACCGATCTAAAATATTCTTGGAACCTGACCACTTTCAGTTATACAGGGAGTGAAAAAAAATTTCAAAAACTTTTTTTCGGTTTTTTTTGTTTTCAAATTTGATAGAATATGCAATTCTGAATATATTCATATTCAAATCGTTGCATTCATCAAAATACTTTCCAAAATATCGAGAAAAAACTGAAGAAAAAAGGGAGATAGGTGTATACGGTATTATGTTTGTTATTCCTAACCTAGATATCGTAAGCACAAACCGTTTTCACATTTCTGAAGGCGAAAAATTGTACATTTTCAGAATTTTGAAAAACCCGTCACAGGTGTTCCAAATGTTGGTTCAAAAATTGGGATCAAGATTGGCCCATAACTTTCGTTTTTCAAATTAGAACCCTATTTTTTTATGATTGCGTTGGATTGTGAGAAGAAAAATGATGATAATGTTCCAACATGATAATGCTCCTAAAATTTATAATTCTTGAGTTATTCAGGATTTCCTGATTTCATGTCGTACGTACTGTCAAATTCATAGAATCTGTTTCATATCAATAATGACCTTGGTCATAGACGATGAATTGTTCATTTATCATTGTTGATATGGAACATATTTCATGAATTTGACGCTACGTACAACATAAAATCAGAAAATCCTAAATAACTCAAGAATTATTGATTTAAGGAGCATCAACATGTTAGAACATTACAATCATTTTTCTTAGCAGAATCCAACGCAATCATAAAAAAATAGGGTCCTAATTTGAAAAACGAAAGTTATGAGCCAATTTCGATCCCAATTTTTGAACCAACATTTGGAACACCCTGTGACGAGTTATTCAAAATCTTGAAATTGTACAATATTTCTACAGTCTTCGCCTTCAAAAATGTGAAAACAGTTTGTGCTTATGATATCTTGGTTAGGAATAACAAACATAATACCGAATACACTTATTTCCCTTTTTTCTTCAGTTTTTTCTCGATATTTTGGAAAGTATTTCGACGAATGCAACGATTTGAGTGCGAATGTATTCAAAATTGCATACTCTATCAAATTTAAGAATAAAAAATCAGAAAAAAAAATTTTTGAAAATTTTCGAAAATTTTTTTTTCACTCCCTGTATAACTGAAAGTGGTCAGGCTTCAAGAATATTTTAGATCGGTAGATAATGTCAAACAATAATATAATCCCAATTTTCAAATTTCAAATAGGTCCAGATCTCCAGAAACGCCTAATAGGCCGTCGAACTTGGTACACCCTGTAGTACTTATGTGGTTCAACGAAAATCTCTCTGACTCGTCACGACCCCTTGATTTTTAATAGGGTTGAAGGGGTGTTGTGATACCTCATTTTGAAGATCTCATCGAGTACTACTTGATTCTGAAATTTCGCTTCAAAATTTCCTTCGATAACGAAATGACAGGTAAAATTATGGGATATTGCTTACTTTCATGATTAGTTTATTAAATGTAAGTTAAGTTAAGTAATGTAAGTTTTGCTGCTGAAACCGTTCAAGTACATTCCTCAAGCTCAGTGGCGGCTCTGCCATGAGAGCACATGACTGGGTGCACCCCCAGAAAAAATAAACATAAAATCAAATTTACACTTTTGAATAAACAATAAATTGCCATTCTGAGTTACTTATATTATTTTGTACTCAGTATCTATTTCTGTTTGCCGTTTCAATTGAAAGTGGAGCACAATTTGACTGTGCACCAACGGTGCAGAGATCACGTTTCAACTTAAACCCACAGAAAATAGTTTAATGAATGACATGAGGTTGGTAGCCATCCTTGATGGAATTTCTTGGGAAAACAGTTCATAAAATTGGAATACCATTTGGTATGGCAAATTAGGGTTAAATCGTGGAATGTTTCTATTTGAAATGCGACACCCTATGGAAAAAGAGGTTAACAAAAACTGTATCTTACTGCTGGTCATTTCTGGACATTTCTGTCTGCATCCCAGACCATAATAGCCATGTTGACAAGGTTGATCACAGTCTTCTCCTTGCCAGCCAGCAGCACAAAGGCAAGCACCAGTCTCAGGGTCGCAGGAGCTGTTGTTCTTGCAGTTGCAGTCTTCTTCACAGTTCAAACCGTATTTTCCCAATGGACATTGGCTCTCGCAAGTAACACCTAGAAGAGGTTTAACGATTAATAATTAGACGAGACCCACGCAGAATCAATTCAAATTGAATGTTTCTTTCTGAACGCTGCAATTCACACTTACAACGTTGATTACATTGGTACAACAGTAGTGGACGCTGGAAGTAAACTGTTCCACTTGAATTAGGGATATTGACTTTAATTGCAGGAAAATATAGTTTAAATGAGATTTTGTGATGAAAATTCATATTGATATGATTTCAAGTTGCAGGAAATAAAATTAATTTTAGCCTGCAGGTCTGCAGCGTATACAGAGTGGTTAAAACTAATGTATGGTATCAATAAGAGCTTGACATCTTCTTTGCATACTACACACGAGGTTATTGAACATTTATTGAGAAATTTGGTTCCTAAACGGGGCAGAAGCTCTCTCAGATCATTTAAGAATGGGGTAGGTTCATTCTAGTATATCCCATGCATCCATTGTTATTGAGCTTTAAATGATTTTAGAACGAAGATAACATATTTTTCAAAAAGTTTGAATACGATATCCCTGACTCTTGTGGAGCAGTATAGTTGTCATACACTAGCGCTAACTATGATGAAACCAGCTAAAACAAAGGTTCTAAGATGTGTGAGAAGTTGTACCAGCACTTTTGGATTTTCGAAAAAGTTTCTATAGTGCTGAATTTTGCTGGTTAGAGCTGCTTTTCGCCGTTGGAATTTTCTCTAAATTCGGTGTGGTTATCGAGTTATATCAACAATCGAAAAAATGCATATCTCGATTACTGAGAAAATTGTACTACAAATGTACTGAGTTGCTACACATGTACCTACTGAGTTGTGCCGTTCAATTTTTTCGAATGTCTGTCTAGTTGCCCGAAAAATAGAGATGGAAAAAAAATGTTTTTTTTTTCTCACAAATGAATAGGAAAATTTTGACGTGAATTGTGAAATAAGTGCTTTTTTCTTCATTTTCGTGAATTGCTAGATATTCTGAAGAATTTTCGTGAAAAACGTTAAAGCACATGACAGTATACATTTTTTCGTTCATTTGTGAGGATAACAAAAGAATCATTTTTTTTTCAGATTTTTAGAGAAACTAGACAAACTTAAATTGTAAATAATTGTAAATGTGTAGCACAATTCTTTTTACTCTTTGAAATCCCATTTTTAGAAATATCTCGAGAACCTCGTAGAATCAAGAAAAATATTGAACGGCAAAAAGTAGCATAGTAGCTCTAAAAATTTTTTTTTTTAATCCAAAAGTGTTCAGCCAACTTCACCTAGAGGGTTCTAAGCAATTATCACCGATAGTGACTTATACCATTCAACTCGAAAAAAAATTTAAGTTGAAATATATTTTTCCGAGTTTTACCTTTCCAAGTGGGTTTGCAGATGCATTTTCCCGAGACAGAGTCACACCCCTCACTATGCTCGCTGTCGCACTGACATATCTGTTCGCAGTTATGGCCAAAAAAGCCAGAATGGCATCGGTGTTCACACAACTCTCCAGTAAATCCAGCGCTACACGTGCAGTTCCCTGAACAACACAAAAACACAAACATGCAAAAATAAATAAGAAAAACTAAATCAAAATAAGATAAATTATACTCAAGACTAAAACTGAAACAACAGTCATAATTGTTAAAAGTTCTAATCAATAGTTAATGTTCTACTGAATAAAGTAACGAGAGTTGAAATATTGAGAATATTCCTTGGAAAATGGTGGGATATTCATTGATCAGAAGAATTTAGGGAATTGTCGGTGAAAATTCGACAAAAAAAAATTTTAAATTCAAAGATATTTTTGTCAGAGGTTAACCCCCCATGACTCAACTCTAGTTACGCCAATGGAAGACGGGAGCAAAATTCCTGTCGTTTTCATGCTCTTCCAGAACATGCAAAAAGCAAACTGAAGCAAGATTAGTAGATATTAGATATTTGAGTTGCTAACCATTCTGGGGGTTACAGGATGCTCCATTTTTACAAACACATTTTTTACTGCATTGAGTACCGTATGAGTCGTTACTGCATGGCCTGTCACACTGTTGTCCTTGCCAGCCAGGGGTACAGATGCATTGTCCTGTTTCAGTTGAGCAAGAAGCTCCATTTTTACCTGGGAAAGGTAAGAATGTTTCAGAAATGGTTAGGTTAGCTCAGTGGTGAAGTTTGACATGGCCAGAAATGATGTTTTACTCCATACAGAGTCCCAAAAAAAGGAACGTTACTCGTCAATAATTCTTGTACGAAGAATTATTAAGAAAAATCCTCGCACACGCGATTTTTAATTTCAAAATAGTTTTTTATGATATTAGTGTTAAAAGTGAAGTTTTATTTTGTGAGTGAAAGGTTTGTGAAATGAGCGGAGCGAATTGAGCAATTTCATGAACAAAATATAATCCCTTTTTAACACAAATACCATACAATGTTTTTCGAAGAACTGCCCTATTGTGATAATGAAATGGGCGAATTTGCAATGACAATAAACTTTAAAATGCATTTTATTATTCAAATAATCAAAAGGTTGTTGTGAATGGCAAACGTTGTGTTACAGTGTGTATATTAATAGAACACCTGTATATGATTCTCCGTTCTTCGCGTTGCGAGACGCGATCGTTTTTTGTACATAATATGTAGATAAGAACATATGAGAGCATTTTCAGTTGGTATATTCATTCATTGTACAATTTGAATTGGGATTAATAAAGTGCTGTCGAAATACATAGTTATTTTTCATAAAATCTCTCTTGCAAAATCAAGAGTTATAACACGTTGCCAACGCTATGATTACTAAAAAATCAGAAAAGACGCTGTCATTAGAATTTCGTTTCTGTCCAATTTTCGTTTTAGGTTTTTAACTGCTTAATATGTTTGTCGAGAGTCCAATTATTAATAACAGTGAAGATTTGGTTGTTCCACTGAATATTGAAGAGTCTGCAAGAAGAGCAAATCTGGAACTCCTACCTAAAAAATCTGCGGTACGATATTGCATGTAACAATTTCTTGGTCTGGAGTAAATTGAAAAATGTAGAAGGGAACTTCAGTGAAACTGAATACTAAGAAGAAAAATCAAAAAGATGGCGTTCATCAACTTTGTGGAGCAAATTTTCAATGATAAAGTCAAGCGCAATTGTTCAAAATGGTGTGGATGTTAGTGAATATTTTAAGGTAATATCATATTAAAAACGGAAAAGTGAAAGATATCGTCTTAAAAAATTGAAAATTCTCACTCGGGAAATAAGTTGAAAAGTTTATAAAGCAGGCAACAGATGAGAAATACTTGATGGTTAAAGTTGCAACTATTTTCGTAATGGGTTATCAAATTATCTTTCATTCGGGTTATCATAATCCATACAGGGTGGGTCATCCATAACTTTCCACACCGAATTCATTTTTTTACCATTCCGAGAGTTTCTTCTATCTCAAAGATCTCTTTATAATAATAAAGCGATGAAAAAAAAAATACACCCATGCGGGAAATTGAATTGCCTTTCCAACAACAAGGTGATGCTCGATCCCTTTTCCCTGTTAGGGGTTACGGCTAGGGGGTAGTGATATCAAACTCATTTGAGCACCCTTATTTGTCCCCCTTTCAACAAAATTTGGATTGTCATAACTCGAATAAAAGATAATTTGATTACCTATTGAGCAATGTGGCTAGAAGGAGAATTGGTTGAACCGTTTTTTCCTAAAGAATTAGGAAATCATTTTATAGTTTGTGATTGGAAAGTACTGCAATCAGACCATTATTCTTCTACTACAGGGGGTTTCAAAAAAAAGTGACCATTTCTCAAGGATAGATAGAAAACTGAAAAATAATAGGAGTTTGTTCAGTAAAATTTTTTCGTATCGCCATCAGTATCCAAGATACAGGGCGTTGGAAAAAAAATATACATATTTGCCGAAACTGTTGGCACCAATGTAATGAAATTTTATACGAATATGTTTTGGAAACAGGTACATCTAGAGAATGTGTTTTGATGTCTGACTCTCATAGAGGGCGCAAGTTGCACAGTTCGTCCCAAGTTGTTTTGAACATAACTTTTTTGATATCCGATTTATTAACCTAAATTTTAAGCGATCTTCAACATCATTCAATTTTACACCAAAAAAGTAGGTACTCTTGATGAAACTCAATACTGTGGACCGGTTTCGGAATATTTTGATTCGAAAATTATGAAGCAATAACCGATGCTGATATAAAGTATTGATGAAGTCATTACTTATTATAATTATTAATTATTAAGCACGATGGAGCTCCACGCCACCTTGATAGAAGGTGTCGTAATCAGTTGAGTAACCATTTTCCGAATCGATGGATTGGTAGAGGTGCAAAACCTCCTATTCATTGGCCTCCTCGGTCATGCGATTTCAATCCCTTGGATTACACAGTTTGTTCGAACCTTGAAGTAAAAATTCATGCGACAGAGGTAAATTCACCTCAAGAATTGAAGGACAGAATTCAACGTCACTTCAATGACCTCAAAGCTGACTCCCAAGCGGTAAGAATATTCATGGATTTTTAGAAAAAAGGGTAGATTTGTGTATTTGTGAAAACGGAGGACATTCGGAAGACCTACTCTAATTGAATTTTTTTCATGTTTCCAGCCTGTTCTTAAAATTCCTTGTGATTTTTTGTTCAATTAATGCATTCTTCATTACTTTATACGAGCATTGATTATTACTTCATAATTTTCATATCATAATATTCCGAAAACGGTGCACAGTATCGAGTTTCATCAAGAGCACCTTTCTGGTGTAAAATTGAATGATGTTTAAGATCGCTCAAAATTTATCTTGATAAATCTTATATCAAAAAAGTTATGTTCAAAACAACTTGAGACGAACCGTGTTTCTAGCGCCCTCTATGAGAGACAGACATCAAAACACATTCTTAGATGTATCAGCTTCCAAAACATATTCGTATAAGATTTCATTACAATGTTGCCAGTAGTTTCGGCAAAATCGTAAAAAATGTGTATATTTTTTTCAACGCCGTGTATCTTGAATACGGATGGCGTTATGAAAATTTTTTACTGAACAAACCCCTATTATCTTGAAGTTTTCTTTCTATTCTAGAGAGCGGGTCACCTTTTTTTGAAACACCCTGTATTTCCATTTGAAAAATGATGTAGAGGGTGAGAAATACCAAATTCATAAAAGCATACGATGAATTGCTTTTGAAATTGAAAATCGAATTCTTCGTGCAAGAATTACTGACGAATTAAGTTACTTTTTTTGGCACGCTTCATTGAGATTATGTTCTTAAACTCTCGCTCACGGCCTACGATATTTAACAGGCCAGAATGTTGCGACGTTGCCGGAACCCCCACATGGGGTTGTACCAGGCTCAGAGTTTTACGACTTGGCACTTGAAGTTCTGTTTTGAATCGTAACATGTAAAAGATCGCATCAGAAATTCGACCGGGAAACATGCAAAAAGGTTTGTGTATTTTTCGTGTTCGTGTGATCGATTTTTCAATCAATAAATAAATTAAAAATAAGTGTTGCAGTTGCAAGAACAGTGTGTATCGGGTTTGTATGAATTTTTCGACTTTTAGTGTTCATATATGGAAGGATTATCAAAAGGAAGGTTTTTCATTTTAATATTTATTGAAATTTCACTTGGAAATCCTCGATTTGAGTACTATGCCTCGTGCCCGGTTGCAAAAGCAACTAAATAAATCTACTAATCAGAAAGTTTTCGTTTTTAGATTTCCGAGGTATTTAGATCCAGCGAGGAGAACAAAATGGCTTAACGCAATTCATAGAGAAATTAGTTTTGAAGTCAACAATGACAGTGTAGTTTATAGAAAACATTTTGTAGATTCCCATATTTTTAGAAATAACTCTTATCCAACCGCCGAATTTTGAGTTATTAATTTACCTAAATTAACCGATGATGCATTTCCTTCAAATTTTTCAAATTGACCGAGTTACATGACGTCTTCAGTTACACCGAAAAGAACTGAACCTGAGGAACGGAGACAAAAATTAGTTGTCCATTATGATAATGTTTACACCGAGATCAGATCGATTTTCCGACTTTTGTTGTCATTTCAAAGACAAGGCAATTTTCAACTTCTTTTACACCGTTGAAGAAAACGACTTTGTTCAGTTCTACAATATTAATTTCGAGGGGGCATTTCCGAAAATATGATCGGGGTTTAAGATCTTGAATAATTTGAGAATCGAAGTCGTATGTAGAGACGAAGTGAACGTACCCATTTCTAATTTCAGGTGGTTATTAGGTGACAGGTATATTTGTGACTTTTTTTTCCCCTTTTGATGTTCATTTACCTACTTTATTCGCTTCACAACGTAAAATAATTTTCATCCTGATTGTCATCATGTGGAACACAATACAACAGCTACTTCCTCGTGGTGAGTTCTGGATTATTTGCGATAAAATATTAAGAAACTATTCGCTGACAAATGAAATGATGTTTCGTTTTCCCCCTCACAGTTCTTCATTCAATTGTGAATTGAAATAAATTCGAAATTAGATCGAAAACAGTGCGAATTGCACAAGAAAACCGTATACTTTCTATATCTACGCGTGCCACTAGACACTCCAATGGTAAAAACGGCAACGTCTAACCTTCCGGCCTGTTAGATTTAGTAGGACGTTCCTCGCTATATTCTTCATAAGATTATGTTATAGCTAACTTACAATCGCACTTCTGGTTGCAATCTTCCCCAAAACTACCTTCAGGGCAAGTTTCTTCGCAGCTTTCACCTGTAAAACCAGGGGCGCATATACAAGTTCCATTGACAGGTGAGCACTGTCCATTATTCTGACACTTGCACTGCCCTTCGCAACCTTTACCGAAGGTTAAGAGCGGACAAGGTCTTGAGCAATCCCTGCTGTTCCAACCAGGCTTGCAGTCGCATTTTCCTGTCCAAGGATGACACCTAGAATTGGAGAAAGTTTTATCTGAATGACGGTCTGATTACATTTATGGTATCGGAGTTCCTTTCAGGTTCCTTTCAAAGACGCCTTCTTCGAAAAGAAGTCTTTACTATAAGAGCCTTTTCAGTTCAAGTGAATATACGTACTTTTTGCAAGCGTTTATCATTTAGGTTATTTGTGCAAATGTCTCAGTTTTGTTTTATTTGCAATAAACTTTCAACTGAAGATGAAACAGTTGTGGTTGATGCCAACTTTAATCGAGGCCAATGTCGACTTCAATGAAAAGACGAATGACTCAGCCACATTTGAATACTTTATGAACATCTAGCAAAAGGAAGAAGAAGATATGTATGGTAGACTTTCAAGAGTATGAACCTGATTAAAAAATTCGAATAAATCAAATCGATAGTAATCAGTGTCGATATCCATATACATAATAAGGAAATATACAGGGTTATTCACGCATATGGTTTTTCTTAGGAAAAACACAAGAGTCAGGATGAACTTCAAGTAAGAAGTCGACTTCTCGTATATTTTCCGAAGGTTCTAGGACTTCCGGTTTTTCTGGAATTGACATCAGCTTTCGTTTTTCAAATGGAAAGACCCATTTTTTATTGCATGAATAGATTCTCCATTGAATTCTGAGTATTTTTGATTTAACAAGTTGCCAAAATTGAACTCTGTTGAAGTACTGACAACTTCGAGGTTTTTTCATTAAAAATTTTCATTTTTGAGAATCTCTGAAAAGGAAGGCTGATGCTTCTTTTCCGATAGCGTGATTTTCAGAATTTGATAGAGGAGGTCACAAATTCTTTGTCATAATTAGAAGTGACGAAACATCAAAAAATCGTTCTTTTCAAATTGAAACTCCATTTGTTCGAAGCATTTTCTAAATCTTCGTCAAAAAATAATAGGAGCATTTTTCGAGATATTCAGGCAAAACGATTTCGTCTTCAATTTTCAATCTCATTGCGAATTTGTTTTTTTACTGGAAAATAATTAGCGGTCAAGTGAAATTTTTGGAAATCTCTGTTATCGAGAAAATATTTTCTTATAGTTCAGGCGAGTTAAGTATTTGAATTATCATCTGTAATGCGAGAGCAACAATTGGTTTAAAGTTCTCAATGTGAGTATTAGTGAAGTCAACGTGAAAAATTCCCAGGAATGCAGAAAAAATTATTTTTGACAATTTTCAATGCTTTTGAAAGAATAATTGACCAAACAGGAAACAATTTCACTACTGAAAATTCAAATTTCCTTACCGTGAGAAAAAAAAAACTCTCCAGAATTAAGAATTTGCGGAAATTATCCTGAGCTTAAAAAAATAAAGAGCTTCACACAATATGAGGTGAGTAACCTCTTTAGAATTTCAATCCTGAATCTTGTGTTTTTCCTAAAAACATTCTATAGAGCCATATTCGTGAATAACCCTGTATATAAAAGACTGAAAGAGACACCAAGTGCGGGATGAGTGGCTTTTTCTTCTTGCGAATAACGCCAGTAGGTGTCGCTAAGGTTATTAGCGTTTTTGTGAAAGTATTATATTTGATATTAATTCGGTGAACTACATTTTCTAATAATATTAACGCATCTGAGTCCATGTGTCATTACACCTATCTTTCTTCCGAACACCACCGAAAAGTTTTATGACGAAATGTTTTCAACAAATCTCCATTCTAATATTATATATTATGTAAACAATTACTGCGTATTTCGAGTTGCCTAAACGAATGTTTTGGGGGCACATTGATTATTTTGTCTGGTGACTTCCGACAACCATTACCGGTTATTCCAAAATCGACGGCTGCCGATGAAATAAATGCTTGCCTAAAATCATCAACTCCAAATTTGGCTTGGTAATAAAGCTCTCAATTCAGTTGATTGCGGTTGGAATAGTGCCAATAGATATTTGCAGCCCACAAAAATGCAAAAAACAGCTGCACCACAAAAATTGTTAAAAATGATTTTTTGTAACTGCAAAAAAAGATGCAATGCGTCATACACCTGCAGAAAACTAAGTCTTTTTTGTAAAGTTACATGTGGGGAATTTGCAGGTGTTTACTGCCAAAACAGTTGTCCAATCTTTGGCAAAGATGAAGAAATAAGTGACAGTATCGACAGCCACTCAGAATCAGATTAATTTTTTGACACAAAAAGTATAAATTTTAGGTGAATAAAGTGATGAATAAATTAAATTTTTAATAATATTCTCATTTTGTTATTTTGAACAGATAGGGGTTGCTTTTAGGGGTTGAAAAATAAAAATAACTAAAACTAACATTGGCCCAAAATACTGTTATAAAATTAATTATATTAATAGCCACCCATTTTAGCACATTTTATGCTGAGAGCGGGTGGTTTATACGGTCCTGAAGTATATGAAGACCTTCATTAAACTTCATAAAACGCTACTGAGGCCCAAAAATTACTTTGATTCACGTTGAAACAAGTTTCTTTTAATTTTGGATAAAGGGGTTCTTTTCACCCCTTAAAAATAATAAGCATAAATCGGCATAGGGTAGGAATAGGAGACAAGTATAGCAATATCCAAAATTTTATCAAAATCTAAGCAAGTCTGCCAGGTCAGCTAGTCATGTATAACGTGTCTCTTAGAATCGCGATATCTTAGGGATGATAACTCTTAGGAAAAAATCATGGGAACTAATTTTGTAGAGAATTTAAAGATATACAACTTTTGTTCAAAGCTTTTTTTGATAAAGCTCACCGCTTTTGACAAATATTCAAAAACCCCAAAAATTCGACCTTTGACCCCGAATAACTAACGACGCACACATAGAATCGATGGGAACTTTTGACACTTCATTCGTAATGGTAAATGGTAAACCCTAGCCCTCCATCAAAATTTGGCTTCCTGGCAATTGTTGTTTGCGCTTTGAGCACTATTTTTATGCGTAACTTCAACGGGCTGAATTCAGGAATATCTGTGTATATGCACTCAAATTATCCACTCCCATTCTCGAGCCTACTTACATTTCTGTGTTCTCCTTGACGCACTCGCATGACTTCTCGCAATTACTGCCCCACAAGCCGTCGTGGCAATTTCTCTGCTCACAAAAGCGTCCTTTGAAACCCGGGGAACAATTGCATTCCCCGTCCGACCTAGAACATTGAGCTCCGTTCTTGCACTGGCACGTTTCGGTGCAATTAATGCCGTAGGTGTTCTCAGGGCATAAATCCAGGCACTGCAAGGAAAGAAAGAATAAGTAAGGTATTAAGTTGCTCGCTATAATTAGAAGCTGAGGTTCATTTCGATAGAAATTGAAAGTTAATGGCGTGCAGACGGAATGTTGAATTCTGAAAAATAACAATCTTCAACAGGAGTTGAACCTGCGTCTTCCGATGCTGCCGAGTCCTGTTCGAGAGGGTCCTTTTCCTTAATTCAACATTCCGTCTGCACACTGTTAATTTTCAATTTTCATTTTATTTTTAGAAGTAAAATACATTCATACAGTGTGTCCAGAAAGGATAGGCGGCATTTTCATCTAAGCTGACCAAGCAACGGATAGGTTTGGAGGGGTAGCGTATGTATAGGTTGATACTCAAATCAAATTAAATTTATTTAACAAATCATTACAGAAGGATAGATAACAATTAATAGTCAATGAAAAAAGAAATAATGAAAGCAGCAGAACAGCGAGAAAAATTCATCCTCATATTCACTTTACTTGAATTCGTCTGTCAGAAATTCATCAACTGAGTAGTAGTATTTGGAGGCCAGGAAGTGTTTGAGGCGTTTCCGTAAGCAACTGTAGAATTTTATCTCATCTCGAAGATGATTGTACAATTTGATTGCTAGATAATTCGTGGCTTTCGGTGCTTGTTTTATTCTGTGGTATGGAATACATAGATCATTTCTTTTACGTGTGTCATAATCATGAAATTCTCCACTTGTGATGTATTTGCTCTTGTTGTCGTGAACATAGATAAATACTAATATAGATGGGAAAGTCCGTAGAAATTTTGGAACCGCGTTTACAGTGACATCTATCGGCCTGGAAGGAAGTACAAATCGTTTCGGATATCATTAAATAGCCGAAAATTGGCATTTGATAGATCAAGATTATTTGCGCAATAGATCTATTGGGGAACCAATCCAGATCTATCATATTTCCTGAGATTCATTGAGATTGGAAATGATTCGTACTTCCTTCCAGTCCGATAGATGTCGGTGTAAAAATACTTTCATATTTTGATAGAGTTTCCAATATGTGGAAAAGCAATAAACTCTCCGTTACAAACAATTTTTGAATTGCTTGAGAGTGTTTAGATCGTACATTGCATATTTATCATATGGTAATGGAGTCTTGATCTTATCCTTCAAATGTGCTTGGTTGGAAAAAACAGATTTCTACTATTTTTCTCTAATGTCATTTATTAACTATTGTCAAATACCGACATTAATTGTTTCCAGATTAAAAGATGGCGCCAAAATACGGTTCCGGCCATTACTAGGCCAGTTTCCTATCTATATAAGTATATAGTATTAATCTATGGTCGTGAACATGGATCAAACAAGCATAAATGAAACTCTTGAACTCTTTGAAGATTTCTTAACGATGAAAGCGTAAATCAATCGAAAATTTTCCAACTGGACAATGAATTAACAGGAAACTGTTACACATATTATGGCATTATA
Source organism: Hippodamia convergens (assembly GCA_038502775.1). Classification (NCBI taxonomy): domain Eukaryota; kingdom Metazoa; phylum Arthropoda; class Insecta; order Coleoptera; family Coccinellidae; genus Hippodamia; species Hippodamia convergens. The sequence continues at coordinate 60,154,521 of CM076607.1, read as the reverse complement.
TTTGCTTCGGTGAAAAAAATTCAAAATGATGAATTTCAACAGAGTGAGGAATAATTAACTTTTCTCCCATCTACTGAACATTCAATTAAGTAGATTTTATGGAGTTTGTTTTTTTCATGAAGGGTATCTTGATATTGCTTTGAACTTTGAGAAACACCACTTCTTTGTTTCTTCAGTTTTGAAGTTTTTCTTTATTTCATTGAATCTGGAATCTAGAAGCAAAGGCACAGCTCATTTTCATCAGAGAAAATATTTTTTTGAAAAATCTATTCTTTTTATTCTGTGAAAGGAGTAAATATTGGGAATCAAAGTGCTGATTTTTAAATTACCCAATATTCAATAATGTGAGTCTCTTTATCTTATGGAATCGTTCCTGTTGTGAGAATTACTTTGAAGTATGTTTGAAATTTTAATACACACTTTTTGTTTCATTCTCTAATTTAGTTCAGTTTCATTCTTTGATGTATCCCAGAATTTCAAGCATCATAAAGCAAGATATTTTTCACAAAAATGAATGTTGGTAGATGAAAAATCAAAGTTAATTACTTACCCCTTAAATGAGACTCATTATATTGAAACTGCTCATCCCTTACATGGGTCTATTTCACAGAATAATTGGACCAAATGAATAATAGAAAGAATAATCTTCAATGTGCATTCTCTTTATTACCAGAGGGAATGGAAATGAAGGTTTTGACACTTGTATCATGTAACTGTCTTGTTCATTGCTTTTTATTTTCAGTGCTGTCAAATGGATAGAGGTTTCGGGGCAAAAATATATTGTTCTGAATAGCTCATAAAGAACTCTTGCTGTGCTGACCTACAGGTCTTGTTGTACACCTCTGATATTTTTCTTTTATTGTTGTTCAAACATTCTGTAATTAATATACAGTGGACTCTCGTTGAGTCGAACTCATAGGAACCTGTTCGATTTATCTATTGTTCGGCACACCAAACATTCGAGTTATTCAAGTGAGACTTCACTTCATTGAGAGAAATGGTAAACACGAAATCATCATCAATGAGAAACGAGCGACTGAGAACTGGAAACATGTCCTAAGAGGTCGAAAAATCGTAGTATATTCATCACTAGTGGTGATTTGTTTGCGAACCGAATCTTCTTCGGTCTCATTCAATAGATCAAAAAGTTCCACTCATAGAGGCAATGGTGGTCAGAAGAACGACTTATAGAGGTGGAGGTTTTCTTGACGACCCTTCCAACAGTTCGACTCATCTATTAGATCTTCTAGACTCATTGAGGTGAAAATACAATGGGTAAAATATGTATGAATCGGGTCCAAAACAACTGTTCCACTTATCGATGTTCGATTTATCGAGAGTTCACTGTATGAATAAGTCCTTGAAATTGTTATAATAACTCTCTAATATGTGAACAAATTTTTGAAATGTTCTCAATTTCATAATTATTGTATTGTGATTTTACACAATCATTTCGAATGAAAATATAAAGAATCCAGAAGCGTATTTCATTTTATTCAAAACAATGAGTAGATGGAAAATATCATCCTGATCAAAAAGTGGAGCCTTGCTTTTGTTTTGTCGATCAGAATGTTTCTTTAAAAGCTCGACAAAGAATACTCAATTTAATGGAAATTTATGAGAAGTACAATACGAAATTCGCGCCAATTAAAATAGTTTTCTGTACTGAATAATGCTTTCAGCGCCCTCTAGGTGTAAAAAGTAAGAAACTAGCCAAAAATCGTAGTCGGATTTCAGTACCAGAGATGTAAGGGCGTTTCCTATCTTTCTAACTCTATAATCTTGGCATATCATAAACTTCATGATAGAGCTGTCAGTTTCAGAATTACACCACTAGGGTTTCCAATTCCCAAATTTTTAAAGAAAACCTCGCAGAAAATTCACACTCACCCTTTCTCCAGTGAAGCCAGGCAAACATTCGCATTTACCGGTGATGTGGTGGCAAGAAGCGGCATTGTTGCAATCACATACTTCCTTGCAATGCTCCCCGTAATAACCAAAGGGACACCTGTTTGCGCAGACAGGACCTGTCCAGCCTGGTTTGCAATAGCACTCTCCAGTTTCTGGATCACAAACTCCCTGATTCTGGCAGTTACAGTTAGATTTGCACTCTGGACCGTGTTTGCCAACGGGGCAAAAGTCATCGCACCTGAAAAGAAACAAATTGTGAAACTGGTATGGTAATGGTGGGTTGGAAGGTATACGACAGTAAGGAATAACAATGGTGATGGAGATGAGCTGCAATAGTCTTTGGTTGTTATTCAAATTTGCATACAATGGTCGCAGAGAGCGTTTGAATGAGGTGTTAACCTAATAACGACAGAGCAAGACTTGAGGATGCCAATCAGAATTTGCAGCAAGAAGATTCAAATATTGTAGTAGCCCAAGCTTAATGGTCGTAGTCTATTAGAAATTATTGAATGGATTATTTCTCAATCCACCTCAAAACTGGGCACACAAATATTTACTATGGAAATTGAAAAAGATGGTGCTCTACCCTTTCCAGATGTCTGGTAACTAGAAATCCTGATGGGAAACTAGGACACAGGGTTTATAAAAAACCAACCCACACCGACAAATATTTAAACACCAACCACAACAAAAAAAGAGGAGTTATCAAAACAATTGTAGAGAGAGCCTGACGTTTATGGGATCCAAAATTTCTAGGAGACTAACTTGAACATCTACAGCAATCATTTATCACCGAGGGATATAACAAGAATTTTAAAGGATACATTGGTTCAACGAAACGATGTATCAATACGAGAATTAAGGAGCACGAACGATGCTGTCGACACAATCAGACAGAAAAATCTGCACTAGTGGAACCTGATGGACACAATGAAGATCAAGATCAAAAGATACTAGAAACAAGTACAACTATCATGTCTTCCTTCAACAGCGGCATCTGCTATTCTACACTTGTATCGAGTATATTATAGAGTTCAGACATGGCTAGGCAATCAACTGAACCCAGAAGACTAAGGTTGGAAATTGATAGATAATCCCCATTCTGGAACCGATTGAAACTTTACTCCCACCTGCTCCAGAAAAACTCCTCAACACTACTTTTTTCAAATGCAAAAAGATTTAAATATATTTTTGATTCAGAGAGCTCAAATAATACAATACATATTGAAACAAAAAGGTGCCTAGCTGAGGTTGGTGCAACACAGGTAAACCATACAGGTCTGCAGTATGAATAAATGAGGAAAGAAACAAACCTCAGCTAAAAGAAAACCCTTACCCCACCCGTGAAGAAAAATCACTTAAAATATTAAATATCAGAAAAATCTTGAAAGACAGCAGTGTAATCTGAGAGAACAGCTTCATGTTATCCGTCGATGGGATCAGATAAACAGATTCTTCACAAAAACGATTCGCAATTCTTAATCTGAAATGAAAAAAGACAAAAGCAGAAAAAAAAACCAACTATTGAGAATACATTAAATTATTTTGAAATTAACCACCCATTTCAAAAATGCATGTGTTACTTTGTGTATTGTATAGACTCGAAACCATCTTGAAATTTATAAATGGGACAACTATTCATAAGATATTCTACATATAGTCTCCTCATTTTCTCCACACTCACAACTAGGGCTCTCAACCGAATTCCATCGGAAGAGTATGCTGTTGCATCGTCCATGGCCTGTTCTAATGCGATTTAGAACAGACCATATTCTCCTAGGAAGGTGAAATCCTCTGATGGAAGGATCAGAAATAAGATCCTTATTGAAAAAATTGGATACATTCCATTCAGATTGCCAAATTTCTTTGTCGCTTCTATTCATATCAATCAGAACATTTGACCAAAAAGTTTACGCAACTTCAATCTGGCGACCTTATTATCTGGAATATAGGTGAGTCTGGGAAATGAATTTGGAAAGAAATTAAATTTGTTCCAAAATCTCAAAGCTGTTGTCTCTCTGTGAATATGAGGAGGGACAATATTTGAGAGGACTGGTAACCAAGGAGTAGGTGTAGATTTGATAGAACCAGTAATAATCCTCATAGAAAAATTTAGTTGGGCATCAATTTTTTTTTACATGAACACTGTTCAACCAAACAGGGCAACAATATTCCGCAGCAGAAAAAACCAGAGCAAGCGCTGCCGTACGAGGTATTGTTGCATCAGCGCCCCATGAGGAACCAACTAGTTTCTGAAGAATATTGTTTCAAGTTTTAAGCATCAAACGCAGATCATCTAAGTGGGCGTTGAAATTCAGAGAGGAATCGAGTTTGATTCCCAGATATCTATAATTGAAATTATGTTTTAAGGGAGAAGAACCGAAAGTTACACTCAATTTTCTATATTTCTGATGTTGATTCAAATGAAAACACAAAACTCTGGCTTTATTTTAATTCGGGCACAAACGCCACTTTAAAAAATAATTTTTCAGGATATCCAAATCTGCGGAAAGGGTTCTTTCCATAGTTTGAAAATCAGAATGATGGAAAGACAGAGCAATATCATCAGGATGAATTCATTCTTCTGAAGAAATAGTTGGAATGTCACACAAATATGAATTGAATAGAAGAGGTGCTAAAACTGAACCTTGTGGAAGACCATTATTCAAAATTTCGATATCACTACTATTATTATTGATAAAAACTCGGAACCTTCTGTCGGATAACATATTTTCTAATAGTCTAACCATTTTTACACATTTTGAATGATTATAGAGTTTATAAAATGCTCCATCTTTCCATACTGCATCATATGCAGCTGATGAATCAATAAATTATCTACTCAATTATTCATTGTAGCAATGTTGTAGTATGTAGTATGTTTTTTCATACTGAAGAGAACGTGAAAATAAGGTTTAATTTGTATCGTGGGTGATCTAAAGAAGAACGATCGATTTTTGTGAATTTAAATAAGGAAGTATTTTGCAAGTTCAAGTTTCAATTAATAATTGTTCGATTTATAAATTCCAAGATGGCATTAGAGCCATACACAATATATCAAACTCATTTTTGCAATGGGTTAAAAATTTCAGATCAATTTGATAAAGTATAAATTGAATTCTCTTGCTGTTCTGGCTTTTTTTATTTTCAGGTTGGAGTTTGTGTTTGGAAATCCTTCCTCCGAAGAGCCGTCCCGCTGATCGTGATGTCCTTCTATATGTATAGAATATTCAGATACAACAATTTTATTTTATTTTTTTAACGGGGAGACAGGTTTTTTCGGCTGAGGTTTTTTCCCCTGGCTCTATAGTATCGTATGATACTGGTGATGAAAGTATCGTATGATACTATAGTATCATACGAAGAATGTTGTGGTACCCCGTTCCTTTTTTTTACCTCAGCTTAGGTTCTTTTTGTTTCAACATTTATTGTATTATTTTAGCTCTCTTATTCAAAAGAATATATATATATATATATAATGAGAAGTCAGTGGACATTGTTTTAGCTTAGGTACGGAAAAGCAGGGCAGGACTTATTATTATTATATTATCTCGATATTACAGTAGACTTTTTTGAGAAATTAACTTCTTTCGTAACAGTGCAAATGTGGTTGAAATTTGTCGCATAAGTTATGAAACACCCTGAATATAATTGCAGACGATAAAAATTGTTATCAAATAAATATACAAAAAAAGAATCTTATTTTGACGGAACAACAATACTTACAAAGGTCCCTTCCATCCTGAGAAACAATGACATTCTCCAGATACAGGATCGCATTTACCATTCGTACAACGACAGGTTTCTTGGCAATCCAATCCAAAAGTCCCATTACTGCATTGATTCTCGCAGTGCTCTCCAATCCACCCTCTCGCACACATGCATTTACCATCGAAAGGATCGCAAGTGGAATTATTCTGACACTCGCATCTGTTCTGGCACTCTCTTCCCCACAATCCCTTAGGGCACGCTGAAACATCAAACGCTCATTAGTTTCTCTCGGCCGCCGAGTTCTCCCGATTCGTCGCCGCTCGATTTTTCCGAGTAATGGACAAAATAATTACCGATGGTGTCGCTGCATTCGCCGATCAGCTGTTTACCGAAACGAGTATTGTTTCGTGTTTACATTAGATTTCTATTTGTATTTATGGGATTTTTTAGTTTGAACGTTTATTGGCTATCAATAATCGAAGTTGTTTCCTTAATTGTGGATCCTGTGGATTATATTGTGAGTGCAAGTATAGGTAATATTGTGCTTTCTGTTATATTTTATGTAAAATATTAGGGTGAGCACTATTCAATTTCGAATGATTTTCAGATCATCTGGCAAGATGTTTACCAAAGGTTCTTCTAATTATAGCAAATTTTCCAATATTTACATGCTCACAGATGCTGTGTAGAGGGTGAGCAAGTGTTGCAATGCAATCATTTTGATTCTATGTGGGAAAAATTATTTCAAAACATTGGAATTCTACAAGGATAACCCCATCATATTGAGGAAAAGATTTCTTATAAAAATGATGGTGTGAAGGTTGACAAGATTATATACAGATATCAAGCAAGATTGTCTGGAATTTGCAAGCATATTTTAGCCCTGCTACTCTACAAGGTTGTGAGTACTACAAAATATTTTGACAATTCTACTGATTTTGAAGGTGAAATTCATTGTTTAGTTTTGTCTCTGCTGTTTTTCTTTTTGTTTTCCATAACAATGAACTGTACGAAACAGAAAACATTAGGATTATCCATATTTGATGAAAACTAAGAGAAGGATGAAATTAGTTTGAGACCTAACAGAACATGAAAACATGCATGATTGTAATGTAATTGAACATCAGCATGAACAATATATTCATTAAATAGAAGCTACTAATTTTTTTTTCTCTTTAGGGAGGCAAATAATCTATGAAATTAAATTGGGTGATACATTTTGAATAAAAATGGACATTCTTCAGAGAACGGTATGTATGTAGAACGACTAATGAATGTTAAAGGATTCATTACGCTAGATTTAAATGTATTATTCATTTATTGCATCTCACTTGTGTTATAATAAAAGTTATAATAATAAAATAAAATCATTCAACTTACCCTAAATGAACTTCATTAGTATCAAGCTATTTTTAATATTAAATTGATACATATATGTATAATCTATTGTTTAAAATTGCCAATTCTCGGAATTTATTTGAAATTCCTCATGTAGATTCGATCATTGCTGAACATAAGTTCAATTTTGCAATAATCAAGAGAATCACTCAAACTCACAAGGTCCCTAGTTTTATTGCACATTTTCGTATGACTTGCATTCAGCACTTTCATCTAGGCTCCTTGATATGTTGAGACTTCTATATATTCAAAAATATCAAGTAGACTCAAAGTTATTCATTTCGATAAGAATGAAAATTATTGTACAAGAACGATCTGAACAAAAATGTCTTGACTTGAACTGCTTTTTTTTGGAAGGTTTTGTGAAGGTACAGCTTTCTTCTCCAGTAGCAGAAATGTTTTCATAGTGAGAGTTTCTGAAATAATACACATATGAAGCATTGTTTTCAATTGACACCAGTTTCCACTCTTGCCTGTTTTCATTCTATAATCTTCTGGTCGGAAATGGTGCGAGCATACTCTTATATATTTAGATACAGGTTTTTCTATTATCAAAACATGCTCCCAGGATTTACGTCTATTGATTTCCTTTACGATTTCTAGTTTGCTGTTAAAGTAAACATTTTGATTTCTACCACGAAAATGGGCTTCAGGTTCCTAGATTTTTTAGAATTACATCCATAAGCACAACAACTAGTGTTTTTTCACGGTTTTTTCCTCAGGCATATCTTTTTATCGCAATAAAAACGTAAAAATAAACAAATAAACCCATCTTCCACGTACTAACTGTCAAAACGATACTCGTTTCGGGCTTAGTTCCAGCTATCGCCGGTGGTGTCGCATAGAGTTGTGTTTTGCTCTATACTCACAGATACCACAGAAGGGACCTCCATATCCAGTCTCACAAACGCATTTGTCTGGTGCTGCGCATGTGCCGTGGATGCAGTCTCTGGAGCAGATCGGCTTGCAGTGGGTTTCAGTGCTGTCCATGGCGTAGCCTTTGCAGCATTCCTCGACGGGTCTGGTCTTGACCAGGGTTTGCTCCTTGTAGACTGTCTTGAACTTGATTTTATACTTCGAACATCTGGGAGGGAAGTTTAGGCACCAGGTGAACTCTCTGACTTGATATGGTTGTTTCTCTGACACTCTCACCGTTGTGGTGTACCTTGAAAATGAAGGAATGATGAAAAATGGTGGAACAACAAGAAAAACTTCAATAAGTACTTAGTAGAGAAGAAGATTGGGGGAGACTGTCAACAATCCGAACTCTAAGAAAGATCTTTTAATTTTAACAAAAAACAACAGACTTCTAAAAACAACTCCAAAACAAATTTATATGCACTGAGAAGTAAGAAGATAATTGCGTTTCACCAAGCAAAAAGGTACTTAACAACTTCAAATCTGAATCAACAGATACCTATGAATGAAAAACAATGTTCAAAATATTTTTTAGAGTTCTACGAAGTAAAATGAAATGAAAATATTAGAATACTCAACAGTCAATCAGATTGTGACGATAATTTAATGTAACAGGGTGGGCAAAATTGATGATACTTAAACTACAACTCCAAATTTACTTTATATAGGCAATATAGATGATCAACTTGATCAACGTCAATCAATTAATGCAGATGTGGGAACAATAATTCTGCAAGATCTGAAGCAACTAATTCATGAATATCATGCATTGATACGATTGTTTAAAACAGCTTTGGAATGTATGCCAAGTGACGATGACAAGCTTGGGATTAGAGCAAATAAACGACCTTTTGGATCACATGACTCCAATTCAACTCCCCTACAATAGACGAAGTGGCAATTGAGATTGTAGGTAAAAACTTGGAAACGTGTGATATTGTTCTTATGCGTCGCAATACTGAAGAGTTGCAACGAATTTATAAAACACACCGTTCATACGATGCTCTACAATAGCCGCTAATGTTTTGGAGAGGTGATGATAGATATTACCATTGAATGGTGAGTACCTTTAAAATGTCTGCTCAATACAAATTTGAATTATTTGATTTTAGGCCAAGAAACCACTAAGAAAGTGAGCTCGATGAATTATTATTCATTTCGTTTAATAGTTCGTTAAAATGCTGATAACTATTTGCTGAGATTTCGTCGATTGTTGCAGCAGTATTGTGTGGACATGTATTGTGAAACTAGCTGATCCAGCAGACTTCGTACTGCCTCAATCGATAAGTAAAAAAGCAACTCTAATATTATAATAAACTATTATGGTATAACGTTGGCCAAGAAGTGTTTAGAATCATTTCCTATCCCAGAAACTAAAGAGCGTAGGGGATCTGGTGGTGGGACCAATTGTGAAAATTGGCAATTAGATAAGGTAGCTGACCCGGCTAACTTTGTTTCGACTTAGAGATGAATAAAGTTGTACTAACCATTGGTTTTTTCTTAAAACGAAATATATTAGGTGGAATACAAATAAGTACAAAATATACAAAAAATTTAATTGCATTGAAATAGGGTTGTACATTGTTATTCATTCATCAAAAGAATTCTCTTCATTCAAGAGGTAAAGAGGGATCTTTTTTTAATATTTTATCGATTGAGGCAGTACGAAGTCTGCCGGGTCAGCTACTAACAATTCTAAATTTGCCGACACCGACAAAAATAACAATAACTGTGAGTACATTATATTGTCATGATAATTTGATTGACTTCTGAGTATTCTGATATTTTTCATTTCATTTTACTGATGTGGACTCTAAAAAATATTTTACTATTCATATTTATTCATTCAGAGTTGAATTGGGTAAGCGCAAATCTATCTCTCTGCGTGATAAATTAATTATTTTACCTTTGAGGGTATATTAATTTGTTTTTTATTTTTTTTGTCGACTTTCTTTTGTTAAAATTTGAAGGCTCAAGAGTCAATAACCTGACGTTCTATAAACATAGAAACATTTCAAGAGATCAAATCAATGGAAAAAGGTGTTAAATGCTATAGATAAGTGACACTTACTCTTCTTGTCTTGTGCAAATGTTCGGACCTTCAAGAACTCCTATAACTGCTCCGAGAAGGTAGGAAAAATACAGAAGTTCCAACTTCATCTTCAGAATTGTCCAGAAAAAAATGGTTTATTTCACATTTCTGAAAAAGAGAACTGATATAAGTGCTAAAAATACTGTGCATAGTTACACTAAAGTGACAATGAAACGAATAAACACTTATTGGAATGTTTTGATATTAAAGGTGCTATTCAATTATTAACCTATTATCACTTACATTCCCGAAATCAAATGAGACAGGTGAAAGTTACTCAACTACTTGAAGTGGCAATCATCATTAGCAAATTTGTGGTAGACTAATGTCTACTAGTTTACCATCTTCCGAGTTAAATAAGTTACCGACATTGATCATTAATTATTATTGGGGAACTCTTTTCTGATTTCTTCAAATTTTGGGTGAATTTCGGGATATTTATTAATATTACTACGTCTATCTTAAGGATTTTCGTGAAAATATTCACGGCCCAAGATAGCATAAGTTTTTCCATTCATTTGAGAGAAGAAAAAACGATTGATCGAATTATTATTTCTTCATAAACTTCTCCCGTTGGGACACCCTGTATAGTGGGTGGATCCTTCTAGTAGGATGAGGGACCCATTTTTTTCTCATTAACCTGAACGAATTACACAACTTCGTTTGCGGAAAAAGAAATATAATTAATTGAAGTATATCGCAAACGTAAGAAACAACTAAATGCTGTCATCATTTAGAAATTCAACTTCCTCGACTCAATTAATGCCATATTATAATTTCGTGACGCAATTCTGGAGACATATCCAATATCAATCAAATCGCAAATTCAACAGTTAATCTTGTCGAAATCGACGATAAGCGAATGCTATAAATTTTCAGTTTAACCTCCAAACTAAGATGTTGTAAGTTACATTGCATGGTCTGAAGAGCACTAAAATGATATCAACTGTTTCAATTCTATTGGGGACACAGCCAATATTTGTGTTTGGAGTCAATTAAAATGAATTAGCTGGAATACAAAGGAAGAAATGGATATTATCAGAAGAACAATGCCCAGTCCATATCATCAGGAATGAGCATCCGTATTTAGATTCGAATTGGATGCAGTATAGGAGGAAGTATATGAGATAATGGATTATTTATTGTTCTATATCAGGCGCTAGGAAGATTATGTCATTTAATTCGAGTAAAAAATGCGTCGTACCCTAAGAACCAAGTACTAAATGATATGGTTATAGCATATATTTCTAGAAGAGGCGCAAGATTTATTAATTTTTCATAAAAAATGTTGATAATTCGAAACTTAATCTGAAACTCCAAAAATATAAATCTAAAATAATGAATTTTTTTAAGAGAACTCAATTGATTTACTGAAATGCGGAGTGCATAAAAAAACAAATGCGTTGTCCCATAAAGATGTTTCTGATATTAAATTTTATGTAAGAAATTCTTGACAAATTCGAAGGAGCTTTAAGCATTTTGAAATATTTTTATTTTACTGGGTAATAATGTTCGAGTTATACCTGAAGCTTGTACCTAAATTGTTCATTGGGACACCCTTTATTTCATTTCATCATCAAATAGTATAATTTTTCTGACTGAAAAAAAAATGAAATCGAATTCCGAATTGCCCAATTCAGTTCAGTATGAAATAATCAAGAGCAATAATGATTCTAATAATCCTTGAGAACCGATTTTGTTATCACAACATTCAGAGAAATTGGTCGAAATTTGTCCATTATGGTCTGAATAATGGTCGAAATAATTTTTAGATGCCAGATGTGATTATTTTAATAAAAAAAAAAGCAATTCAATGGTGAAATGAAATATAGGGTGTATCAATGAAAATACTATAAGTGATTTCCGTCTATTGAAAAACTGTAAGTTTGAGCCACTTATAACTCGAGAATACTAACCCAGAAAAATTTTTTGTCTGCGCCAATGAAATGAACAACTACGTGTCAAAATCTGATCAACTCAATATCTCTAACTACCGTACCTAAAAATTCTTTTTCATTTATCTCTTTCGACCAATAAACATACCTATTCAGAGTATTTTTTCGAATGATCATATCGCATTTTTTATTTTCTTATTATATTTTATAATTTTCTTACAAACTATTCTTTTCCTTATTATTAAATAGCTGACCTGGCAGACTTCGTACTGCCTCAATCGATAAATAAAAAAGCAACTTCAATATTATAATAAACTATTGTGGTATAATACCATGAAAGTGAACATAAAATTGTCCTGTACAATTAGTCCAGTCAATGAGGGCGAAAATTAGGCATTACCTCCGAATTCTATTGAGATGCTTCGATTTTGATAGAATTTTGGATATAAGCTATACTTGTCTCCTACTCCTACCCTATGCCGATTTATACTTATTATTTTTAAGGGGTGGAAACAACCAATTCATCCAAAATTAAAAGAAACTTGTTCTAACGTGAATCAAAGTAATTTTTGGACCTCAGTAGCATTTTATGAAGTTTAATGTAGGTCTGCAAATACTTCAAGACCGTATAAACCACCCTCTTTCAGCATAAATGTGTAAAATGGGTCTTTATTAATATAATTAATTAGTTTCAATCAATTTTGTATTTTGGATCAATGTTAGTTTTAGGTATTTTTATTTTTCAACCCCTAAAAGCAACCCCAATCTGTTCAAAATAACGAAATGAAAATATCATTCAAACATTTCATTTATTCATCACTTCATTCTCGTGAAATTAATACTCTTTGTGTCAAAAAATTAATCTGATTCTGAGTGGCTGTCGCCACTGTCAATTTTTTCTTCATCTTTGCCAAAGATTGGACAATGTTGCGTTACAAAAAAGACTCAGTTTTCTGCAGGTGCATGATGCATTGAATCCTTTTTTGCAGTTACAAAAAATCATTTCAAACAATTTTTGTGGTGCAGGTGTTTTCTGCATTCTTGTGGGCTGCAAATATCTATTGGTAACTGAATTGAGAGCTTTATTACCTAGGCAAATTTGAAGTTGATGATTTTAGGCAAGCATCCATTTCATCGGCAGCCGTCGATTTTGGAATTACCGGTAATGGTTGTCGGAAGTCACCAGACAAAAGAATCAATGCGCCCCCAAAACATCTGTTTAGGATGAATGATAGGTGTAATAACACATGGACTCAGATGCGTTAATATTATTAGAAAATGTAGTTCACCGAATTAATATCAAATATAATACTTTCACGAAAACGCTGTCAACCTCAGCGACATCTACTGGCGTTATTCACAAGACGAAAAATGATTTCCTATTTTTTTTTTCCATTTCATCAAATTATTCAGAGTTTTAATGGATTTTATTGGAACCCTGTCGTAGAAGAATCCAAAAAAAGATCTTTCATAACAAACAGTTCATCCAATCTTGAGTTATAAATGGCGTAACCAACAGAATGGCCGACTTAGTTTTATATATTAAGATATGGCCGAACATTTCTAAACAGTTTGAGTAGGTAATAATTGTACACGCTATAGCTTCATCGGTCAAGAAAAATTTACATATGAATTTCGTAGGATTTTTGAAACAAATGACTTCTCCATTGACACTGTTGCAAAAAAAAAAAATTTTCAAGCCCAAGAAGCTTTTTCCAAATGCCGATATATTCCCGCAAAAAAAGGTATTTTTCCTCGAAAAAGCATCTTTTTCAGAGATATTTACTGTAGGTACTATAATGTGAATACGAAAGACTCCTGAATGTCTCGTTCCCTTTTTTGGCAAGTACTGATAAGGGAAAGCAATTGGCGTTCGCCAACGATACAATTTATTCCATACGTTATACCAACTTTTTGTCCTCATTCATGTCGGAACATTCAAGCTATAGTACTCTATCACATTCAATATTACCGATTGTTCTTATATCGCGTTCGTCATCGGAAGCATTGTTCCGTAAAAACATTTAATACATGAATCATTAAGACTCAGATCTTTATTTCCTTTTTATCATCTTTCGTTCGCTGAGCGAAGAATACTGTTGATATTGGAAAATGGGTCATTATGTATTTATCTCAGGTGTGTTCCGCAAACATTATGTTGATTTATTCTTGCACCATTTTGAAGAATGTTCCATTCAAATTCATTCCGAGTAGAATGTCGCATACCATTATCGGTTTACCAGACGACGAATATTGATAACTTCACGAGTGTTAATTATTCTTCACTGGATTCCAGGACGGAATTTCTGCTTGTAAATATACTCCTGGACACCAAAACGCACAAAAAATGTTCATCGAATTCATTGTAAAATAACTTTTTAAGATGTGCATCGAGATCAATCGTTATATTGGCTTTTTCTAGACTATTTCGTGTAGTTTATCACCTGATCTCGATTCTGCAATAATTTCGAATGAATTTGAGGCTATGCATGGTAGAACTGTAAAATGCTATTCTCTGTTAAGGTAATAATTGACGCAATGATGGGGCCAAGTCTTGTAAAACCACCGCAAATAATACCAGGCTGTATAGGGATGCACATGAAACTCATGAATGCCAAACGAATTTCAACAGAACAGAATAAACTTTATAATCAACAGGTTATGGGTGCTAGTCCTCAAAAAGAAAACATCACTTCCTTTCAAGAGAAATTTATACAAATTTTCAGCAACCAATTATGAATACCACTTATAGAGTTTATATACAGGTTTATTTTCGGATATGGCTCTATAGAATATTTTTAGGAGAGACACAAGATTCAGGATTGAAATTCTAAAGGTGAATTTCGAGTAAGAAAACGACTTCTCGTTTTTTTTTTGAAGGTTCTAGGTTTTTCCGGAAGTGACATCAACTTTCCTTTTTCAAATAGGAAAACCCATTTTTCATTGCATGAATAGATTCTCCATTGAATTTTGAGTCTTTTTCATTCCAAAAGTTTGAATTTTCCGGAGAAAATTTTCTTTAAATGAGGAAATACGAAAAAAACTCAAAATTGAACTCTGTTGAAATAGAGACAACTTCGAGGTTTCTTCATTAGAAATTCTCATTTTTGAGAATCACCGAGAAGAAAGGCTGATGCTTCTTTTCCGATAGCGTGATTTTCAGAATATGGTACAGGAGGCCACAAATTCTTTGTCAAAGTTAGAGGTGACGAAACATGAAAAACGTTTTTTTCAAATTGGAACCCTTTTTTTCGAAGCATTTTCGGAATCTTCATCAAAAAATAATAGGAGCATACGTCCAAGACTCTTATTCCAAAATGAATATTTTTCCAGATATTTAGGAAAAACGATTTTGTCTTCAATTTTCAATCTCATTCCGATTTTTTTTTACTGGAAAATAATTAGCAGTCAAAGAAAATTTTTGGAAATGTCTGTTATCGAGGAAATATTTTTAATAGTTCAGACGAGTTAAGTTCTTGAATAATAATCTATAATGCGAGAGCAACAATTGGTTTAAGGTTCTCAATGTGGGTATTAGCGAAGTCAACGTAAAAAATTCTCAGGAATGCAGAAAACAATAATTTGTAATAATTTTTTATGCTTTTGAAAGAATAATTAACAGAACATGTAACAATTCCATTACTGAAAATTCAAATTTTCCTACCATGCCAAAAAACAAATTCTCCAGAATAAAAAATTTGCGGAAATTATCCCAAGTTTTAAGAAATAAAGAAAAACTGAACTCGTCTGAACTATAAGAAAATATTTTCTCGATAACAGAGATTTCCAAAAATTTCACTTGACCGCTAATTATTTTCCGGTAAAAAACACATTCGGAATGAGATTGAAAATTGAAGACAAAATCGTTTTTCCTGAATATCTCGAAAAATATGCATTTTGGGATAAAAGTCTTCGACGTATGCTACTTTTATTTCGAATATTTCGAAAATGCTTGGTAAAAAATGGGGTTCTAATTTGGAAAAACGATTTTTTGATGTTTCGTCACTTCTAAACATAATAAAGAATTTGTGACCTCCTGTATCATATTCTGAAAAGAAGCATCAGCCTTTCTTCTCGGAGATTCTCAAAAATGAGAATTTTACTGTATTTCAACAGAGTTCAATTTTGAGATTTTTTTTCGTATTTACTCATTTAAGGAGAGTTTTCTGGCGAAAATACAAACTTTTGGAATCTAAAAGACTCAGAATTTAATGGAGAATCTATTTATGCAATAAAAAATGCGTCTTCCCAATTGAAAAACGAAAGTTGATGTCACTTCCGGAAAAACCGAAAATCCTAGAACCTTAAAAAAATATACGAGAAGTCGTCTTCTTACTTGAAGCTCACCTTCAGAATTTCAATCCTGAATCTTGAGTATTTCCTGAAAATATTCTATAGAGACTTATTCGTGAATAACCCTGGTTATATATAGATCATGGCAGGGTATACCTTTTCATCCAACATGGGAAAACCCCTACAGTACCGCCACTGGGACCTAAATCCGGTCAATTAAGAGAACAGAAGGTACATCGTACATGTAATAAAAGCAAAGCAGTGAAGTATTTAATTCGTAATTTTTCGAATCCCACTCAGCTAGTCAGCTGATTCTTCCAAGAAATCGATGTACCACATACGTTTTCAGGAAGTGTGACTGCTCACTTCCCAGTATGTAATAAGATCACTGATTTTCTCCTAGCGCGAAATATCGAGGTCTCATGCAATGAGAACTTATGGCATGTGGGACAATGAACAACCGTTTAACTACTGTTTGAGAACCCACAGGCAAGCAACAAAGTTCCACATGTGAATGTGGGTATTTTCATTGGCGTTAATAGAATTCAATTAACAAAACGAAAAATAGACAACAGAAAAATGAATGGATTTTAATTCATTTTCCTTCATTCAACCAAAGAACTTGCCTGATACTGTAGAACGTCAATAATAGGTACCTATTAATTGAAACCTGACCCTATTCGGAATATCAAATTATCAGGATTACCGAAATTACCTTTGAAAAAAGGCTAGCAAGCAATATTCGAATTAAAAACATTCTTAAAATTGTATAGTTCCTACTAAAGATACAGTGAAGAGAGATGAATTGATCATTTTATTTGTTTCCCATTTGTAAACGTCAGTTTCCAAAAACACAATATTAATAAAGAAAGTTTATTTTATCAAGTCACTAACTTTTAAAACTGACAGTTAACTTGCAAAATTTTTACAAGTTAGTAGTATTATTCATATTAGAAAATTTTGTTTTATCGTCATATATGTTGAAAATCATGGTAAAATTGTAATTTCCAGTAACACAGATTTTTGATGATGAAAGAGTTGATACTGATGATGATGAACCATCTGTTGAATCAGAAACTGCTGAACTCGAGGACTGCAGAACATTTGTACTCTCCTTACTACCAAATAATTTGCTAGACATTTCGATTTTTTGTTGACCGAATCATCGACATAACTCATCGCAATTTCGGTGCTATTCCACCCTCCTGCACGCTTCAGTGCTCAAATATCTGCACCCGAATCCGCAACTATAGTGGCTCCAGTTCTACGAAAAGAGTGGCCGGTGTAGAACTCTGGGTCTTTTGAATCTGAATATTTCGTTATTTGCTTTGGGACACCACCAATAGTGTGCTGGCCAGCATTAAGGGAAATGCACTTTCCATGTCGGTATGTCAAAAAAATCTTAGGCTTTCTGTTCCAGGAGGCCGAAGATTTACATATTTTCTGTATAACATGCAGAGCTTGAAGCTGCAGCCATCATCGGTTATGGTGAATCTTCTTGTTGTTAAATTTTTTGTTCGCCGCAATGTCACAATAACGTATTTTTCCATATCTTCTACATCATTCATGTTTAAGGAGAGAATTTCGTCACATCGACAACATCCAAAAATCCCAAATATTGTTACAATTTTTGCCAGCAACCACTGGTCATCAGGAGCATGTAAAAGAAATTGTTCAGCCTCTTATTTACTTAATACCTTGGCCTTTTTGGCGTATAACGCTCATTTTTTCGTTTCAGAAACGCTATTACCTTTTGGAATCTGCAAATGACAACTAAACGTCATATTTTCCAATACATTTTTCAAGGAAAACAAACCTGTGAACAGGAGCATTTTCTTTCATTTCCAAGCAGCTTTTCATCATAGACCATTTTGCCCATAAAGTATTAGGGCTGAATCTAGTTGATAGTTGATTCAAGTAGAAGAAGAAAACATCTGCAGTTACCCCAATCACACTATTATTATTATTATTATTATTATTATGAACAGCGGTCGTTGTGACTTCGTTCAGCCTTTCGGGAACTTCGACCGCAAGGATCTTTTGTTTTTTACCCAACTCGTTCATTTAAATCCCAAGGAGGCCAGTTACCCCAATCACACTAATTTTGTTTTGCCACTTTTCAAAGTCGTCGTATTCTCGCTCGTACCTTGAAGCTGATTTTGCAGGTAATAAACTTGATGCTACACTGCTGGCTGCCTCAATAATTTCTTCTGGTACATTCATTTTCGCTTTAGCCAAAACTAATGTAAAGAAAAATAAACAGACATGTTCATGGCAACGCTTCCATATCTTACGACATTCGCGACAAATTATTGAGATTTTTTTGGAATTTATCTTACATTTTTACAAATGAGAAACAAATAAAATATAAAACAATACACGCAAGGTAACGGGTTTTACTGGCTCAAGAATTATATCCTCCATTTGCCAGTAAAAACCCTCTTACCTTCCTAGTAATGTTACATACTATTCATGTGCATGTATCGATTTTTTTATATACACCAAGTATACCCAGTTGTAGAATTCTGCGGGATAACTTTTTCTTCAAGATGCGATTGAACCACTCGTAGACGTAGTCACTTGTTTGAATGGCATGAATAAACAGCTTTTTATTATTCTACGGCACGGAAAACCCATGTTTACGTTGGCAGATACCAGATTATCATTCGAATGTTTCCCGAGCTTGTTGAATTCTTTTCTCTGCATTCTACACAGTTTCAGAATGAACTGCATTCTTGTAGATCTCAGTCTCATCAGACTCTCTTAAATATGTTGAGGAAGACTTCGAAAATGGTAAAAAAAACTAAAAGGATGAAACCCATTGTAAAAAGAAAAAAAATGAATGAAAAATGAAGAGAAAAATAAATTACGGGCGATTAGAGCTCAGAAAGTGAAATAGGGTGACATTTTAAGGGTAAAAAACCATTTTTCTCAACATCCGGCAAAGCATCAAGTATCTACTATGAAAAAAGTTGAATGACAATACATCACCTCAAAAGTTATGTGAAAAATTCAAAATATCCTAGTTTTTGGTTTTTTATTTTTATTTAAAAAAAAAGTTGTTTCCACGAAATTCGGTGAAAACTTACCCTTTCATGTCTCAAACGTATTGTATTTTTTTTGGTTTGGAATATTCATTTTTTCACCCTATTTTGATTTAATCTCGAAAAAGGAGCCTAATTTTCGAACGAAAATTCTCACGTTGAAATATCTGCTTTTTTCAAAAAGTCCATGAGCTTTTTGTTCGTTGAATTCTCTTGTTTCTGATGGTTTAAAATAAATGATGGGCGTTTTTCAATTGTGGTTCTGATTATTTTCAACTAACATTTGTTTCTTCAATTGGAAGTTCATTTTAAATTGTTATGATAATTCTGTTACTCAGAAGCATGTTCAATTGATATTTTTATCAATTTGAAACTATGTTTAAGTGAAAAATAACGTTGTGCGCAGCCCTGCTTCTATTATATTTATATTTCTCTATTTCGGTATCGTAATGGGTTCATTACAGTACTAAAAGTAGTGCTGTAATGAAACCCATTACAGCATTGTTTTCAGTTATATTTTTCGTTTTATGGTTGTCAGTACTGACCTCCGATCGAATTAAGTTTCGAATCAAAACAATTCAAATTCCGTGATCTGTCAAATTTCGTATGTCACACCAACTGCCAAGATACAAAACAAAAGTCACTGATCTGAATTTTGATTCGAATTTCGAGAATATTTCACAAAAATTGACTGAAATAGAGAAAATACCGTCTAATACTCGTTGCAGAAGGCAATTCCAACACTCATGCTATCGAAAACTCGCTCCTTCGTCGCTCGTTTTCGAACTTCGCATTCGTGTTGGAATAGGAGCTCATTCTGCAACTTGTTTTAGAATATACTATTATGTTATTTTCAGGACTCGACAAAGTCGAAATTCAGTTAAATAGCTATGATTATATTCGATTTTCGCACTATTCATAGAATACAGTATGTGGAAAATGTTTCTGAAACATTTGAATTATGATAATCCGTGCTGGGTCAATAATTGTTACTAAAGTCTAGATAATGGACTGGATAACAGATAACATGAATAATTTCATGATGAAGCCTCTCACTATCGAACAAGATACAGGTACAGAAATCCCAGACTTGATACAACAAACTGCATGCGACATAGGACGTGGAATTTTCACATACGCTAAAAATAAATGAATGATCACGCGTCTCCTTCAATATTTCATAGTATCGCACGTTCATGATCCAGTGACTTGTATGATAGCTTGAGCAGAAGTAGGAACAGATGTCGAATGAACATGTTTAATCGTTTTATAGCAATAGCTCGGCCATATCGTATCTGAAACGCTGGAATGTACGATTGTATTAATATCAGGCAGGATTTCTTTTCAGTAATTTGAGTTTGAATAAGAACAATAATAATATACAGGGTAACACAGACTCATGGTACGCCTCCATTTTCTCCCTTGTTTCTGAAGCTATATATCTGAAATTTGGAACATTGAATATACTTACTATAGGGCACTTTTTGACATATTTAGAAAAAAATCCAATTTCCGGTTTTTCCGGAAATGACATCAACTTTGGATTGAACCGAAAAGATACTTAAACTTGTCTGAACTCCATCATCGTGTGCGTATTCGTTAAACAGAAAAATAGTTGATATGGATGGATACCCCACCGATGGTACTTTCGGATGACGTCAGAGTACCATTATGCTACCATTTGACAAAACGGAGTATCGGGTGAAAAAAGGTTTTGGTGTACTCTTTTGGCACGTATTTCGAACCACGATACTTTTTGAATCGAAATTACTATAGTGTAGCATTATTTTGATTATTTGGAATAATTTTAGGGAGTTCGAGGTTCTCTAGATCGAGAAATAAAATGGGCGTTCTGACGAATGAAATATCAACTATGAGGTATCATTAGATTGAGAAAATTATAGAGATTTCAAAAATGTAATAATATACCGGGTGTCCTATTTGAGAATCGAAACTTGATGTGATTTCCGGAAAAACCAGAAGTTGGATTTTTTTTCTGAAGGTGTCAAAAATCGCCCTATAGTGAGTATATTCAATGTTCCAAATTTTAGAAATATAGCTATAGAAACAAGGGGGAATATGGGGGTGTACCATGAGTCTGTGTCACCCTGTATACTTTTTATTTTATCAGTCATGTAAAAAAAATTGATGCCCAACTAAATTTTTCTATGAGGATTATTACTGGAACTATCAAGTCTACACCTACTCCTTGGTTACCAGTCCTCTCAAATATTGTCCCTCCCCATATTCGCAGAGAGACAACAGCTTTGAATTTTTGGAACAAATTCAATTCCTTTCCAAATTCATTTCCCATACTCACCTCTATTCCAGATAATAAGATCCCCTGATTGAAGTCGCGTAAACCTTTTTGGTTAAATTTTCTGATTGATATAAATAGAAGCGACAAAGAAATTTGGATATCTGAATGGAATGTATCCAATTTTTTCAATAAAGATCTTACTTCTGATTCTTCCATCCGAGTGTCTGGTTTTGACCTTCCCAGGAGAATATGGTCTGTTCTAAATCGTATTAGAACAGGCTATGGACGATGCAACAGTATGCTCTTCCGATGGAATTCGGTTGAGAGCCCTAGTTGTGAGTGTGGGGAAAATGAGGAGACTATAGAACATCTTATGAATAGTTGTCCCATTTATAAATTTTAAGATGGTTTCGAGGCTATACACAAATTAACAAATGCATTTCTGAAATGGGTAGTTAATTTTAAAATTATTTAATTTATTTTAAATGGTTGATTTCTTTTTTGCTATTTTCTTTTTTCATTTTGGATTAAGAATTGCGAGTCGTTTTTGTGTTTTTTTTTCAGCTGAGGCTTTTTCCATTTCCTCATTTAATCATACTGCAGACCTGTATGGTTTTTCCGTGTTGCACCAACCTCAGCTAGGTACCTTTTTGTTTCAAGATATGTTGTATTAAGTTAGCTCTCTGAATCAAAAGATAATATATAGGTATATATTTCATTATCAAAGGCTTCACTGTCAGACTTTTGAAATGTTACCTAGAAAGAGAAGGAGAGTAGGAAGACACCCATTGGAAAAGGTGAAGATTAAAACAAAAAACAAGGAAAATAGAATATACCTACCATAACCTTTCATTTTTGTTATATTCTTCGTATTTTTCAATGGGTTCAATTTTCAAAGGATTCAGCTTCAGCTCTGGTCTATAAAATCATATAAATTACTGCACTGAATTCTTGCAATATTCTTCTTAAACTGGTGAGCCTTTTTCATCTATTCATAGCGTTATTGAAAGACGTAATCTTCCTGTCCTAATACTAACTTCTATCAGGAACAGAAAATAGGGGTCAAACACTTGGTATTGCGTAGAATAATTAACGTAACTATTGCAAACATTATTTCTGATTTGTATGAAAATAAATAAATAGATACATCTTGATATTCCGTATCTTATACTATTTTGAACTTTCATTTTTTTTTTCGATTTAGTACCAATTGCATGAAATTTTCCGGGAACCGTGGGTCATATTGATAATAACAAGAGTATTTCTCACATTGCTTGCACAAGAATATATACTGCTCTACAAAATTGAAGGAAGTTCCAGGAATTTTTTCTCAAAAATTTTTCATTAAATTCGGTGTACAACTTTGCTTCCGCCTCATTCTTCTGCAAATTTCTTTTTAAGCCTGCCAACATCTATCCATACTTTTTCGTTAAGATTTTCCTAATTTCCTAGTACACATTTCCCAATATAAAACATTCACCTCCAAGAATATGAAAAACATCGTTGCCGTTCTTTTTAATTGCTTCATGTTGATCTGAACCTGATAATGTCACTGACATTCTTTATGTAAATCGGCTAATTGATGGTAGCATCAAGTATCAACAATAATGTACCTAATAGATTAACGTAACTAAGTCTTCGGCGAACTGTTTCAATCGAAAAAAAAACTTAAGAAACGATAGAGCAAAAATTCAAAGAATTCCTCAATCATTTCAAAATTTCCATAACATATCGCATCGGTCAACATGAAATAAATTTTTCGATTCAGTTTCCCAAACATCGATAAGGATATGAATCATTTTCTCAAGCTGGTGATAATAAAAGTACAAAGAATAACATGATAGTGATTGAAACAAATACTCATGACTAATTCGATCGACCATAATTAATAATTCTACGAAATTATTTGCTGATTAAGGTGTTTGTTGTCGATTTCCCATTATGGTCGAATTACAGCAGATTCGAGTCATTCCAGCTAGAAATGTTTTGTTGGATTATTCCAAAGTCAGCATTTCTTATAAGAACTTGTTGGAAACGAAAGCATTCACTTTGAACTGGCCAAGGTCTTGGAATATTCAACGCACAAGAAATTACGTGATTCCATTTGAAAAGATACGTCATAGGATGTAAGTTAACCATATTTCTTCCTAACATCTGACAGTTAACACAAGCCATTGAGGCATTCAGTATTCATTTAAAAAATACCAAGTTTGTGCCGAATCTGAAAGAGAATGCTCTGAAAAAAAACTTTCAAATACGACAATGAATTTTATGTAAAAATATGTTTTATAAGCAGTTTTCATTTTTTTTAAGAAGGGTCCGAGAAACAGTTACAGAAGTACACTGCGCAAAAAATTAACGCTCATTATGTAAATCTCAAATTTATTTTACAACTGAAAGTGTTCTCAATGATAATTATTTTTATCAGAATTATGCATGAACCACGCAATTTGACCCAAGAGGAATGTGCCCAAGCGGTAGTTTGGCGAGAAGAAAGGTGGACAGTGGACATACACAAGAATTGCAGAAAGGTTTGGAGTTTCCCATACAAGTGTGTCCAGAATGTTGCAGCGATTCAGGGAGACAAGTATGAATGTCCGAAGACCAGGACAGGGTAGACCACGGGTAACAACTGCCATTCAAGAACGTTACTTGAGAGTTTCTTCGTTGAGAAAACGGTTTGCAACCGCTCGCCTCCTTCAAATGCAGCTTGAGCAAACTCATGGGGTGCAAATTAGCGCTCAGACAATAAGAAATTACCTCAGAGAATATGATTTAAGGCCTCGTGTCGCAGCAAGAGGCCCAGCTCTTACCCCAGCCCATCGAAAGGCGCGTTTGGATTTTGCGAGAGAGTATATCCATTGGGAAGAGGCCGATTGGGAAAGAGTTCTCTTCACAGAGGATTCTAGATTCTGCCTCTACCATATCTTTGACAGCTCGCACAGACTTAGTGGTCGTTGATAATGGAGCTATGAATGCTGATAAGTATGTAATGAACATTCTTGAAGAGCATGTATTGCCATTTGCCCCATACATTGGTGAAAATTTCATTTTTATGGACGATAATGCCAGACCCCATCGTGCGCGCATCGTTCAGGAGTACCTTGAAGAGGTTGAAGTCTCTCGAATGGAATGGCCAGCAAGTCCAGATATCAATCCGATCGAGCAGGTTTGGGACAACCTCAATAGAAGGCTGAGAAGTTCAGAAAATCGTCCAGCTACTCTTAATGACTTAGGAATCAAACTCGGAGAAATCTAGGAAGGATTAGATCAGAACATTTTAAGATCACTCATTTTGAGTATGAACCGTCGTTGCCGAGCTATAATTAACGCAAGGGGTGGAAATACCAAGTATTAAATCACTTATCATCATTTCAGTATTTTGAAAATTGTTCATTTCTCTTCTTTCCCATAAGAATCGGTGAAATCCTGAATTTTTCTTCTATTTAATGTGTCTTGTTTCGTTCAAAACCTTCCCGAGAGAACATAAAAAATAAGATATAAAGTCAATGTAGAGTTAACTTTCATTAAAATTGAGATTTTCAGAATGTGCGTTAATTTTTTTGCGCAGTGTAGTTGAAATATTTCTGTTTATGGCTTCAAACTCGGCTTCAAAAGTTTCACAAAAAATGATACAGGTTTCTATTTTTAATAATAGCTGAGATACAGTGTAGTTGCATTCTAAACCAAAACAGTGTACAATAACTTTCAATATTCTCTTTTTCGCTGATGAATATACAAAACCTGAAAGTATTCAATGAATGAGTTGGCTAGAATCTGGTAACCTTCAAGATGAATTCAATTATCCTCAATTCAATAATAATGCTTCCTCGTCACAATAATGGAAATACAATTAACTTGAGTCCACCTCTCATGGAATTCTTAGGTTTAATGATAAAATGAGTCATTTGAACATGCAATAACTTTTTAGCACATCAAAAAACCATGAATACTGTCATTGTCGAATGAATGATATACATTACGTTTCGCACACATACTCGATGCCAAAAACTGGAATATTGTCGAAGCCATACTTTTCAATTTGGTGTTCAAATATCGAAAAAGATTTTTAGGTCAATGATAGTTAATGTTTGAATATGAATTGAACTTATGTCGCTATGAAGTGTTTCTTAGGACCAATGAGGAGCCAAGCGAAGCTTCGCGCCAAGGCACTAACTATCTTTTCTCGAAGTGTTTCCTCGTATTTTTAAACCCTCATATCTTGAGTTTGGAATATAGTAGATGAGAAAAATTCTCAGTATATAATGCCAGTATTGAACTTATCAAACGTGCGAAGTTTCAAGTGCAAGGCTCGTACACTTCAGATTTTATAGATATCTAAGAACCTTCGATTTCGTCACTCACTCACTGATGATCATGAAAACTGTTAGGGTACTTCCCGATGTCCTATCAAGTTGAAATTTCGTGTGTGAGCTAGTTTCAATACACAAACAACGAAAAAACTCTTAAACTTGAAACTTTCACCCCCCAAACCTTAGAACCAGGGGATGTATAAGTTTGTATGAGATTTCCGCCAATTATGATACTAGTGGTCTGAAAATTGATAATTACGGAGAACTGCTTGTTATAAATGTTAAAAAAAATATTCAAGAATTCCCAGGGAAAATTACCCTCATATTTTGACTAAGGGGATAAAATAAAGCGTTCGTAAAACGCCTCATGTGTAATTACACCAAATACAATCTTCCTGTAATAACCTCAACCACCGTTGCCATTGTGCAATTTCCCGTTGTGATCATTGTATAATGATAGGATTCTTTATACAATGTGATGGCAGCTCTCAAATACATCGCCATCGCAGCTTGAACCTAGGTAGGTTAAAGTAAATTTCTTCACTTCGTACATTTTTGAGTTTGAACATGAATTGTGAATCAGTTTGACTTGAAATAGATCTCGCAATAATTATATTTTATTCAATTATCATTGGGGAAAACATGAACAAAATGAAAGGATTTTGTCATAAGGAACGTACAAAAAGAATTGAAATCCAATCGAAAACATTGTCATGTAAAATATTACTAAGGCGAGGCCGTATTTTTAACATTGTCAAAAAGTTATCAGATCTCATGTAGAGCCAAGCTGCTAACTCTACACTCTTCGTCTTCACAAGTCCTTATTTCACAAACTCTATGCCTTGGTCAAAATAAGTGACTGTTAGAAATGCGGCCTTGTCTTGGCAATATTTCACATGACAATGTTTTTGGTTGGATATTATTTTTTGGGAACTTAGGTACATTTCGTCTACAGTCAACCGAAAGTTTCCATTTGATTCGTTTGAAGAAATTTAAGAAAATTAGGAAGAAATGATATCTAATCAACTCGTTAATATTTTTTTCAAATTTAATGTGAAATGATGATATTTCTTATCGTGTATAAACTGACACCTTATCTATGTATAGAATATGTATGATATTAAATGAATCATTGATGTCAAGTTCATTTACTCATTCAATAATGAATACTCACTAGCTAATAGTTTTGATCGCAATAATTTCGACTTGTAGCTTGTAGGTACTAAATTTTGCAATACGAGGTTAAGATGAACTATTTTCTTAGCTGTTATATGTGAGATTATTCGCAGGTCAGAATGGATGTATAGGGTGTTTCCGTGGCTTTTAACTTTTGATAGGAAAACCATAGATTGCGCATGATATTCCATATATCCTCAAATTCTTCTGAGAGATGAGCTTCATCTTTCGAGAAATTCGTGACAAAAATAAAATTTTCGACATAAAAGTGGTTTTTCTATGTTTGCCCAGAAAAGAAACGGCTAGATAACAGTTTTTTTCGGATTCTAGAGCAGACAACAGTTCAACAAATGGTCTCAGATACATAATTTTATTGAATGATCGATCGACTTTGAATTTTCCATAGACAATGAATATTCTCATAAACAGATCATCTCGGTATTATTTTCAATGACGAAAGTACGATTGAAATCGGATGGAAATCTTCAGCGATGACTTCAACTG
Organism: Hippodamia convergens; assembly: GCA_038502775.1. Classification (NCBI taxonomy): domain Eukaryota; kingdom Metazoa; phylum Arthropoda; class Insecta; order Coleoptera; family Coccinellidae; genus Hippodamia; species Hippodamia convergens. Next base: position 60,127,006 of record CM076607.1, on the reverse strand, counting down.
GATAACATGTTAATGAGGAAAAATGATTGTAGAATAAATATAAAAAGTTGAACTTGTAGGAGAGTTTAAAACAGTTGAATGTATGGATTCTGAAACAATATCCCCTAATTACGTAAAAACCTCAGAAAAAAGATTTTTTTATGAGAGGTTGATGAGAATTTAAAAGACAATTATCCCCTCTCAGAAACGATCATATTGATCAAAATATCTGGGATTATTTAATTTATTAGTTTATTCTCTAAGAAAAATTGTTATCTAGTTGTTAACTTTTCTTCCACATATGAAAAAATATTATTTGGACGAAAATTTTACTTTTCTTATCAATTTCCCAAAAGCTGAGCCTCAACTCAGTAAAGACTTGAGAATGAAAGGAATATCATGCAAAAGGTTTGACCCTTCTTTTACTCTCATATAAGAGTTATGAGCTTCGCAATTATGGTACTTCATAGTGAACAGCCCTGTATTATATATATATATATTTATATATATATATATATATATATATATATATATATATATATTCTTATGAAAAAGAGAGCTAAAATAATACAATAAATGTTGAAAAAAAGCACCTAAGCTGAGGTAAAAAAAGAACGGGGTATCATAACATTCTTCGTATGATACTATAGAATCATACGATACTATCATCACTAGTATCATACGATACTATAGAGCCAGGGGAAAAAACCTCAGCCGAAAAAACCTGCCACCCCGTAAAAAAAATAACATAAAATATTAAATAGCAGGAAAAATCTTGAAAGACATCAGTGTGAGATCATCTTCATGTTATCCGTCGATAGATTCTTCCCAAAACGGCTCGCGATTCTTAATCTGAAATGAAAAAAAGCAGAAAAGAAACCGAATATTCAGAATAAATCAAATAATTTTGAAATTAACCACCCATTTTAGAAATGCATTCGTTACTTCATGTATAGCCTCGAAACCATCTTGAAATTTATAAATGGGACAACTATTTATAAGATGTTCTATAGTCTCCTCATTTTCCCCACACTCACAACTAGGACTCTCAACCGAATTCCATCGGAAGAGCATGCTATTGCAACGTCCATGGCCTGTTCTAATGCGATTTAGAACAGACCATATTCTCCTGGGAAGGTGAAAACCAGGAACTCTGATGGAAGGATCAGAAATAAGATCTTTATTGAAAAAATTGGATACATTCCATTCAGATTGCCACATTTCTTAGTCAGAAAATTTGACCAAAAAGGTTTACGCGACTTCAATCTGGGGACCCTATTATCTGGAAAATAGGTGAGTATGGGAAATGAATTTGGAGGGAATTGAATTTGTTCCAAAAATTCAAAGCTGTTGTCTCTCTGCGAATATGAGGGGGGACAATATTTGAGATGACTGGTAACCAAGGAGTAGGTGTAGACTTGATAGTACCAGTAATAATCCTCATAGAAAAATTTAGTTGGGCATTCAACCAAACAGGACAACAATATTCAGCAGCAGAATAAACCAAAGCAAGCGCTGCTGTTCGAAGTATTGTTGCATCAGCGCCCCATGAGGAACCAGCTAGTTTCTGAAGAATATTGTTTCGAGTTTTAAGTTTCAAACGCAGATCATCTAAATGGGCGTTGAAATTTAGAGAGGAATCAAGTTTGATTCCCAGGTATCTAGGATTGAAATTATGTTTTAAGGAAGAAGAACCGAAAGTTACACTCAATTTTCTATATTTCTGGTGATTATTCAAATGAAAACACAAAACTTCGGTTTTATTTTCATTCGGGCACAGACGCCACTTCAAAAAATAATTTTTCATTATGTCCAGATCTGCGGAAAGGGTATTGATACCTGAAGACAGATCTTCACAAAATTCGAAAGCACGTTCAATAAACTTACTAGATCTTTGCAACTGCGCACTAACGTCACACACAAACTTGAGATGTATATCACTCGACTGGAGATAAAATCTAGATCCTAGGTTTCAAGGCGTCGGTCTAGATCGCATATATTCGTGTTATTCGTAGTATTTACTTTGGGTGCCATAAAAATTTGATTGCCCGATCAAAAACTGTCGAGTTGATCAGAACCACCGAGATAAGTTCAAATTCAAAATGAAATTATGTGATTGGTTCGAATTCACGTAAGATTTTTCGAGAAAGCTTTGTGAAACTCACCTTCAGCCTCCTCAAATCACTGCTGATTTACTACAAAACATATCGAAATGGGTATAATCTGAACTTTAATCGTGCGCTGACCTATTAATTCTTTGGATCAATTTTTTTTTGTCGTCGAGTTTATACAAATGATTCGACTTTAATCTCCCTATCGGACGTGAGATGTATGAGCCAGAGGAACAAAGGACGTGTGCGTTGACTCATTAACCAATTATCGTGGATTTAGACATCAACATCCTTCGTATCTCTCTGTCTCGCGTGTCCTGATGTGGTTTATAGGCTTCACTTCTTTTGAATATGCATGATTATTTTTGGTTAACCGCATTGTTACAATTTAAAAAATATAAGAGCATGCGGAATAAACAATATGAATCAGAATTCACGACACATACAGATAACTATTGAAATATGTTATGGAAGGTCTAAGCATTTTTCTCAAAGTTTTCTAGAATTTTCTTCAAAACAATTAGATAAAGGATAGACTCCGAAACGTTACGAAGTTTAAAAGTTCTGAGTGTTATTTCTTTGTTCATTGTGAGGAAACAATTTTATGAAAAGAATTAGACCCTGAAAAATTAGTGCCTACACTGAGAGAAGTATTCACTTGATATTATCGATCATGCGTTAAAGTTAATAAATCATTTATTGGCCAAATGGACAAATAAATATTTCTTTCATGGAAATAAAGAATTTATTTGAGTTTTCGCAAATCACCTTCACTCAATATTATATCACATTTATTTATGAATAATAACATTCAATAATACCGAATAAAGACGCATTACACTGAAATAAATATATTTAGTAATAATTAACAAACTGCATGAATTATGAATGAATGTTAACGTCTGAGAGCAAAATTAAATATTAATGACTTTGCAGACGAAATTGAATTCTGGAATAATGACCAGTCCGTGCAAGATTTGAACCTGCGACCCTCGAAATACTAGTCCAATGCGCTAACCAACTGTACCATTGAGAAGGTTGAAGGTTCCATCTGATCTTCGGTTGGCGACTCTCCCAGAATTCGATGTTAATTTGTTAGTTTTAATTCTTCATGAACTATGACGCTCGTGAAGAATTCTTTGGGGAGTTAGGGTTGGAAGGGGAACTCATTCGCTATCGGTGGTCATCGATGATTCGATTTTTTACCTTTCATCCGATTGCGTCATTCGCGATTTATCGTCAGGAGTCGGGTAGTTGAATCTACCGACCACCGAACAATGTTAACTAGCCAAGATGACTGAAACATGTCAAATGCGGTTTGTTCATTGTTAATAAATCCTGTATTTTGAGTAAACATATCGTGGAGTGGTGGAAGTTTAGAATCATTTAGTAATAGAAACCAAACGTTCGTTTATTACCAAATGAACATATGTTTTCGATTAATATATCTTATATTTGAAGAGAACTGCAGTTTAAATGAAATACATCATACCCAAATATATTAAATATTAACAAATACCGTGTAAATAAATATTTCGTTATATGTGAATGAATTCTTTCAGAGGCAAGATCTGTTAGTTAATAAATAAATTAAAGATTAATAAGTGGATTTGTCTGTTAATGAATAATCCCGAAATAAATACTTTATTGATAAAAACAAATTCATTTCTCTCAGTGTAGTTTTGCTCAGAGTAATTTCTTCTATTATTTAGAAATTTTTTCTAACATTCTTATTTCAGATACTGGGAGAAAAAACCTTGAAAAAAATTTCAGATAAACGTACTCTGAAATTGAAAGCGGCACTGAAATTTCGATAGCACCTGTAAAAAATACTGGAAGAACTTCTAACTATTGAATGTTTATGTACTCTGTTTATGTTGTTTTTGTGTTAATAAATTTCAATGGCTTTCTAGTTCAGCCTGGGATAGTAACTTGATATTGGGAATAATCTCAGTCTTTGAGAAATCTATACCAACAGTTACTATCTCAGGCTGAATATGGAAGCCATTGAATTTTTCTAACACAAGAACAACATAAACAGAGTACCAACATTCGATAGTAAGCAGTTTTTTCCAGTATTTTTCACAGGTGCTATCGAAATTTCAGTGCCGCTTCCAATTTTAGGGTATGTTTTTCTGAAATTCTTTCTCCCAGTATCTGAAACAAGAATCAATGAGAAAAAATTTCTAAATGAAAGAAAAAATTTCCGGAGCAAAACCAGGCACTTGTTTTTCAGGGGCTAATTCTCTTCGAAAAAATTATTGTCCATACCCTTATTCTTCGAGAATCTGAAAATTGTCCATATCTGGATTCATCAGTGAAAAAGACACTATGACATTTATCGTTCCAATTGATTGTGGCTTTTCCCATTCCAGTCTTTGACGCTTATGTTCACGTATTAATGGAACTCTTCTGAATGGACGTCTAGAACCTAGATTCACCTCTCTCAAACGTCGTCTGATGGTTTCGATGGAAACTTGGACCCTATCCGCATTTTGAAGAGTAGATGTAGGCTTTCTTCTCGTCAAAACGGTGATCAGGTGTTGTTTTTCGTCGCCCACCAAGCCTTTGTCTTTAAAACACGGAACCTGTCTCCCTGAACCTATTCCAAAGTCCAGATATCACACTTTGGCTGACCTGGAGCCTTTCCGCTACAACAACCTTAGTTAGGCCACCCTGTAACATTCCGATAGCCCTATTCGCCTCAGCGTTTGTTGATTTACGTCTTGGAATTTTCAGAAAACTCGTTTCAAATCGAAGCCGTTGATAAACTGACTCCATTTCAAATGAGGCATATGCAAAGAACCAAACTTGAGAAAAAAGGCGACCAGATTGACGAAATGTCTCATACTGATTTTTATTGGATCGATTTAAGTTGTTATTGAGTTTCAAATGATTTTACAGCGATTTTCTCGAAGATTACGTACTTTTCCATACGATTGAATACGAAATCCCCAACTCTTGGGGAGCAGTATAAGTCGGAACACTTCTCGTATTGATATATGAATAAAGAGTGATAATTCCATCTTAAGGGAAAGCTTAATTCAATTTATGGTCGTTAACAATTATTTGTATGTATGATGTGACTTCAAATTTAGAATTATTTCTCATAAAGATCTTATCTTACCCATCTTGCACCAAAAATAGATTTCTAAGATGAACAATGCATTCATTCAATTGTGTACAAATATGGATAAGATAATCTTTACATTATCGATGACTATTATCCCTAAACGTTTTACAATCTGTCTCACAACCTATAACAATGATGATAATTATCAACACTCTCGCTCTCTGCACCGGAAACAAGCAACTACCACTCTTTAATCGTTCAATAAACCGAATATGAGTACAACCCATGACGAAATTTGAATTATGATGCTGCTTGGCATAAGTTGAGTGGGTTTGTTTCACATCTCACCCCGCCCTAAAGAGTGGGTTGGACGCCATGAATATGCAGAAACAATTATTGCAGATTCATACTTCCAACGAATTTGAACTGTGTACTACACTGCGCAAAAAAATTCACGCACTTTATGGAAATCTCAAATTTATTCTACAACTAAAGGTGATAATTATTTTTATCAGAATCATGCATGCATATGTTATCCAATTTCAACGATTTTCTTCAATACAGATGTTTTTTCCCAGCAGGAATTAAAAAAAATGATATTGTCAGATTTTGAATGTATTGGCTCCTTTCTAAAATCAGTTGTTCTCGACCAATTCTAGTGATCAGTAGTTTTTCTTTCGTTTGATTTTCTAAACTCGATCGCTATGCAACGCGAAACACGCAATTTGACCCAAGAGGAAAGTGCCCAAGCGGTAGTTTTACGAGAAGAAGGGTGGACATACACAAGAATTGCAGAAAGGTTTGGAGTTTCCCATACAGTGTGTCCAGAATGTTGCAGCGATTCAGGGAGACAGGTATGAATGTCCGAACACCTGGACAGGGTAGACCATGGGTAACAACTGCCAATCAAGAACGTTACTTGAGAGTTTCTTCGTTGAGACAACGGTTTGTAACCGCTCGCCTCCTTCAAAATCAGCTTGAGCAAACTCATGGGGTGCAAATTAGCACTCAAAATATAAGAAATCGCTTCAGAGAATATGATTTAAGGCCTCGTGTCGCGGCAAAAGGCCCTGCTCTTACCCCAGCCCATCGAAGGGCGCGTTTGGATTTTGCGAGAGAGCATATCCATTGGGAAGAGGCCGATTGGGAAAGAGTTCTCTTCACAGGTGAGTCTAGATTCTGCCTCTACCATTGTGATCGACGTTCCCTTGTATACTGACGTCCACATGAAAGATATGCTCAGTGCATTTTCCTGAGTACTACTGGTTTCGGGGGAGGATCGATTATGGTATGGGGTGGAATATCTTTGACTGTCCGCACAGACCTAGTGGTCGTTGATAATGGAACCTTGAAAACTGATAAGTATATAAGGAACATTTTTGAAGAGCATGTAGTGCCATTTGCCCATACATTGGTGAAAATTTCGTTTTCATGGACGATAATGCCAGACCCCATCGTGCGCGCATCGTTCAGGAATACCTTGAAGAGGTTGAAGTGTCTCGAATGGAATGGCCAGCAAGAAGTCCAGATCTCAATCCGATTGAGCAGGTTTGGGACAACCTCAATAGAAGGCTGAGCAGTTCAGAAAATCATCTAGCTACTCTTAATGACTTAGGAATCTGGGAAGGATTAGATCAGAACATTTTAAGATCACTCATTTTGAGTATGAACCGTTGTTGCCAAGCTGTAATTAACGCAAGGGATGGAAATACCAAGTATTAAATCACTTATCAGCATTTCAGTATTTTGAAAATTATTCATTTCTCTTCTTTCAAATAAGATTCGGTGAAATCCTGAATTTTTCTTCCATTTAATGTGTCTTGTTTCGTTTAAAACCTGCCCGACAGAACATAAAAAATAAGTTATAAAGTCAATATAGAGTTAACTTTCATTAAAATTGAGATTTTCAGAATGTGCATTAATTTTTTTACGCAGTGTATGTAGTTGCTTTAAGTTTAACCTGAGCTCAATCCCTTGGAATAATCATGTACCAAAGATCATAGGGAAGAAGATACAGTAACGTGAGCACCATCTAGCAGGTTCAGCGTATTGATGAGCAAATGCGTATTAGCAGTTGCCAGACTGTTGGATTTTTAAGTTGTTGACTGATATCAATAAACTATATAATTTTGTCATGAAATTGAAGTAATGTTATCCAATTATTTCGTGTTATGGTGTATTGAGTATTGTGCTTATTTTTTCTTCAAGTTTAAATTAATTTAATGCATTATTGGATGTATTATGAGGCTGAAGTAACATTTAGGTCCGTAATTTTTTATCGTTTTGATCTTCCATCGCTTTATCATTTGTAGTTATGTTGAGGGAAACTTAACCTCTCTAATTTTTCAAAATTTTTACATCTCTGCATCTTTTTATTCATCAATATTTTCCTTATTCATTTATTAGGTTTTGGAATTATGAAATTATATGATTTCCTTCCGTTCGAATAATTTTGATCGAAAAATAAGATATATACCAGCAGAATCGAGATGTGCTATCTGATACTAACGGTATTTAGATTTATGTATCAACAAAATTAATGCGTAATTAGTCATATAACCCAACCACATGTTCCTCAGAAGTCATGATCACTCATACCAACGCTGAGAGACAATTCCAAGAATGTGTGACAAATGACATATTGTATTTCGATAGTTCCTTCTGAATTTCGATATATCTTCTCATAAATTGATATAATACAGTGTGTACAGAAAGGGATTCACCTCTCTCAAACGTCGTCTGATGGTTTCGATGGAAACTTGGATTCCATCTGCATTTTGAAGAGTATTCCGTAGCATTCTACACGTAGATGTGGGCTTTCTTCTCGCCGAAACGGTGATGAAACGATCCTGAGCAGGTGTTGTTTTTCGTCGCTCACCAAGCTTTGGTCTTTCCAACACGGAACCTGTTTCCCTGAACCTATTTCAACGTCGAGATATCACACTTTGGCTGACTTGGAGCTTTTCCGCTACAACAACCTAAGTTAGGCCACCCTGTAGCGTTCCGACAGCGCTATTGGTCTCAGCGTTTGTTAATTTACGTCTTGGCATTTTCAGAAAACTCGTTTTAAATCGAAGCCGTTAATAAACTGACTCCATTTCAAATAAGAACATTCATGAAGCATATGCAGAGAACCAAACTTCAGAAAAAAGGCGACCAGTATGACGAAATGTCTCATACTGATTTTTATTGGATCGATTCAAGTTGTTATTGAGTTTTAAAACGATTTTACAGCGATTTTCTCGAAGATCACATACTTTTCAAAACGAATACGATATCCCTAATTCTTGTTGAGCAGTTATTTATAGTACAAGTCCAGAAGGCAATATTCTTTCACGAATTCAATCACATACATTATTTTCTCTAATTCACTCAATTCATTGAAAGGAAATATTTCCATTAATTTCGTTTATGTATTTCTGCATCTTCTTCATCATAAATTTCCCAGATAATAAATAAATCCGTGACAGAATTCCAACCTATGATTGATTGAAATATCGAAAATAATCATGGGAACTTCGAAAAACTGATCTCAGCTGGAATATTTATTCTCGCTCTTTTTAGTTCTACAAGATGTGGCAAATGAACAAATTCGACAAAGAAATACCTCTCATACCTTCCTTTTTTTGGCAACTTCTTCGAGCGATGTATTGAAAAACACTAAAGAATCAATATCCAATGAAGGTATATAATATCATTTGGTCTGTTGGATATGTCTGATATAGACATCGAAACAATGTAGGCAGTCTTAGGTTCGTTTAATGTTGAAGTACAATTTTTTTCGAAATATTTGCTCCTCAGAAATTTGTGGAACTTAAGTAGAAGCATTTCATTTGGACATTTTTCAATTGAGTTTATTCAAGAGAGTGTGGGAGTAAAATACCAAAAAGGTTACCGAATTTACCCAAGATTATTTTATTTCAATCGATACTCTTCATACCAAAAAATGTTTAATAGTAAGTACAGCTATCAACTGCTAGCTAGAGATTGTCGTAGATATATAGGACTTATAGAAGTTTACTGTGACAAAATCTGGAAAATAAATCTTTGTTCCCCTCATATTGAATACCTTTAGCTATTAAGATATCTCAAATTCTTAAATGTCTCATTTGTCAGATAAGTCCTTGTTTATTTATTACTGTCATCTGAACGCATAACTGAGATAAAGAGACTGTGAGGGTCCGTATCCATGATAACACTATCAGGCTTTTTTAAAATAGCGAGTTCCATAAACGTTTATGGATCAAACGCAGAATATCATAAATTTTTCGCAAAAAAAGGGATTGTTAGTATTTCTTCTACACAATTTTCATTATTTGTCGTTTTGATTGTTCGACTGTCTGAACATTATTTAAATTTTTTTCGGAAATCTGAAATTCTTTTTTCATTTCAATTAACAATAGAGGAATATATCTACCTATGTTGAATTATAGAAAATTAGCCAAGAATTAGCCAAATCATATTGTAAATCCTGCAGATCAAAAAAAAACATTTCTGAAACATTTTCCCAATATTAAAATAATGATCACTTTTCAAAGATAAATAATACAATCATTTGAATTTTGAACTCGTGTAAGAATAGTATTGTACAGGGTATCAAAAAAGGTGTAGGGTATTTACATATTTAATAAAAACTAAACAACAAATCAGAACAAAAGTGTTGTCTTGATCTACTCAACCGAACAGTGTCCTTAATTTTCAGGTCATGTGAGCTGTGCAGGTTTTCTATTTCATAAATAGGTAGGTATCCACGATACTTGTACGTATATTTATATTATAAATATCCGGATACGCTAAATATCGTAATACAAATAAATGCACAATGATCCAAGGTTAATCCAGAATCGATTGATCGTTGAAATGCGGAGTTTTCAATTCTATAATCCTTTATCTCACATTGGTACATATTTACGAAATATTTACCATGTCATGTCATCATTAAAAATCAGTTTTTTATTTATTTCTCCGAGATAGATACCTATTTTATTAAACTTGACGGGCTCATCTAGGTAATAAGGTGTTGCTTTCAATATTACAATAAAATTGTGCGTTTCAACAGATGATCTCAACAACATCGAAACAAATTTTTGTATGTACAGGTGGGCAAAAAAATTGGTGATACTTGAACTACAACTTCTTAACCGTGAGAGATAGGGGAAAATGAATGACACGTTAAGGTGGTCTTTTTAGAGAAACTGATAATGCCATTCCTCTATCTTATTTTGTTTTGTTATAGCCAAATTTGAAATTTGGGCGGTTTCAACT